>JACDJE010000383.1:30174-152760 GCA_016647715.1 Pavo muticus | reverse complement strand
GTTTTAATGGTTGGTTTAATATGAAAAAAAAAATAGGACTTTGATAACATACATTGAGAATACTATAAAATGCACTTGCACCCAGCACTTGTAAACAAAGAGTACATTGAGATAAATGGTCTCCAGCATTTCATAAAATTAATCTAATGATTCCAAAGCCCTAATTATGTCACGACAGCAAGTTTTCCAAGCATGTGCAGTGAAGGAAAAATCGCAGTTTTTTGATAGAAGTAACATCCGATGACTGAATAATGTTTGCTGAACAATTAGAGAGTCTGAAACCCTTACTGAACTGCAGAGAAATGATTACTCATCTATTCTGGGAGAAGCATTTGTACTTCTATAAAATACTACTTGAATTTACATAAATAAGAAAGTAATTTGCCTTTGTGTGTTTGTAGCCTGAATGAAAAAATTGCTAAGTTTTATTCTTTCATACTAATCTTTGTCTCAGTTCCACAGGAAAATAAATATTTTCAGTTTTTCTTCAAACTCTGATATTTATTTTCTAGTACAGAATTTTATTTATTGAGTATATCTTTCTTACTGCTTTAACTAGAATATGTAGTATATAAATTTCAATACTGTGTAAAATTAAGAGATTATTCAAAAAATAAATATTATTTTTTATAAAATATAGTTCCATGAAGTGCTACAGAAATTGCCAATATGACAGTTTTCTGTTACAAAGTCCAAAGCTAAATTTGCCTGCACAAACAGATTATTTTCCACTGAGTTATGCAGAAATGATCTCTGTATATGTAACTGGTGGGATTACTTTTTGTAGTGCATATACGCAATAATTTTATTCTTCTGAAATCTTGTTTATGTAATTTGTTAAACGAATATTCTTCTGCTATTGTGGGCATATGCAATAATCTTTTAAATATACACACATGAACATACTCCTCAATTATGCTGGAAGTAGAGAAAAAATGAAAAATCCGCCAGAAATGCAGAAGGACCGAGATCTCTAAATCCTTTAGTATCACTTACCACATCATCCTTGTTTTTACAAGTAAGTAAACATAATTTGGCTTTACAGTATAGTTTACAGTGATCGTGGTTAGAAGTCAATGAGCAACTTTCAGTTCATGGGGAAATTCAATTCGCTTCTGCTTTTAAAGTACTACCTTACCTAATTATGCCCAGTGTCTTCCTGAATGAAAAAAAAAAAATAAAAAAAAAATAAAAAAAAATAGTTCAGTTGGAAGAATTCTACAAATATCATTAAGACCAATTGGTTGCTGGACCACTTAAGAACTAACCAATGCTTAAAATAACTTAAAAGGCATTATACAAATGTCTCTTTGACAGGCATGGGGCATAAAGAAAAAAAGGGAAAGATTCTCAGCTGTTGAAAATTAATAATTAAAGGATCTAACAAGAAGAGCAAATTGTCCCCATAAATGGATTTATGTCATCTTAATATTAGATTAGTATTCAGATGACACTGAATGTGCATATAAAGTTATATATTTTGGGAATGTACATTTAGGTACCTTCTTAGTTTGCACTTTAGACAATGGTGATCTAATCAGTACAGACAGTAGAAGCTAGAAAACTATTAGAAAACTATTAATGTTACCCAACAACAGGCAGCTGTTTAAAATGGCTCCATCCTTGGAACTATAGGCTAGGTCTCATTCGATGATAATGAGATCTTAAACACCTAACTCATCTTAAAAATGTAGGTAACTACATTGAAATGCCTAAGCAGAAATCCCCAATTTTTGAGTCAAGTAAAGATAAAAGTGACAATTTTATCTGTCAGAGACAAACAGTAGGACTTATTTTTACACAGTCTTTTGCCTGGATACATTCTGTTCAGCAGCCGAACTTGAAATAGACTCAAAACATAATTTTAAAGTTGTGTTTTTTGCCAGATTACACTTTTGTCCTTTGTTCTTCTATAGTAATTAGCCATCTACAGTAACTACCTGAGGAACGTTCATTTGAGAAATTAGAACCTATTTCTGCTTTCTTTCTGTGGGCATTAACCAGAACAAGGTTACATCAACTCTTTTTGTTCCAGATTTGTATGAAGGGCTAATAAAACTGTTTTCCCACATCTTGCATAAATCCACATTGAGTTCTAGGACTGCTGTAGGACTTTTGCTTTGCAGCCATAAGGAAAGTGAGCTTTTGTAAGTAAACAAAAGACCTTAACTTGAAAAATATCTGGAAAAAAAAAATCTTTTAAGATGATTTATTTCAGATTATGAAAAACGAAGAAAAATTATCTAAAAAATAAGAAACACCAACTACAAAAAAATCCAATTTATTTCACATTTCTGCAGTTCTGTAATAGTTGAGGTAAGTGAATTTTCATTCATTCCATTGTCCTCTGTTTATCAGAAGTCATTCTCCATTTGTGGTGGCTGATGCAGTTAATAGTGCCAGTGTGTCCTTCATCTTTATGTCATAGATTGATGTGCGGAATCAAACTCTATAGCCCTAGAAATATAGAGCAGGTATGTTTATTTCAGCGGTGCGCATATGCTGGGTGCAAGAGGGACAGCTTCTCCTAACTTGCACACTGTCAGGAAAAAGAGTGCTACAGATATAGGCTGAACTAGTACATAATCAGTAGTCTCCAGGAATTCGGATACATATTCATTACATTCCCGATAGTCCAATAGCATGTGGTCCCTCCCCCCCCCTCCCCGCGTATGCGTGGTGAGTTGTGAGGTTCTCCTCCTGGTGGTCGTGGGATGAAGGCTCATCATCTTCTTTGCTGTACACTTCTTGATCCCGCAGGAGGGGCACCCCCCAAACCAGTTCCAGCTTGCCCTGTGGACATCTAATCACCTCACTGTCAGACATCCACAGGCTGTTCTCAAACCCTTATCTTTATGGCCTTCATCCTCTCATTATCCCAGACCCAGTGTCTGCAATCCCCTTTCTTCTAACAACCTCTACATAAACTATTTCTAATTACCCCTATCCCAATTTCTGTGAAGTCTCTTTCCCTCTTTTACTGTGGGGCCCTTCTCTCTTCCTTCAACGTATCTATGACAATGTAGAACTTATTTTCAGACAATAATTTTTACAGGAAAATCAAAAATGTGGGAGGCAGTCATTTCTTCACCAGTCATGTGAGAATAAAAACAGGCTTAGTGAGAAACAAAAGGCTTATTTTTGAAGACATTGTATTCTTTTTTTTCCAACAACGACAACAACAACAAACAAAAAGCCCTAGTATATCTTTCATGCCACAAACTCTCAGTAATCAAAGAGTTTTGAGAGGCACAGAACAGAGATCTTCTTTCATAGAGGAGGATTTGCTTAGAAGATTTTTGCTCTATATTCCAGAGCACTCCACGAAGCTTTGAAAATCCAGATGAGGGGCTCAGGTAAGTTAAAGAGAATGGATTTCAATTGAAAGAAATTAAGAAAATATGAAATTACAAAGAATTTGGTCTTTAATTGCTGGTTCAGTTCAGCTTCTTAAAAATTCACTAGAGTCTTCATGAACAGAAATGTCAAATTTTGTAGTTAAAATGTGAAAATATCATCATCACTGACATGTTCATTCCCACACAGTTTTCAATCAAAAAATGTATGGCAATTTGTCTTGGAAAATATGTGGCACTTACAAAAATAATAAGAAAGCTTTTTGCTGTGTTCCTTCAGTATATATATTCAACATGGTATCCTGTCTAGGCTAGAGTTATTTATTAGAGATGTTTGAGTTTTACAGAGAAATTCACAGAAAAGCTGGGGTAAATAATTTGAAGATGACTCCTGAACTGCTTTCCAGTTTTTTTGGGGAATAACTATTTCTTCCTTTTCCCCTTTCCTTTATTTAGAGTAACTGAATAGTGAAGATAGAGAAAGAAAATATTTTACAAATAATTCCAAGTAGTGTTCATAGGAAGCTACAGAGTTGCAACTAATCAACTGATAAGTAAAATTAATAGTCTATTGCAGGTAGTATGCATATATGAAAAAAAAAAACACAAAATGGTCTCTCATAAAAAAAAATGATTCTTTAAAAGCAAATAGAATATTTTTGCAATTGGCAATAGGGAATCTGGATATTGACATGTATTTCTATCAATGTCAAAACTGTCTTCACTACACTTGCAAATCAGCTTCAGATCATGACATATTCCAAAACAAATCTTATAATCACCGGATTATATTAAATCCCTAGATACATATCTTTTCCTTCTTTCCCACTGTTCATGTTGTCAGAAAGCAGTAGAATTATCGAATATCCTGAGTTGGAAGAGATCCACAACAATCATTAAGCTGCCATACAGGGCAACCTAAGAGTTAAACCATAAGAGCATTGTCTCCAAAGGCTTCCTGAACAAGGACAGGCATTAGAGGTCCCCACGAACCAGAGGGACCTCACCATCCTATCAGTGAAGAATTTTTTCCTACTGTCAATTCTAAACTTTCCTGATGCATCTTTAAGCCATTCCCTCACATCCTACCAGTGAGATAGACTGGTGAACTAGTTGTGATGACAACCAACTGAACAAAATCTATTTCTTTCCATTTGAGTTTCCTCCCTCATTCTGCTTGATGAAAAGCAGAGACATCAGGCTCAGAACAGTGGAGAGAGAAGCCATATGATTACCCAGGGTAATTCGTAAAATCACTGTTCCTAAAGATGGACACGAGGCTGCAGGACTTCAGTAAGAGCTATAAAGTGACATTTTGAAAAGGGAGATTTTTATATTCTTTCTAAATTTGTCACTGCTGGAGATGACACTGAACTAGATATGCCATACGCTTGAAATAGACTTGATATCTATATATAAAACTGTAACCCTAATCTCCAAACTGGCTCATCTTAATATTTCATAAATATTTACAAAAAATTATACAGCTAGAGTCTAGTCATTTTTTTTTCCCTAAAAGCATGCTTTGTTTATACAAGCATAACTTTGTTAAATCTCTTACCTACATAAAGAGAAAACCATAGTGCAACTGCGGCTGAAGTAGAGTATGACCTAAATCAGCTACTTGTGTTTGTCTGTTTTTCTGTGCACTGTATTGAAGTAGCATATTTCAAGGAATAATTAAGATGTAAAAGTTATTGTTCTCTTCTAACATTGAAAAAGTTTGGTAAATTATGCTTCAAGGAGTGTTCACCAGTTACAGCTTTACCACAACAACTGGGAGATTGAAGAAAAAAGGTGGAAAAAAAAGAAGAAAAGAGCAGCTTTTAAAAATGCAGTAATCACTTGACTGAACTGTGAAACAAATGATATGAAGGAAGAACATGTTTGAATACAAAGAAGTCTTACAGTGAATTTTACCCTTTTCACAACAGGGTGGTCCCAGTGGGATGAAAAATTAGTAGTCTAAATTACAGCTTACTATAAAAACATCTAGAGCTTTAAATAAGCTGCTGTCTTAGTCATCAATTAAATCATAAAACCACTAAGTAAACTAATTGATGTCTTTGTCAAAAGGGAATTTAATTATAAAGCTTTCATCTTGGCAATGCCACTTGAAAGGAAACTGAACTGTGACCAAAAGTGTGTATGCTCTTATCCTTCCCTTACTAATAACACTTGCTGTACTCAAGGGGTATTCTTTTCGTAAGTAATTTGCACATCTGACCTTTGTATGCACTTGAGAAGAAAATGCACTTATATGATCTTGACTATGGAAGCAAAATTTTTTTTTTCCTTCTGTTTATTACCTGTTTAGTATGAAGCTTTAAGTAAAATTCTAGATTGCTGGATTTCTAACAAGAGACAAAAATAAATAATAAATATTCTTTGTGGATCATGTAGGCTTAAATTTCTTTTCTGATAATTTTCTCTCAATCCTAGAAATTTGTCATAAATAGGAATATTATGTCTGTGATACTATCTGTTGTCCTTCTGTACCACATTTTTAATCTTTTGCTCTTTAACATGTATATATGTGTGATTTTATTTTATTAATTATTTTTTTAAAACACAGACAATATATTGCTGTGCGTTACTATGTGTGCTAAAAATACACTGATTGCTAATAATTAAAACTATGTTGTATTAATATTTATCTTATACTACATAATTTTGAATTTCTAAATTTTGTTTGCATTTGGTATTTTTAGCTCTTTATAAATGAGTAGAGTTCCTAGGAAGGCTAAAGTCCAAACTGATAGTGCTTGTCTTGAAATAACTCAGGAAAGTCTGGCTATGTCAAAATCCCAGCATTCCCACACTACTACAGCTCTAAACAGAGCTATGTGAATATTTCACACTTCTAGATCAATATTGAAATTGAAAAAAAATAAATCAACTAAAACAAGAGCCTACATCAAATCAAATGCAAGTCATAGCTGAAATTTGCCATATAGATATCCTGTCAAAAAACTTTATCTAAAACTTCAGTGGTACTGGCAGCAAGTTTGTAGAACCTTCGAAGACTGTGGTTATTTAGATCTGAAGAACTGAAATACTTCTACTATTGCTCCCCAGTGATTTGGAATTCAGTTCTCTTGGAGCTGTATACTTCTGGAAAATAAAAATGTCTAATTCACCAAACATCTTTGCTGTTCTGTAGCCTTGAAACAAAATCCTCTAATGGCTTGAGTGACAAAAAGGGGAGATTCTATGCTATGGACGGGGTCAGTATGAGTGTGCTGCATGTGGGTTTGTGTCCTGTTCAATTTACACCACTTGGGGTTCCTAGCCTCTAACGGGGCATAAGATTAACCATGCTATTCACTTCTTCTACTCTTATATCTAATAAATAGCATCTTACACTTTACCTTTCAAGTGCAGGCAGAGAAAGCTCTAAGCTACTACAAACAGCTTTGGTTTTAGAGAAGTGTTCAGAAGACCTTGCAAATGCCTTGGAGGCCTGAGGAGAAGGAAAGAAAGATAAATAAAAATAATTATCAGTACAAAACTGAAAAAGCAAGCTGGGGCTGATAGAACTCCAGCTTGCATCATAACTCTGAATGCATTGAAGACTTTGCAAGGAGTTAGGCAGTTTCTTTGCACTAGGAAACGTTCATTCATTATGATCAAAATGCAAGGCACATGAAAGGGAAAGTTTAAGATGCCGTTTACTAGATTTGAGAGTAGAAGAAGAGAATAGCACAGTTAATCTTATGACCCGTTAGAGGCTGGAAACCCCAAGTGGTTTAAATTGAACAGGACACAAGCCCACATGCAGCATAACCGTGCTGACCCTGTCCATAGCATAGAATCTCTCCTTTTGGTCACTCAAGCCATTAGAGGATTTTCTTACAAGGAAACAATCCTATTGCTCATACACTCAAAACATGTTCTTATGTGAGAACAGCACTGTCATACAAAGGCAAGGCCATACTAGTGCTGCAGTCATTGGCACCGAGTAGGAGGTACCTGCAGTTTCTCCATGACAAGGGAAAAGCTGAGCTTGTCTTGGGGCCACCAGATTTCTGTGGCACAATGCAGGCCTGAATACCACACTGCAGGTGCACCATGGTACAGCACAGGCCCGTACCCTTCAGATCAGCTGTGCTATGGAACACTCCTGCATGTTCAGGAGTCGCTTCAGCAGCTCCTGTAGCATTCATGGTGCTATTCTGACTTGACAAATCATCCCAAGTCACCACAGAGCTGTGTTTGAATGATGTTACCTCTGGGCAGAGAGGCTAGTCCTAAGGACTCTTTGAACACCCATGCTCAGATCTTCCTCAATCTTCCATTACTAAGAGAAATACGAGAAAGCCAGGTAGAATTTTAAATGCACTAGGAGGATGCTACACATATTATGCATGAAACATAACTTTTTGTAGAGATGAGTTGTTTTAATATATCTTTTTTTCCATATAAGACATTGTATAACTTACATTAGAAGTCACCTGATGGATGTTTGACAGCCTACAAAAAATTGTTTTTCATCTTCTGATGTTTTTTACCAGCCATATTAAAATGGCAAAGTATAGAAGGCCTTTAGAAACATGCAAATGTGGTTGGCAAGCTATGCTGATATTTCCATTGGCCTCAGATCAGTCCCAGAAATCCTATAGGGTACTCAGCCTTACAAAGCTTCAAAGCATGGACATGTACCATAATTCCCACAATGCAAATCAAATTCCAATTGATTCCAGTTGATATCTAATAAATCAATTTCTGGCTTTCTGTTGACTTCTCTGAAGCCTTATAATATTCCCTAGACTTCCTAGGGAGGTCCCTAGACTGTTTTAGGAGTTTGTGATATAGTTTTAGGACAGTTGTTCTCTTTAATTGACGAAATTCTGAAACTTCAGACTCAAAAAGTCAGAATAGCCTGAGTTAAAGATTTTACAGGGATATTCAGTTCATTAAAAATGTTATTCCTGTTCAAAAACTCATCTCTTCAAAACTCCCTCAATTTGAGAACAGTTTTGGCTGAAAAAAATGCTACAAGAACATAGTGATTTTAGCTTTTTCTGAAAATTACAATACCCACCCATTATCCTAGAAGCAAGATTCAATTATTTTTTCTGTTTATAGGGTAAATCTGTAGCTTTCTTTCCTTGAGAGAACTCACTGGCCACTCCAATAAAACTTTTCTGGCAGATGGTATATTCTGCCTCTGTTGTGAACTGTGCCCTATTTAGTTTAAATACAGACTGAAGACTAGAATCTGTATGTTTCATTAACTTGGCAAATGGACACTTTAAAACCAGAAGACATTTCTTCTACTTTTTCCACAATTATTAATTTGAATAAAATTTAATCTTTCTTGGGACAATTCAGAAGTGTTGTATTTCTATAATGAGTAATTAGAAAAAAGGCCAGTTATCAGTATATGATAAAATATATAGTTAAAAAATTCCTCAGAAAGTAGAAGGAAAGTGTATTCAATATTTTTTTTTCTTTCTTTCCTCCTTTCTTATTTTCCTTCCATCTTGCTTTTCATCTCACATTCCATTTCAGATTAAATGAAATATTCATGTTAAGCAGAAAAATTAGTTTTGACTGTTGAATAGAAGAAATCAGTTAACTGAAAAATCAGTTTACACATCTTTATATGTTTCTTAAATGATCAAGATCAAAAATCCGTTTATTAAGCATAAATAGATGTAATACTTTTCCCAAATTATGTAGCCCGAGACTTTTCAGGTTAGCTTGGATGAAATATTTAAAATGAGATCTTTCCTGCATATAATTTTGCCTGCATAAAATCAGAAATTAAAATATGTTTGTGGTTACCTTATACAGAATACATACTATACACCTGCATCTTTTTTTCTAAACTGACTGGCTTGTTTAGGAAAATCAGAGGGTAGAGTAGAACCAGTACAGCTTCCCCAACATCCTCATCCTCAAAGCAGTGACTCCCTGAGATTCAAAAGAATGGAGATCTCAAAACTTCTTTGATATTGCCATGTCTTTGAAGTTTGGGGGAGTGACAGGGTGGCCACTGTATATCAATGAATAATGCCCTTGACCTGACTTAGACTTCAGATAGGCATCTTCTGTGGTAGAGCTTTCTGAAAATATACACTTTTCAATGTTTTATGTATCATCCATAGTTTTAGATGTCGGAAGTCTGTCACAGAACATTTTTTATTTGAGATCTGAATACTTTTTCTCCAATAAATCACTTATTCAACAAGACTTGTAATCCAAACTTCCTGTTTCCTCCTTCAGTTGTGTATTGTGTTTATTTATTAGCTATCCACTACATTTCTGCTTGTGCTTTGTACTAACAATCTTATTCTGGATCCTGATGATGTACTGATGTTATGAGCTTTTCCTTTCTTTTCGATATGTCTGATGTACATGGTTAAATATTTCACAGAATTCTATCTTTAACTGCAACATTCCCAGGACAAACCCCATCTTCTATTTTGACTCTAATATACAACTCATAATTAGTCAGAACTGAATTTACCTCATCTGTTGTTTTTTTATTGTTGTTTCTTTGTTTCTTAATCTTTATTTATTTATTTAGGCCCTTTCCTTCTTAACTTCCTACCATTTTGTCTTACAAAGGAATTTTGCAAGCACATATAAGACTTTTTTTTTCATAAAGTACAAAGATTTTGGCTTTTTAAAATATCATTATAAATGATTTTGTTCAGACAGGTATCTGAAAGGAAGAAGAAAGTAAGTTATGAAATACCATTTGGAATTCTGTAAAAAGCAGGAGCACATTGAATTTAAATATCTAGTTTGTAGGCTTATTTTTAGAAGAAAAAGTAGATTATTTCCAATCTTTTATCATCTTAGTTTACTTTGGAAGTGCTTTGGTTTATCGGTACAGGGCTTTTTTATAGAAAACTTGCAAAGTTAAATCAATTGGATTTTCAAGTGAGAACACTAACTACAATGGAAGCTGTATGTAAAACATAACTTTTCATAATTCTATCATTATATGAAATTATTTATTTCCACTTTTTTTTTCTATTACACCAAAGTCACTTTAAAAACATAGAACTAGCTTTTTTTTTCATTCTCCTGTGCTGATTAAGATTCCTAAATGTTAGATAGGGTCCATCTAACAGAATTGTTTACAAAATCCTTTCACAGTTCATTAAAATTAATTTTCTTATACACTTAACATAAATAAGCAGTTCACAAGCAGAGAGATATTCTTCTGATCATTCTACCAAATTTTTTTGCTAGCTCCAACCAAGAAAAGAAACTTAGATTTCACTTTAGAGACTACATTACCACATTACAAGTTACTGTAAATTTTCCCAGAAGAGAGAACAACAGATGTTTCCAGAAGTACATTTTTGCAAATACATTAGCACATGGTTGCATTCACACAACACATATTGAATCCACTGCTGTTTCAGTATTTTATTTGCAATTTATTTTTTTCCCATCTAAACTATGAAAAAAAGTTAACTAAATTTTTAACAAAACATCTAAAAATGAAAGGAGTACTAAATCTATACAAATGATCTGAGAATAAAGTAAAACAAAAACTATGACAAAACCAAAACAGAGCAGCAAACCTTAGAGAACTTAGGAAATATTTGATTGGTTAATGTATTTACATATATATATTTGTCAATGTATTTACACATATATTTGACAAAAGAGATATCAGGTGGCCTTACTGTACTGGACAACATGGTCATCAGAAGAAAATGTCAATATGAAAAATATATTAATCTAAATGAGAGGAAATATATGACAGTATCACTGTCTGAGACCTGAAAGTAGAGAAACACAATTCAAAAATGTATATATGTATGTATGAACATGTGTCATGAATATGGCAACCACAGAAAAGGAAGATGTTGATTCTATATTTCCAGGTGTCTTCAACTTGAAATTGGGTAATTCTCTGCAAGAAAGTCAAACACTACTCATTGAATTTGAATGGCTGAAATTTTATCACTAGAAAAATATTGTAAAACACACAAGTTTTAAACTTCCCAGTTATCTGATGTATGCATTTTCCTATTTTTCAGTTCAGTTTTTCATTTAGATCTGTTTAAACCACAAGTTTTAAAACAACTGGGTCACAAGGATGATCAGAAGACTGAAGAACCTCTCCTACTGAAGACAGGTTGAGGGAGAGAGGTTTATTCAGCCTGGAGAAGAGAAGGCTCTGGAGAGAGCTCATTGCAGCCTTTCAGTATTTAAAGGGAGCTTGTAAACAAGGAGATTGACTTTTTACATGGTCTGATAGTGGTAGGAAAAGGGAGAATGATTTTAAACTAAAAGAGGGAAGATTCAGGTTAGATGTTAGGAGGCAATTCTTTGCACAGAAGGTAATGAGGCATTGAACAGGTTGCCCAGAGAAGCTGTGGATGTTGCATCCCTAGAGGTGTTTAAAGCCAGGTTGAATGTGGCTTTGAACAACCTGATCCCTTCCAACCCAAAATCATTCCATGGTTCTAGGATTCCTCTGTAAGTGAAAAAATTCTTGCCACAATTTTTTGTTCATGTGATTCTCACCTACATGCCAGTAATCTCTCTATTTACGTAAATATAATTGTTTATGTAACTAAAACCTAAGACATGCTGTGCATATGCAAATTTATATATTTAATATGTAAATGCATAAATTATGTGTCTGAGGAATATTTCTCATGGTGGTTAATGTTAAAGATATAATATTTAAAAAATAAGATAAAATCAGCTCCAGAATGCTCCTCTTCAACTCTAATGTGTCTCTAGACATTGGAAATATATATGCTGTGTTATCTGACATGATTGTAATTTTATAATTTATCCATTAAAAAAATAATAGCGAACATGGGAGAAAGAAGAATTTGTCACAGAGCTTACATTCTCTAAACTGAGCATGATGTTCAAACTCAGCACTGCTTTGTGGAAGGAGATAAGCTGGTTTTCAATAAATGACTCAGTACTTTCCTTTGTGTATGGCCTAGACCTAACACAGGAATTGTGTTAAGTGACATACAGTAGTGTTTGTTTGTAAACATAACAGGAAAAAACAAGCCCTGTCTTAATGTAACCTGCGGTTAATTCTACCTCTGAGTACCAATAATTTTGTTTGCTAGTTATTATAAGATTATTTTCCAAAATTTAAATTATTTACTTGACATTTTGAGTAATATTTTATTACTCTTGGTACTATTTTTTAGGCATTCATGTTGCTTGCTCCTTTTGCATTAGTCTTTTCCCGGTTCTGTTCCTCATTCCCTTTAGTTTAATGTTGTTTGCAAACGTAATTAAAAGTGCTGTCTATCTCTTTCCCCAGACAACTAATGAATATATTAAATAATACTGTTTTTGCTGCAGCTTCCTGTGACACTTCATTGCAGATCTCAGGTCTAATAGTTCAGAATGTATATGTAATGCAGGTATGATTGCTCTTCTTCAGGTGCTTTGCCTTTCATATAGCTGCTTTTATACCCATGCAAATACGATTAATTATATTGATAAAAGTTTTTTATATACTATCTTACGATCTAGCAAAATCTAAAGTCAAATTATTCTACCATTAGTTAATTTATAAGCAAGCTCTTCAAAATCAGTGACTAGGAAATAATAATCTCTGGAATGTCTTTGCTTAATTAATTCTACCTGCTAGGTTTCCTAAGTCTGTGTTCTTTTAAAGGCTATTTAGAGTCCTCATTGGACACATAAGAGCAAGTTCTTTACCCTAGAGTAGTGAAGTATTCCCAAGCTAAATAGTGTATGAGGCCTTAGAGAACTGATGATGACTGTTTTGCTCCAACAGATTATTCCATGCAACAGTTCATAACAAGAGCATCTGGAGTTAGAGAATCCTAAAAGTAATTGCAGACAAAATATACCATGATGCAAATTCAGTTCATTAAGAATGTGCATGTGGAAATATGCTTTCTATAATTGATTTTGCATTATATTTCAGATGCCCTATTCACTCACTACACTTTTCTTTCTGCCAGTAGGAAAAAATACTTTAAGTCTTAACTGTTTTAGTTAAAATATTTGATGAGATCTTTTTTTGTGCAAGGACATGATATAGTTTTGGAAAGGTGTCTGATAGTGACACTAGATGGAGCTATCTCTTTGAAATGAGTCAACCGTTGGAATTCAACTTCTGTTCCATTTATATCATCCTCCAGTTTATGGCATTCGAGAAAAAAAATTAAAGGGAGAAAGGATAGAGAGAAAAAAATCATAAGAAGAAACAATACAGGCAATATTATCACAGAATTGCAGGGGCTGGAAGGGACCTCAAGAGATCATGCAGTCCAATCCTGCTAAAGCAGGTTCCCTATCATGATTGAAATTATTATGAAACAGAGCCCATGATAATTTCAAGTTAATGTATATATAGGATTACTTTTTTATACACAGAAAGCTTTCTTAACAGTGGTAACTTTTAATCAAAGCAGTATTGAGAATTTACAATCTATAGAAACTTTGGTCAACTTTAAGTAACAAGAAATTACGTTGTTTACAGCTAGTTTCATAGCTATAAGTGATGCAGTAGCACTAGATAGTGCTACTTTTCTATTACTCCCCTGCTTATCACAGACACTTCAAAAAGGAATGTTGAATAATGGTAAAATAATAGATTTTTTATTGTAGTTCATACTACAGTTCATTGTAGTTCATACCAAAACAGTGTGCTTCTGTCCTACAGCTACTGCTCCATGAAAGTTAACAACTTGGCATATATATTCTTTATGAAAGGAATGGTAATAATTTGATTTGCAAGTGTTAAAATGGTGTGGAAACACATCATCTAAAGCTAGTTCCAATTAGAACCAAAAGCTATGAGTATTTGTGGAAGGAACTTTTCATGCAGGAGGTTACTAAAGTTTGTTAATTCAACATAATTAATAAGGCTTCTTTGTATTAAGGCTCTAAAAGAGTTCTGTGGATTTATGGAGACTTGGAAGGAATGACTTTTAGTGAGTCTAATGTAAAATTTTCCATAGGATTCTTGAGTTTTACAAGATCTTGTCACAAGCAAAAGAATAGCAATAGGAAAGCTGGCTGTGAAACAAAAAGTAAGTACATTTAAATTAACATTCCCACCAATTACACAGTTTTTTTTTTTTTTCTTTTCTGAGGTTTCCAAGAAATGTTTCCACAAGCTCTGCTAGACGTCTTTCTCCAGTGCCACATCTCTGAGTTCACTGAACAGCAAGATCACTCTTGACAAGCACTAAAAGAGTTACAGTCCTTTTAAAAACAAACAGAAAAGATAAAAAAAAAAAACCTTAGCTAATTTCTTTACATTTTAGGAAAAGACAGACTTCCAAAGCAACAAGTCTGTGGATAGACTGGTGCTCTGATTTTCACAAAGAATATTTTTTTTTCCTTTCTGAAACATTTAAATATGTCTCCTCCACATCTTTCCTGTAGATTGTTATTTTCAAATATGCCCAAATTCCTCACCTCCCAAATTCATTTTGCATTGGAAAAGCTTTAATTGATTAATTCTGTATTTAATTACCCATCTATGTGGTGCTACATGACAGCTCTTGGTTCATGAGAAAGACTTTTAAATGAATAAAACTGTGCCTTGAAGAGAGCTCTTCTGTGGGAAAGGTGAGGCTCATTTAGAGAGCTTTGTGAACATACCTCAAAAATCTATGTAATCCATTTTAGTCTGTTCGCATAGTATGGAACATTTCTAGGCGGAAAAAAACCACATAACAAAAAAACAACAAATAAATACCTTCCACCACACCCCCAACTTATCTGAAGTGAGTAGATTTCAGCTGCAGACTTATGTCAACAGATTAACAATGGATTTTGCTTTCTTCCATTAACTATACTGTAAAAATACATATTTTATATTAACTTTAATATCACTGTTATTTTATTGATAGAAAAGAGTTGTTGCTATAATGGCAATCATAATAATAATGTCAACAACTGACGATATTAGTTCTCTGTTTAATAAATATATAACGTATTTATATGGTCTAAAAAGAGCTATTTATAAAGTCTGCACTTTAAATAAGCAGAGAGACTGTGGATTGTAAAATTTATAGTGAAGCTATTCATATTGCGGTGCTCTGGAAAAATGAGATTCCTTTGTTCCAGAGTAAACAAAATATACTAAAATATTTATGAAATAAAAAACTCAGAGTTTGGTGAAAGCAGTATTGAAAAATGCATAGCTTCATTGCTATGGAAATCACAGTTATTTCTAGAATACAATATTGCTTCCTCTGCCATACATGTGACACAGAGAAAGGCTTTCCATCTTGCTTCAAATGAAATTTTATTAGCCAAAATTACTTGGAAACATAAGGACAAACTAAGTAAATGTTGAAGTTCATGAATAATGTGCAGGGAGAGGGGATTTTAAAAAACTGAGGAATAGATTTAAATCTCTAAATTAACTATAATTCAAGCTTAGTGCCCCATATGCTTTTTTCTCTTATTAGAATACTCTTAAATAGAAATTATCAAACAACATTGTAAACTTAAAACAAGATTAAAAACTGTCCACATCACTGACACAGTGATACTGAAAGCTTAATGCATGCTACTTCTGCATATCTAAACATATTACATTTATTTGCATTAGTATTTGTCGCTAAAGATGATTTGAAGTTACAATAGAAATCGATTTTAGGGACTGTTCCATGTGCTTCAGTTTCACTAAGGATCTTGATCTTGGTTTGTACTTGTTAGCAGATTCTTGGAAGGTAGCCTATTGAAAGTTGAAAGGCAAAAAAGAAAGAGGGAGTAGGGAAAGCTTAGATATACTGAAACATACAAATGAAAGCAGTCTTCTGTTTTGCAAATACACTGTATTTTCTGAGAGTGATGAATAGCTCTCTCTGAGGAATAAAACTTTTATAAGAGGGAAAAAAAGTTTGTTTTGTTTTTTTTTTGCTCTGACATTAACATAACTTAACAGGCTGAAAACACTGGAAGTAGGTTAAGAGAATTAATGTTTAGTTTAGATGATTAATAGACTACTTGCAGAGAAGTCTTATTCCTGGTATGTGAGAAAAAAAAATGAAAGTATAATAAAGTCTTGCATGAAACTGAGTTTCTCCTTGAGGAATTGAATTCATTAACCATTTAAATAGTAAGTGATGATTAAAATACAGAGCAATTCACTCGAAATACTCATTGATTTAGTTCCATTAGATTTATACCCAAAGATTAAATTGTTTCCAGAGATCAGAGTAGTTATCTCAGTGACTGGCACCAGATAAAAATCTAAGAATACCAGTGAAATTTTTTTTGGTTTTAATTCAAAAATGACATGAGTGTGCATTTCTCGCCAAATTTCTGTTACAAGTAATGTAAATCAGGCTTGGAGATAAAGACTGTTCTGAGTATTTGCTGGCGTTTTCATGTAATCAATACAGAATCATGTATGTGTAATGAAAAGTTTTACATGCAAGTAGAGTACAAAACATGAGCACTAAACAGAGTAACATAACTGGCATTATTTTCAATTGGCTTAGAGAAGTACAGCACATATTGAAGGCAGAAAAAGAGAGAACAGCATAAAAATAATGTGCACGATTTAAAAATATATTTTCTTTACACATTTCTATGAATTTCCTCTCCTGAAGTGACTATACCTCTCATTTCCTCATAGATTTCTTACAATGCATGCTGTAGCTGTATAAAAGTGTTCCCAACGGTGCACTGAAGCTTTTCTTTCAGTTTTGTACTTTTCATACCAATTTAAATGAAACAGAATTCTCACTTTTTCTCATCCCACTCCTAATATGAAGCTTCTAGATATTTCACCATAATTTTTTCAAGATTATCCACAACTTCATCCTTTTTTAAATCTTTTCTTCAGCAACTTTTATAGTCTAGTGTATCCGTGATTCATTTCATTAAAAAAGAGTTAATCTGCTATCTATATCCCAAATAATTATCTACTAGTTTTTTCAAGAATTACATTATAATTATCCTTCTTAATACCTATGATTTTTTGTATCTATGAACGAAACAAAGGCATACAGAAATTTTAGATATCCACTGTTCCAGCACTATGAAAGTGCTGGTTAAAGAAATCTTTATTTTGATGTGTTACCCAACTTATCTTAAAGCTATTCCACTACAAATTGACAGGCCATATGTGGTCTTTTCATCTCATAATTGAGGATATTAGTTTCCACATAAAAATCTGGCTTTACAAATAGTTTTACAAATAGAAAAACACTGAAACAGATTGAAATGACTAAAACAAATGATTGCTGATTGCAGTTAGTCAACCTTTTACTCTGTCCTTGAAGTTATATGAATGATAGAGCAGGAAGAGCAGGTGAGAGACTTCTTCAGTAACTAGCATATTTTCAGATACTTACCTAGACAAGTTCATTTTAGGCTAGTTAAGGGACTTACTGAAACAAGATTCAGAGTTGTTATTAGTTATTTCTACGAACTTAAAAACAATGTGCTAAGTCCCAGAAGAGTAGAAAAAGAAAAGAAAGGATGAAATGACTGTTCCAAATTTCAGTAGCTCTCCTAGGTAAATGGATATCATGCAAGAGATGTTGGTGAGGGGTCTGGAGCACAAGTCTTATGAGGAGCGGCTGAGGGAGCTGGGATTGTTTAGTCTGGAGGAGGCTCAGAGGAGACTTCATTGCACTCTACAACTTCCGGAAAGGAAGTTGTGATGAGGAGGGGCTTGGCCTCTTCTCCTAGGCAACAAACAGGACCCGAGGAAATGGCCGAAGTTGCACCAGAGGAGGTTTAGGTTAGACATAAGGAAAAACTTTTTCTCTCAGGAATGGCCTGCCCAGGGAGGTGGTGGAGTCGCCATCCCTGGCAGTGTTCAAGAGGCGTCTGGATGAGGAGCTATGAGATATGGTTTAGTAGCTTGTGGTAGCAATGGTAATGGGAGTACGGTTGGACTAGATGATCTTGCAGGTCATTTCCAACCTTGTGATTCTATGATTCTACAATTCTATGTTTACAGTGAGTATCAAAACGGTTGATGTGACCTGTGTTTGTTGACTATCACAAAAATAAAAAATAAAATTTGTGGATAGCATGAATTGTTTAGGAAATCTAACCTTATAGCTGTACAAATGCATAACTTTTTTATTTATCCTCCTGGTTATTGGAGGACAACTACTTCCTTTTTGCAGTATCATATTTATTTATAAGAATGGTATTTAGTGTATTGTATCTATCTTTTCTACCCTCTACACATCTAAAGATATATTCCTTCAGTTATCTAGCCTGGAATCAAAGAATCTAGATTTTTCAAATTCTTCTTGTCATGTTTTCTTGACCTTTAGTCATTCTCTGATCACTGTATATTAGTTCATGGCCTCTTGCATGAGCCATGGCCTTTTTCATTGGGCCACAACTTTCACCAAAACTTTCTGTACTGCTCCACCCGAGCAGTTTCCGTTGCTGACTAGAAGAAAAGGTTTATTTAATGTGTCATTCTGATGTCAAGCCAATTTAACCAATCCACCTTTTCCACCCACCATGGAATGGCAGACATAAGGTCAAAACTGTTCTTGTGCAACTCCTCTCACTAACAGGGATACAGCTGGTAAGTTTAATAAGAGACTTTAGTAACTATGCTTCCAATACTATGTTTCCAGTCATTTCCCATTTTCGCAAACTCCTTACAGTAAGTCCATATTTTTTTGACAGCTTATGAATATGTAATGTAGGGCAGTGTTTAAATCTTTACAGGGGCAGCAATATATATTGCAGACCTCAGGACTTATTACCTTGTCAAAGAAGGAAATCAGGTGTGACTTACTTTTTAAAATCCATGTTGACTGTTTCTTGTCACACAATTACACTCCAGATAATTGCCTGTAGCATTTTCATTATTTGCTCTTACATTGTTAAAGAAGCTGAATTTAGACTTTTAATTCAATAGCTGTTCACTCTCTAACTTTCAAAGGCTGAATAGAACAATTCTAAGTTGTACCTAAGTTATAAACTGAAATTTGTTGCTTATGTAGAGAGATAACTGTAAGCTTTTAGGTTGTCTAAATTTAGGTATTTTTTGCATGCTCCTATATGTCTCCCTTAAGTCTGATGCAACCTGAATTTCACTTCAAAAAGTATCTAAGTGTTGGGAGTATTTGTAACATTCCTTGCTGGGAAGCATTTTACTTTTGAATATTCACTGTGATTGATTGTCCTGTAGGGCTTCCGCTCAGAGTCTAGGAGAGGATAACATGGCTCTCAAACGCCAAGTCTCTTCCCTTTTTTGGTCCTCAGTTTCCTCACGTTGCTCAGGCAAATCCTTTCCATTGTACATGCACTCTTGTATCACCCGGTCCTTCAGAACAGGCTTCATCCAAAGGAGGTACTCTCCCTACTTGGAGAACTGCAGTGGAAATTGTACCTTGAAGAAAAAGAGTGTATAAAAAGTTGAAGAGCTGCTAGACTGGAAGTTCAAAGATTGCCTAGAAAATACAAAATCTTGATTAGAAGTATCTCTTTGTTTGGAGACATTTGAACCTGACCTAACTCCTAGTTTGTTGGTAACCTGGATATGCAGTTTTATAGGCGGTCAGATATTCTATGGACTCTATCCAAAGTGCTAGATGTAGCTGATGTTTTGTGTATCGTCTCTCTACGAACAATGGAACGGGAAGATAATAATGGTGGTTGTCTGAATTCTCTATCTGCACATACAGAGATATTCAGGGAGAAAGACTAGCTTGGAGGACACTGATCATGATTTGGGAGCAATGAGACATCTTAAAAGTCTCTACAATAAATGTAGATGCTTATTTATGTGGGATAGCTAACAGCTGTGGCACTATACTTAAAAAGGAGTTAACACAGCATTTATATTCTTTGTGGAGTGGAGGGCTAAAATTTTATTAAAGTACCTTACTTTACCATGCTTTATCTTGCAACCTTATCTTTTATTATAAGAGATGTTTTTTCCAAGGTATAATCAAATAATAATTAGAAAAATTATCATAGTTCACCATTATGTGGAACC
Organism: Pavo muticus; assembly: GCA_016647715.1. Classification (NCBI taxonomy): domain Eukaryota; kingdom Metazoa; phylum Chordata; class Aves; order Galliformes; family Phasianidae; genus Pavo; species Pavo muticus. The sequence goes on along the minus strand of JACDJE010000383.1, from coordinate 132,477 downwards.
CTGAAGTTGAAATTGGCAATCAAATATTTAACCAAATTCAATTAGAGTAAAAAAAAATTGATCAATAAAATCCCAAACTATAATCAAATTAAAATTAACAGAAAGTATTTTGCTTAAGCTTTAGGTCACCATTAGTCTAAAATATGAATTAAATTCAGAAATTAAACTTATCTGAGAAACAATTAGACATTACCATGGGCAAGAAAACAGATTTTTAGTCACAATGCTTATAATTTGAGCTTAAAAAAATATATACAGTCACATTGGATGACAAATAGTCTGACTTAAAATGAGTTTTAAGTCAACCATTTTGTTTGACCATTCTTGATACTTCATTTCTCCACACTGAAAAAACACCAAAAGCAGCATTCATTTACCAGCTGCTTCAACAGTCTTAAAACATGGAAGATTATTGCTAGTATTTATTTGCAACAAGAGACAAATTACAGAGGAAAAGACTAATAATGTCATACTTTACAATTGCCTTTAAAAACTGAATGTAATACAGTCTAGAATCTTATGAGGAAAATATTCTAAACTACATATACTATAAGTACTGCAAGTCGTATCGCGTGAAGGTTAAGAAGTGTCCATTGAAGGGCTCTGTAATTTGCTAAAGCAGAAAGTCTGTGCATGCTCTAAGCAAGACTACATGTATATTGTTGTGTGCTTTCATAAGTTGATAAAAATTAAAAATACGGTATTTTGAAATTATGTAAAATAAAGTTACCTTTTATCATTTATATTCTTAAAGTTATAATGCTTTGTTTCTTATATATTGTAACTCCAAAAAGGACAGTAGTTAGTAACTAGTGCTCAGTTATACATTTATTGACTTGCAGATTAACATAATATTGAAATCTACATCTGAACTAGTCAAAGGTAGCTTTCTTTAAGTCAGTGGAAAAAAACAGGAATTTCTGCAGATTTATACATTTCATCATCTTCAGCAGATGTCTAATACTGGTCAGGTAAAGATTCTCTGAAAGTATCAGTTTCACTTCATTAGCTGCGAGAGTGTCCTTAAATGATTAGTTCACATGCAAACATCCACACTGATGGTTCCTTCAGTTAAATATGATGGATATTGCTCTTACTTGCTGGAGAAGAACAAAATGAAAGTTATGAATAAGACATGTAATTCCAAACCCCAAAAAGTTTTGTACTCAATTTTGGCATGGCATTCTATATATCCCCAAAATCAGAATACAAACTTCTCCAATAAGTTTCCTTTTTTCTTCTGATAGACTTTTTGTTGTTGTTGATTGTTTTGTGTTGTTTTATTGTTGTTGTTTGTTTTTTTCCAGTTTTATTACTGAATGTTTGTATACAAATGGCAATGAACAATGAGTAAGAGAAAAAAGAAAATATTGACTCCCAGAATTCATCTGATTTTCTAGAACTGAATTCCAGTCTTCCTTACACTCTTTTCACAGGGTAAAAGTTTTGACTGAAATAGCTGAAATAAAATTCAGTCAGAGGCTAAACCCCTCTGATATATACAGTAATGTCAAGCAGTACAGAAGATGGAAGTCAATGTGAAAGCTCAATTATTCCTTGCAGTGCACTTCATTATTTATGAAAATTACTATCTAAACATGGGAAATAATTATCTTGTTATTTAACTGCAATAATTACTTGCATAATTATTTTCTCAGAGAAAATAGATTATAGATTTACGAATTGAATTGTAAATTCCCAGTAGGAGGTGTTTAACAAATAGGTTTACCCATGTTTTTGCTTTTATTTATCATGGCCATATAGTAATGTATATCTGCACCAGTTCAATACAGAAACATGCAATTTTCTGTGAATCTTTTTGTTTGACATATGTTTTACAAGGGAAGGTAGTTGTCATAACTGAAACTTCACCTGAGTTGAGGAATCATCTAACAAAAGAGGGACCACCATCTCTCTTTCTGACTAATTACCTTACCCTAAAGCATTTGGAAGATGGGAGAACATCAGATTTAATATATTTCATGTATTAGCATGAAGCAGCAGACTTGAAACCCCTATGCCTCCCAAAAGAAGTGTAGCATAGCAACAAATTATTCAGACGAATAAAAAGAGACTGGAGAAATATGTTAAATTTTAACCCTTTTTAAAAGCTACTAGTTAGTACCTGTGCTTCAAGAAAGGACATTGTCTTTTTAATTTATTACAAATATGTAACAAAACTCAAACACACTCTTAAGTGGCCTGTAAACTACATGGAACTTGAAAGAGCATTATACAATCTTAAATCAAATGAAGCAGATAAATGTCTCTGTTTCAGTGGGTTTGTGTGAGAGCCCACAGGCATTCTGAGAAAAGAATTAGGTACCAAACATAATTTTAGATCTATGGAAAATTATTTGAAGTAACATTATCTTAAAACTGATTTTTATGCCAAAAGATTCAATGAGGTATTTAAATGAATCTTGTTTCTGGAAGACTGTGTGTGCTAGGGTTGTGAAAATGCTCATTCCATATCTCAGCATCAAAAAGAACTGTGCCATTGTTTACAGTAGCTTTTGTTTACACAGCTTTTGTTTATAGTACGGGAGAATTTTAAAATGTTATGCCTTTTCTTATGTTTTGATGAATGAAATAAGTTAATAGTGATGAGATCTGTAAAGTATTTTGAGTGAGCACCTATTAAATTCCTCAGAGCGCTGCTTTGCTATTGGCTGTGTGAAGAGCTGACATTTATTTTTGGTGACACTTGAGTTACTTGTTGAAGACTCCTCATTTGCAATGGCTGGAGTCCCATTTCTTCTTCATCTAGACTCTGAAATGCAATTAGAAAATCTGTCTTTAATTCGTAGTTTGTAAACTCCACTGAACATAACACAAAATTTACAGTTTCTGTACTCCATTAATAGAAATAAATTTTGAAAACACTACTTTCATTAAACATTCTAGTTACCCCCTTAAGCTCTTATTTTAGAGTCTATTGACAACATACACATACTCCATAAATACTAAGTTAGAAAGACACTTTGTGAAGGTCCTTCAAAGAACTTACAAAGGAAATAGTGCAAGTGGGTATACTATTTGTTTTCTGTCCCTTGTAGGTATTCCAACTGGGTTTCCACATAGGCTATATTCTCTTCAAAAATTACAGCAGTTTAATTAAATTTGTACATACATGTAAAATTATTCTCCTGCCTTATCTGTTACAGGGTGAAACTATTTTACAGAGACAGAAATTTACCAAAAGCTGTTAAGCCTATTAAAAATATTTTGTAAAAAAATTGAAAAACCTTTCTTTTGCCAGTTTGGTTCAGTCACACTCCGGCTTAAATTGTCTATAGAGAAATAAAAATAAAAAATAAACACCAAAACTCTCTGTTTGCAAAAGACAGAGTGATAAATAGTTGAAAATTCTACAATGCAATTTTTTTGTTTAATAAATTATTTTTCCTCATGTAAGTCACAAGCACAAATCTCTTGGAGAGAGAAAACAGCAATTTATATGCTGACTCATCCAGAATGGAAGATGCTAATACACAGAAGTTCTATCTTGGCAGGTGAGAGCAGGTTCCCTTAATTGGTATATAAATGAGGTCTGAGTATTTAAGGGAGCCTGAGAGAGATCTGAAGGAAGGATTAATCTGTGTGTTTTTTTAGAGTAGGGTGTTGTTTTAGTCTTTTTTTTTTTTTTTTTTTTTTTTTTTAGTGTTCAGAAGGGGATCTGTGGTGATTAGGATAGTTCTGTTTCTGTGAGTTGAATCCTGGTGGTGGGGAGGTGGAATCTTAAACATGCTTTCTTTAAGTTATCTGTCTTATAGGGAATATGTGGATTATTCACTTCACATAAAGACCAGGTGCTGCTGATATTTCTACTAGTTAAAAGGAGCTAGCTAGAGTAGAAGAGAGGCCAACTAGCTGGAGCAATGCTGATGTCAAAGTGGGTGATCCCAGGTCTAAGACTTTCCTTGAGTAATGTGTGGTTAATGTGTGTTCCTTTCTTACCTTAGTATTTTTCCATTTGCAGAGTAGGTAATAGGATCATCAGTATAAACAGATGTAGGTCTGTGCTTCCTACATGTAAGTATAATCCATAGGGCTATGTAATTAGAAGTTTGGGTGGAATCTTCTGTAAGCTTAAGTGATGAGAAATAATTCCTCTTATAGAGGAGTTAAGTGGTGGTGTTCATATCTAAAAAGCAACAGTGAAACACTCAGCATAGGAACTTCCCATTTCCTTCTTCTTTGGGAGGAAGCTTGTAGTCATTCAGAATGCTTAAACGTGTCTTTAATGCTTTGAGAAAGCTAGTACCACAACTAGTAAAATTTGAATTTGTTTGATAGTTACAGAAAATCACTGAGCTATGCATAAAGTTACTACCTATGTGAATAAACACATCAGAAATATCTTTATCAGCTAATGCTGGTAGTTTGTAATGTTAAGGATGTGACTTTGTTACTGCAGGAGTTTGTGGGGGTAGAGACAGAGAATATAATAATAAAAGTAAATTGTAATATGGTAAATTGTCCATTCAGACTTCCCAGACTTCATTTTATTTATCTTATCTTTCTAGATGTTATTTTTATGAAAAGATAACTGGACATCAAACAAGTATGCTTTTAAAATTGAAATGAATCGACTATTTTAATTTTAAACTACAAATATAATAGAGCATAAAAAAATATGCTGGAGGAAAATGCTTTATGTAAATGTTTAGTCCATTAAAAGAAGCTTCAAAAATAGAGGAGACAGCCATAATTTTTGTATATAGTTTCCCTATCTAAAGTACTACACTTATGTGAACTTGCCTGTAGAAGATGCAAAATGAGTTGTGTGACAATCTTATAATACATTTTCAAAAATGCAGAGCACAAGAGAAGGACAAAATAAAGATTCATTACGTATTGTGAAAGGAAAAAGACTCTCTCTCTCCTCCTGAGGGAGAGTTTGTCAGCAAACTATCACATCAGAGTTGGTCATCACCACTTTTGGAGCAGATGTATTTCTATATACTTTCTAATTTTTTTTTCAGTCATTCTCATTGCTGTTTGTCTAAGGCAACTTCAGGGGATGTGCGCTATAAAAGATCTTTCCCATTTGGTCAAACAGTTTACCAGTTTGGCTTGTGAAAAACTGTTCCTTCATTTTATGAATTCAAAATCCTCTGACTTAAATTTAGGTAGAAAGAGAGCTCTTACCTTCATTTAAAAGGAGAGCATGAGATGCTTCTATAGGCTGCATGTATATGATCACTCTATGATGTTATCTGGATCACATTTTCCTTCAGTCTCCTGTGTTTCCTAAAACTTCACTTCTGGATTCTATCAGCCTTCTACATCTTTCAATAGGTGTGTCCGATATTTTCTCACCAACTTTTCTGATAACTTCAGAATAAAATTGGAGAGAGATGGTATAGATTAGGGTAGTCTAACTGGATATTATCAAAATAAAGCCTTTGTAGGGCTAAATCTGTTCTAAGTCAGGACTAAAGAATGTTTGTGTTCATTTGAATATTTATTACAATGCTACATATTACATGACATTTTCTATTTGTAGAAGAGCTTAATTATTCAAGATGTGGTCCACATAATCATAGGGGATGGAAGAGATCCCTGGTGATCACCTAGACTGCTTCCTCCCAACCCTCTCCTGCTAAAGTGAGTTCCTTTCTGTACAGGTTGCACAAGAAAGTGTCCAGATGGATTTTGAACATTTCCAGAGGAGACTCCACAAACTCTCTGAGCAGCTTGTTCCTGCACACTGTCACCTTCACAGTAAAGATGTATTTCTCATGTTTGTATGAGACTTCCTGTGTTTCAGTTCATGCCCATTACACCTTGTTCTTTCTCTGGACACCAATGAAAAAAGCCTGGCCCCTCACACTTGACACCTATCCTTTAGATACTTGTAAGTTTTGATAAGGTTCCCTCTCAGTCTTCTCTTCTCTGAGCATAACAGTTTCAGCCTCTCAGCCTTTTCTCATAAGGCAGATGCTCCAGGCCCCTGATCATCTTTGTGACCCTCTGCTGGGCTCCTAGGAGATCTCTGTCTATTCTAAAACTGAAGAGCTTGGAACTGGACAGTACTTCAGATGTGGCCTCACCAGGACAGAGTAGAGAGAGAGCATCACCTTCCTCGATCTGCTGGCCGTGCTCTTTTTAATGGTACCCCAGGATACCAATTGTCTTTCTTGGCCACGATGGTACACTGCTGACTCATAATCAACCTGTTGTCCTCAAGGATGTCCAGGTCATTCTCTTCAGCGATCCTTTCCAACACATCATCCCCCAACCTGTATTGATTCATGCAGTTATTCATCTCCAGGGGTAGGACCTTGCCCTTGTTGGACCTCATAACGTTCTTCTCCACCCAGCTGTCTGAGTCTTGATGAACGGCAGCATAGCCTTTTGTAGTGTCAGCCATTCCTCCCAGCCTTCTACTCTATTGAAGATTCACTATAACTATCATTATAGCACTTTTCAGCAAAGATGAACAGTCAGATATGTACTGTTGTTTAGCACGAATCACAACTGCTGTATCTCTAGCTTCTCTCAGTCACTGTCATTAAATATGACTTCAGAATTAGTGAATGCAAAGTGTGAAGAGTCTTCCTTGAGTGAAGTCCACAGGTTGCTAATCATTTGAATAAACAAAAAGAATAATGAAAAATCTCAACAAAAATGTCAATGCATGTAATTTGATTTGGTAAGTTAATTACTGATGCTGACTGGCACAATATTCTCCTTCTTTATGAGAACAACTCAATATGGAAGAAAATTCTCTGATGTTTTCCTAGTCATTGTTAGGTAGTGAATTTTCCCCAGTGTCAGAAGCGTTATCATATAGTATCGAAGTACCATTTAGCAAAAACTATAAGAGAAGCATCTGCAGGCAATTCATAAAATCATACTTGCTTTCTATGATTCTGTCTTAACATTATATCACAGGCTCTCTTGGCCTTCACCAGGTCACCTTGCCTGTCTCTAATCAAATTGATCAGAGTATCCTCTCTGCTCACTGGGTCAGTTCCTGCCCTCACACTTTTTAAAATCTAACTAATTTTAGCCTCATGTACACCCAAAGTAATTAACAGTCTCATACTATATCTCACTTTGAGTACACTTATTTTTGAACAAATTGCTTATCTGTTATAATACTCAGACGTGCCTGGGAGATCTTGCTCAAAGAGAGAATCTGAGTGGCCACAGGTGTTGTCTCTTTCTAGTGCATTTAGTAGCTCACAGTGAGAGAAGAAATGATATGTGACTAAAAGCGATGGAGTCCCGCTTCACCCCTATCCCTTGTTGATAGGGATGAAGGGAGTAAGTCTTGAAAACGTGGGCAATAGAAATTCCCTTTGGTGACATCTCTGTAGCTATTTAAAAAGTTCTTCCAACTTCACGTTGGTGAATTGGGAAAGTAAATAAGTGGGATGGAAATCATGGTCTCCCATTGCTCAGAAATAAGCTATTTTCTTTTTATCTTTTTTTCTTTTTTCTTTTATAGCACAGAAAACCCCATTTCCCCCGACTTTTGGTCTCTACTGTTTATGCCCATGGAGAAGTGTGCGAATGCCCTGAGTTGGTAGCATTGTTCTGCTGCTGACTAAAAAAAGTCAGAGGAAGCTGTTTTCTTTGGCTCTTTGCAGATAGTGATCATTCCAGTCCTATGTAGCATGTGAAATCTGGCAAGGTCATACTTTCTAAGGTGTCTGTTGATCTTGTCTACAACACACAAAACTGCTTGTCATGGTCACGCTGGCACTGAGGATAAACTAACAAAAGAGGACTAGAGGAATTTGGTGACCAACACCCTGAGTGAAGAGGAGAAATAAACAGAACAATTTCTTTAGCTTTTAAACAGTGATAATTCCAGAGACAGAAATTTACTAATACTACATTTCCCCCCCCACCTCCCCACTCCCATCTATTTGAAAAAACTTGCCCTTTGGAACAGAGTTGTTACCATTCTCAAATACTTGAAAGCAACACAATTAGAACTGCAAATCTGACACAATTTAATTCCTTGGCTATTATCAGGAAAGAAATCGCACTTTCCTTCAATAACTTTTGCAAGTGTGAGCTCCTGCAAGGCAAGCAATCGTTTGCAGACTTATTAATTCTGATGTTTTTCTTAGTTTTTCTTCCAGTGTTCTCTTGGTTAGCACTAATAGTGCTAGTGAAATATGTAACTACTACTCAGAAATCTGAAATGACGACTGTTCTTGAAAAGCAAAAATATTAATATCTTTATATTAAACATCAAAAATCATCTCTCTGTCTTTTCTAGAAACTGAACAGGAGATTAAAAATGAAATAAATAAACCTCATGACAGTATGATATAGAATTTGTTACTGAGTAAACTTAAGTATAGGTGAAATTTAGAAGCTAATGTTTATTTACCAGACATTTGAATTTGAGATTTGTGACATGCCTTATGAAAAAAATGATATAATTACTAAGGTTTAGTGATATGATTCCTTTCTCAGGGACTGCCTCCTATTATTTGTCCTATATTTGTCACTGACCAGGTCTCTTGATGCAACTGAAATATAAAGAGAAGAGAGCACAAATGTGCTTGTCAAGCATCAGATCTTGAACGACATGGAATATTTGATCCACACAAGATGTTAACTTCAGCTTTACAGCAGACTAAATTTATTTTCTAATTAGCATCCAGTTTTAATTTTACAATACACTGACAAAAATTGAGACTGTTTTCCACCATAATAATTCTTAACAATGCTTTATATAAGTACTATACAGTGCTTTACATCTATACTATGCATGTATACATATATATATTAGACTTAAATGTAGTAATTAGGATTCATTCTGCAGTTGACTGAAGTCCAGTATGGACTTATTGACATTAAAGGTTTTATTACAATATTATAAATTTGTCTTCTACTTCTTTCTTTCTTCCTTTCTTTCCCTTCTTCCTTCCTTCCTTCCCTCCCTCCTTCCTGCCTTCCTTCTTTCTTTCTTTCTTTCTTTCATTTTGAGGCCTCTTGTGACTACATCATCTTTTCCATCCTAGCAATATAAGCGAGAGAGAAAATATACATTAAGGGAAAGCATGCACACTAATTGAGAGGAAGAACAGAAATGAATTGAGATGGTCCAAGAAGATCACTCAATTTTCTTCTGACAAAGCAGATGATAGCATATTAGGACACCAATCTTGATATGTGGGTAACTATAAAACAGGGAGCAGAAATAGCAATAATATAGGAACTACAAAGGAATTATATGTGCATGTACATTATCTACAAGTCACACAGAATAAATCACCCATGGAAGAATAAGGATATTGATTACATTATTTTCCTTCACGTTGTTAACATATTGGTGTCTGTGTTGATGCAAATTCATATCTGATGATCCATTTTGTGTTAAAGATTATTGAAATGTACATATTGTAAGTATAAAAAGGCACTATAAGAATTTGTGTTTATCTCATATATAACATTGGCTACAGAGGTTTTAATCTGATTAAGATTTTTTTTTTTTTAAATAAGACAGCATACACTGAAGAATACACCATTTGAAGTAAAACATAATATAGGAGAATCTACGATAGAATGTAATAAATTGCTTTAAAACCAAATTATTCTCCTAATTAAAAATTGATGTTTTGTTTAATGTTTGAATGTATGAGAGTTGTTCTGGAAGTAATGTTTCCTATTTTATTATTTTGGCCCATGACATCAGAGGTGGATGTTGGTGGTATGGCAATAGAGGCTGAAGCTTCTGGCCAGCATTCCTTTACATTTTGTTGCTGGATGGCAGATAGCAGCAGAGAGGCAGTCTGACAAAATGGCGTCTGACATGGAAGTGTATAGGAAGCAAAGACATTTAACTGAATTCTTCCACACATAAAAAATGACACCCACTGACACTGATGCTGAACGTTTATGGAGGATGAACAGTGGATGTCATCACAGTGAGGTCGTGGGTGGTGCTTTCAGTAGAGGTGAGAGTGATGTGGAAAACAAGCCAAGTTCCAGAAGACCATGCAGATTTTAACAAGTATGGCATGCAGGCTCTTGCTCACTGCTGGTGAAAATGCATAGCTAATGGTGATGACTATATTGAAAAATAGTGTTTTGTTCCTGTGGACTTGCTCTATCCAATAATGTTATCATGCTCTTTGCATCTTTTGTAGTATCCATGGAAATAAATAGGAGGCGTTACTTTTATGGTGATCTATGTACCTAGCTTCAGTTTCCTGCTACTAGATACTACACAGATAGCACAATTTCTAGAAGAGCCTAAGTGAATAGTAAAGAAAAATATAGTTTTGTGAGCTCAATTTCAGGCTTATTAAAGTGACATCATAATATCATTATTTTTTCAGTATCTATTTTCTTCTGTAAAACATGAGCTGCATACTTGAAATAAAGTCTTTTTATATGCATCTTAAGGTTTTATCTCAAATAGAAATACCAACTAAAAAATAATTTAAAAAATCCAGAGTCCTAATAATGCTGAAGATAAGGAAAGTTTGAATCACAACATGATGCTGTAACTGAGAATGTTTACCTACTCTGTAGTTAGTTTAGTTTTTACTAAATGTTCCATGTAATACAATGTTTTTAATTGTTCTTAATCTCTGATTTATCCTGCTGAACAGATCTAGTTGCACTAATGCTGCTATATTTAGACACTGATAATCTGATTTAATTCCAATACTGTTTACTAGATCTAATTTAGGACTTCTGTAGCTTCGTGAAAACTTTCAGTTTATATGAGACTTACTTGATATAATAGATATTTTATAATAGTGTTGGTTTTTGTTTGTTTGTTTGTTTTTGGTTTTGTTTTTTTTTTTTAAAGGAAGGAAATGTTCAGGTTTGAGGACAGTATTCACATTATTTTAACCATTGTTTAATGAATCACTACTTTCATTAGTAATAAGAATAGAAAACTTACAGAAAACTTGTGTAATACATTAGAAAAGTAATTCTGACTATTATGATCTCAGGAAAAAAAATTATTAACTTAAATTCCTCATAGACATCCTGAAATCTTGTTCAAATCCCAGAACACTGAAGATAATTAGAGTTTTGACAGCAGTGTTAATGGAGAAGGTTCTTTAGCTATCACTTCATGATTCACCTCAAAAAAGTATCAGCACTATATTAATTTTTATTTTTATTTTTTTAAATATTACTGTTAAACAGGAGATACCACAAAGGTATAGAAAGAGAAGAGGGAAAAATCAAACTTCTCTCCAGAGTCCTTGCACTGACAGAATACACATGAACTCACAATAGCACAAGTCGAAAATACCACCAAAGGCAGTAAAAGCAAAATGACCATCTCCAGATGAGTCAATAAAAGAAAGTTTCTGCTAATCCGACACAGAGAAAACAATTCGTAACTAAAAATCTAGTGACTGACTGAATCAAGGTATAGGAGGAAAACACACCAGCAAGGCAACTGAGAACTCAATGCCATTGAAAGCATCAGCTTAACTAATCTGGTATCTCTCAACTGGTAGTAATCAGTCTAAAATGCTTCAGAGGAAAGCATGAAAGGGAGAAACCGTGAGGCTCTAATTAATTATCAGCAGAATAAAAAAAATCAAATTAAACAGTGAATAAATTTCCTTCTCAACCATCTGCTGCTTTCATTCTAAAACAGTAAATGAGTTCAAGAATTAAATACTTACAAAAAGAAACCAAAAATCAGCCTGCAGATGTAACAGCGAATACTGCTAGTACACTGACGTAAGTACTGCAGGTCAGGATGTACTGCATGTTAAATCTTGTTTTACTTAGAGCTTTTACTTAAAAAGAAGTGAAGAAAAGAAATCAAGTAGCTTTTCAGAGACCAGGTGTATGACTTTTTTTAAAAAACAGGAAAAAAAAAGAGCAACAACATATTCCAATGGTTCCACATCGTATAAGACTAACAGAATCACAGAATCACTAAGGTTGGAAAAGACCTATAAGATCATCCAGTCCAACCATCCACCTATCACCAATGGTTCTCGCTAAACCATATCCCTCATCACAACATCCAAACGTTCCTTGAACACCTCCAGGGTCGGTGACTCCACCACCTCCCTGGGCAGCCCATTCCAGTGCCTGACCACTCTTTCAGAGAAGTAGTATTTCCTAATATCCAGCCTGAATCTTCCCTGGCACAGCTTGAAACCATTCCCTCTAGTCCTATCACCAGTTACACGAGAGAAGAGGCCGACCCCCAGCTCACTACAACCTCCCTTCAGGTAGTTATAGAGAGCAATAAGGTCTCCCCTGAGCCTCCTCTTCTCCAGACTGAACAATCCCAGCTCCCTCAGCCGCTCCTCATAAGGCCTGTGCTCCAGACCCCTCACCAGCTTTGTTGCCCTTCTTTGAACACGTTCCAGGGCCTCAATGTCTTTCTTGCAGTGAGGGGCCCAGAACTGGACACAGTACTCAAGGTGCGGCCTCACCAGAGCTGAGTACAGGGGGACAATTACTTCCCTGCTCCTGCTGGTCACACTACTTCTGATACAAGCCAGGATGCCATTGGCCTTCTTGGCCACCCAGGCACACTGCTGGCTCATGTTCAGCCGAGCGTCAACCAACACCCCCAGGTCCATTTCCTCTACACAGTCTTCTAGCCACTCCGCCCCAAGCCTGTAGCGTTGCTTGGGGTTGCTGTGGCCAAAGTGTAGGACCCGACATTTGGTCTTATTAAACCTCATCCCATTGGCTTCAGCCCAGCTATCCAGCCTGTCCAGATCCCTCTGTAGGGCCTCGCTACCCCCAGGCAGATCGACACTTCCAGCCAACTTGGTGTCATCTGCAAACTTACTGAGGGTGCACTCAATGCCCTCATCCAGGTCATCAATAAAGATATTGAAGAGGACAGGCCCCAGCACCGACCCCTGGGGAACACCACTCGTGACCGGTCGCCAGCTGGATTTAGCTCCATTGACCACCACTCTCTGGGCCCGGCCCTCCAGCCAGTTCCTTACCCAGCCAAGAGTGTACCTGTCCAAGCCACGGACTGCCAGCTTCTGCAGGAGAATAGTGTGGGAGACAGTGTCAAAGGCTTTGCTGAAGTCTAGGTAGACTACATCAACAGCCTTTCCCTCATCCACCAGGCGGGTCACTAGATCATAGAAGGAGATCAGGTTGGTCAAGCAGGACCTGCCCTTCGTGAACCCATGCTGGCTAGGCCTGATCCCCCGGTTGTCCCGCACTTGCCGCGTGATCTCCCTCAAGACAATCTGTTCCATAACCTTCCCTGGCACCGAGGTCAGGCTAACAGGCCTGTAGTTCCCCGGGTCCTCCTTACAGCCCTTCTTGTAGATGGGAGTCACATTGGCAAGCCTCCAGTCTTCCGGTACTTCACCAGTCAACAAGGAGCGCTGATAGATGATGGAAAGCGGCTCGGCTATCACCTCCGCCAGTTCCCTCAGCACTCTCGGGTGAATCTCATCCGGCCCCATGGACTTGTGACAGTCCAGTTGGAGTAGCAGGTCTCTGACTGTTTCCTCCTGAATCGTGGGTGGTTTAGTCTGCTCCCCAGCCGAGACTACCAGGTCAAAAAGTGGAGTACCCTGAGGATAACTGGTCTGACCTTTAAAGACAGACGTAAAGAAGGCATTCAGGACCTCTGCCTTTTCCTTATCCCCAGTAGTCATATTCCCAGCCTCATCCAGTAAAGAATGGAGATTCTCCTTAGTCCTCCTCTTACTGTTGATATATTTGTAAAAGGGTTTCTTGTTTCTTTTTATCCCAGCGGCCAGGTTGAGTTCGAGCTGGGCTTTCGCCTTTCTGATTTTCTCCCTGCACATCTTAACAACTTCTCTGTACTCTTTCTGAGTTGCCCGTCCCTTCTTCCACAGGATGTAGATTCTCTTTTTCTCCCGGAGCCTCAAGAATAGTTCCCTATTCATCCACGCCGGTCTCCTTCCCCGCCGGCTCATTTTGCAGCTCAGGGGGACAGCCTGCTCCTGCGCCTGTAAGACTACCTTCTTGAAGAGCAACCAGTTGTCTTGGACCCCTTTACCCTCTAAGACTGAATCCCAGGGGACTCCCCCTACTAGTCTTCTAAACAATTCAAAGTCCGCCCTCCGGAAGTCCAAGGTAGCAGTTTTGCTGTTCTTCCTCCTGGCTCCACCAAGAATCGAGAACTCTACCATCTCATGGTCACTCTGTCCAAGACAGCCCCCGACCTCCACATCTTCCACCAGACCTTCTCTGTTTGTGAACAGCAGGTCTAGCGGGGCAGCTCCTCTCGTAGGCTCTCTCACCAGCTGCATCAGAAAGTTATCCTCCATACACTCCAGAAACCTCCTAGACTGCTTCTTCTGCGCTGCGTTGTATTCCCAGCATATGTCAGGGAAGTTGAAGTCCCCCATGAGGACAAGGGCCGGCGATCTCGCAGCTTCTGCCAGCTGCTCATAGAACACCTCATCTGTCTCTTCATCCTGGTTCGGCGGTCTATAGCAGACGCCCACCAATATGTCTGCCTTGTCAGCCCTTCCCCTGATCTTTACCCATAGGGATTCAACCTTATCATCCCCAGCCACAAGCTCAGTAGCATCAAAGCACTCTCTAACATACAGAGCCACACCGCCACCCCTTCTTCCTTGCCTATCCTTCCTGAAGAGCTTGTAGCCATCCATTGCAGCACTCCAGTCATGGGAGCAGTCCCACCATGTTTCCGTAATGGCGACTAGGTCATAGCTTGCCTGCCGCACCATGGCTTCCAACTCTTCTTGTTTGTTGCCCATGCTGCGTGCATTGGTGTAGATGCACTTCAGCCGAGCCCCTCGCCTCATCCCTAATCCCATTGCCGCTCCCCCAGGCTCATCTCTAGCAGGCCTGGTTTTATCCCCTACCCCCTTCATATCTAGTTTAAAGCCCTCTCTACAAGTCCTGCCAGCTCCTGGGCAAGGATCCGTTTCCCCCTTCGAGACAGGTGAGACCCATCAGCAGACCCCAGGCCAGGTGCCGAGTAGACCGCCCCATGATCAAAGAACCCAAAATTCTTGCTTTTGCACCAGCCTTTCAGCCACGTGTTTATAAGGTGTGTTCTTCTGGTCGTCTCAGCATCCTTCCCTGCCACTGTAGGAATACAGGCAAATACTACCTGTACGCCTGCTCCTTCAACTAACCTCCCCAGTCTCCTAAAGTCATTTTTCATAGTCCTCAGGCTTCCGTCAGTGACCTCATCACTGCCAGCCTGAACTATCAATAAGGGATAATAATCAGAGGAGCGGATCAAACTAGGAAGTTTCCTAGAAATATCCCTGACCCGGGCCCCAGGGAGGCAGCACACCTCCCTACGGGTGGGGGCAGGCCGACATATTGGGCCTTCAGTTCCTCGTAGAAGGGAGTCTCCTATGACTATCACCCTCCTTTCTTTACTGGAGGAGGCAGTCTTTAAGCGTGGAGCTGGATGCCTCTCCTTGGGAACGCTTGGAGGTAGTTCTCCCACCTCATCCTCAGTCACCGCACCCTCCAGTTTCAGGGCTTCAAACCTATTACATAGAGGCAGCTGGGGAACCGAGGTAGGTCGGGATGGGGGTTGCCCGCATCGCCGAGCTGGGACCTGCTGCCATTCCTCCTCCGCCCTCAAGCTAGCTCTCTCAGTTTGACTGCGGCAAGGGAGAGGGTCCACTACAGTTTGGGGGGTGCAATCTCTGTGTCCTTCTCTCAGAGAGTCACACCACCAGTCAATTTCCCGCTCACACTCTCTGATGGTTCTTAATCTCTCTACCTCCTCCCTAAGCTCCACCACCAGGCTGAGCAGCTCGTCCACCTGCTCGCACCTCGCACAAGTGGCATCCTTCCCATTCTCCCCTGGCAGCAGCAGGCTCAGGCACTCCCTACAGCCAGAGACCTGAACCGCTACGTTTCTTGGCAGGCCCTCTGTCTGGGTCGCCACAGTCCTCCTGGGGCAAGCCCGCCGCCTGGTAGAGACCATGTTTGAACCTGCGGTCTCGAGGTCTGTCAGTAGGAGAGCTGATCTCCTGAACAAAGACAAGGACAAAGCACTGACGTGTCCAGCCACAAGACACACCTCCCACACCTGCTACTGCGGTAATGTATGAGCAGTGTGGGCTGTGTTCACACTCTGACCTCCCTCCCCGGTGTCAGAGGAGGGTAACACCCCGTTCTCACCTGGTGTGATATGTGTGATATGTGAGCTGAAGCTAGCTTCTGCCCTCCCAAGAGCTGCTTTTAGTTTCCCAAGGAACAGTCAAGGTCAGGCGCAAGAGATAAGAGCCAGCTCCGCCCCTGCTGCCTCAGCAGCCCGCCCACAAGCTGCCAGCCCCCCGCGCCGGCACAGTGCTTTTGCTGCCTTCAAAACAGCCCTAAAAAGAGCTTTTTCGTCGGCTTTTTCGCTTTAGATCCCTTACCCAGCGCAGTCTTACCTGCTCTGAAGCTGGTCTCCTCAGCAATGACCGTTTCACACGGTAGGAAGCTGTTTAAACTGTACCGCGATTGGGCCAGCTCCGCCCCTGCTGCCTCAGCAGCCCGCCCACAAGCTGCCAGCCCCCGGCGCCGGCACAGTGCTTTTGCTGCCTTCAAAACAGCCCTAAAAAGAGCTTTTTCGTCGGCTTTTTCGCTTTAGATCCCTTACCCAGCGCAGTCTTACCTGCTCTGAAGCTGGTCTCCTCAGCAATGACCGTTTCACACGGTAGGAAGCTGTTTAAACTGTACCGCGATTGGGTCAGCTCCGCCCCTGCTGCCTCAGCAGCCCGCCCACAAGTTGCCAGCCCCCGGCGCCGGCACAGTGCTTTTGCTGCCTTCAAAACAGCCCTAAAAAGAGCTTTTTCGTCGGCTTTTTCGCTTTAGATCCTTTACCCAGCGCAGTCTTACGTGCTCTGAAGCTGGTCTCCTCAGCACGCATGCTCAGGATTGATGTTTAAAACTGAAGGCTGCTAGATATCAGTACAATGAAAATCTGGTATCCTATTTCACAGTAATCATAGGCAACGTTTTATTTCAGTGAATTTTTTTCCTATCATAAACATTATGGAAACTTGATCATGAAGTTAAAATTAATGTGGATTCAAAATCTTAAAAAACAGATCAGTACTCAACAAACATTTACTATTATTACTTGATAACTAAGGAAGTTTCTGTCTGGCACAGCTTTTAACTCCTGCTTTTAGACTGTTCTTCAGTACTCAGGATAGAGGTTCTGTTTAGTTTGTGTCCTACTCTAAAATTTCTTAAATCTACTCTCCTGGTTTCTATGGAAATTCTAAGAAATTACACGAAGTTTCTGCAACCATCAATCTTCAAAGATGAATTGGAAACAAAGTTAAAAAGCTCAAATTTTCTTGTTCTTAGCGGGAAAAAAACACTGAGTTGAAGTGAAATATGATTCAAAATGACCCAGTGAATATTAGAGATCATTCATTCAATTTACTGGTTTTACAAAACTTTATATAACTCTCCTACCCACCAATCACCTCTTCCCTTTCATTTCTGAAATGTATAAATGAGTATATCTAATTATGTCACCATGATTAATCATCAAATTTTATTTAAACTGTTCACTCAAATCTTACTTCTTCTTCTGCTCCATGGATAATGAATCATTAGCATATCAGCCCAGCCTTAGCATGGATTTGAAATGTTTACAGTAATGTGGTGCTATGTACACAACATATATGGCAGAGTTTTCTAAATTCTGTTATAATTATAATAATAAAAAACTTCAAAACATTATAGTTAGATTAAACAGCTTTGTTTCTTCCATGTCCTATTAAGCAGAAGGATTGCAGTTTCAGATCCTGTATGCTTCTCAGATTGGCCTACATCTTGACTACAAGACTGTACTTCATGATATTTTCATTTCATTCTTTTTTCTTATTATTTAAATCAAATAAAATATTACACTAATAGACTTGACGTGATGGGCATTCTGTTGTGAAAAAATATCAGCACCATCTAGTTCCCTGCCAATACTACTACTTATATTTTTGGCAAAGACAAATAAACATGTTTATATTTCCAACTTCATTGCCTAAATTTCAATTTTGATTCAGTGGAGAAATTGGTCAAATGGAGAAAGGAAAATGGCATCAAAAGGCCTGATATAAATATGCTATAATCATAATAGTTGCACCACAACTACAACAAAGAAATCATATTTAAAGAAAATTATCTCACCACTATTTTTCTAAAATGCTCTTACAAAGATTTGAAACAATATGAATGCATGTAAACTACAATCTAAAAGAGAGAAAATCTGGGAAAAGAAAAAAAAAAGAACAAAAGCTAGTATAATGACTATTTTTTTTTTTCTGTTGAAGAAATAGAATCATAGACTCATAGAATGACTTGGGTTGGAAGGAAACTCAAGGGTCATCAAGCTCCAGCCCCCCTGCCACAATCAGGGCCACCAACCTCCACATTTAATACTAGACCAGGCTTCCCAGGGCCCCATCCAAACTGGCCTCGAACGCCTCCAGGGATGGGGCATCCACAACATCTCCAGGCAGCCTGTTCCAGCACCTCACCACTCTCACAGTAAAGAACTTTGCCCTGACATCCAACCTAACAGGCACATTAAAGGTGCACCGTTTGAACAAAAGCATACCAATAAATATGGAAAACATATTGCCTGTAAATGTTTGCTATAGCAAGTCAGATAGTTTTCAGACATCAAGGTGAAACATTCTACTAAGATTTTAGCAACATGCTTCTGCACTGTAGTTCCACCACTCACAATGAATATTTTAGGAAACTGACAAAGGGCATAAAAGTTAATTGACTTCTCATGAGGACATCAAAACTGTAACACTGAGGAGGGTGAGTCTTGAGGATCTCAAGCGATTTCCCATTATTTCTTTTCTGTCCCCCTCCCTAATATTTCCACCTCAGGAAATGTAACTGCTCTGACATTTAGCATAGTGCATGGCTAAAAGCAATTTAAATTTAGCAGCATTGCTGAAGAATGTGTGAACTTGTTTTCTACCTTGAATAACTAGATACTTGGAATCAGTACCAAGTTGACATTGATTTATTTAGGACTAAAAGTTCCCATCATTCCATTCATGTTACTGCTATTTTAATTTCCATGAGATTAATTATTGTTGATCAAATGGGTGAGCTGTCCTCATCTGTTGGTTTGTTTTTCTTTATTAATTAACTTTTGTACCAATATATGTCAATTGTACATGTGTTAAAATCAGTATGAATTAGTTTGTGACTTCAGTGCAAGTAAGAATAGGCCCTAACAGACAGATTAAATTTTGAATTTTAAGAAACAAGCTTATACTCTGCTTTTCCAGTTGCAGCAATTCTCTCTTTTTTTTTTCCAATATATCTGACTGTAAATAATCTTGATGTCAATTTGTTTGAGCTGCTAGATCAGAGACAAAAATTTTGAGTGAAGATTAATAGTTTTCTTACAAAAGTAGCAGTTTTTACTTAAGTGAGATTTCATTTGACCAAATCTTAGTCGTTCTGGTCATTCAGTTATTCAACTTGTTCAGCAAAATTTAAAAAACACCTATTTTTCAGAGTACTCTTTATTTCAGATGTTAGTGTACTTGTCCTGTTTACCCTTTAGTAATTGTTATTTCATTTAGATCTCTACAGAACTAGAAAACAGCTATACTTGTTTACACTCATTTCCTTCTAAATAAGTCACATTTTTACCTCGTTATATGAATATCACATAAGCATAATATCTGCTCCCAAGGTACAGGGAATGTTTAAATAAATGAGAACAATGTAATAGTAATAATAGAAAAAAAAATAATAATAGAAATAATAATAGAAAAAAGAAAGACATGCTAGTACTTCATTCCATGCACCTTTATATTTTCTGATGAGCAATGGGCACATGGATTGATACCAAGAGTCTAGCCTTTTAGATGTTATACTTTAGTTGTGTTTCTTCTTTTTATTTTTCAAAGATAATTTTATTTATTTAAGAGTTTTCAAATCAACATGACTAAATAAGTCATAACATAAAAATGCAGAAAGGTGAAAACATGGGCTAACTCACTAGATTACAGAGAAGACCTGGGAAAGAAGTTGTATTTGATTAGATAACTGGCAAACTTACTGTATGGATAAATGTCAAGAGGTACTGTCAGAAAGGAGACACCAATCTTATGGCACTAAATTTGTTCTCCATAAATCAAAAATCTATTTCATGCTTCTTTTTGGGCGACCTGGAGTTTAAAGAGAGAAAACGACTTCTCAGCTTAGTGAAGTAAACTAAATTATAAACTGAATAAGCTTCATTCCACTTAAAATACTGATGAACTATATTTTCCACGAGTTTTTACTTTACTCAAATATAACTGAAAAATCCATGGAAAATTAACCTTTTATAGACTAAATGTTAATTCAGGGACAGTATATTAACAAGCTTTGCCTTTTCCTTCTCATGGAGAAGCTGTGGACCGCTCCCACTTGGTGATGGAGATTACAACAATAGCATACCATTGCCTTTATCTAACAGTGCTGCAAGAAGTTCTCATGAGAGCACTGTTTCTGTTTAACTGTAGACATGTTGAAATGTTGTTGCCTTGTAAGAAAATCCTATAATGACTTGAGTGACCAAAATGGATGGATGGGGTCTACACAGCACTCTGCATGTGGGTTTGGAGTCCTGTTGATGCCACATCACTGAGGGATCCCAGTATCATAAGGGACATAAGATTATCCATGCTATTCTCTTCTTATCATGATAAATCTAATAAATAACATTTTAAATGGTTCCTAAGTGCCTTTCTAACTGACATCATAACGAACCAGAACCTTCTGGAGCAAAACATGGGCCTACCTATGGGGATTTTTTCTGACTCTGTCAAAATGTGATTGCTTGTAGACTGTCCTTTGTTTTTTTCCTGAAAACATTTTGAAAGCCCTGGTCAAAATAAGTCATTCTGATTCAGTCTGTATGAACTATTCAAGTTTTTTTTTTGCTATCTAGTGGCTTACAGGCAAAGGATAGCTATTCTTCTACCAGCAGTAAAGATGACCAGCTTCTGTGAACATTTCCACTTCATAGAAGCCAAAGATGAACTTATGATTGATTTAAATTATAAATTAAATTTCTTATTGGCATGGATTATATTCCCTTCACAAAGTACATAATAAGTACTTTGTGAAGAGAAGATTTATATACGTATATAATATATTTATTTATTTATGTATGTATATATATTGTATACTTTATATACTGAAACTATACTTCGGAATCTGTTCAAGAAAATAGCTTATACTGAATGGATAGACTGAACTAGAAAGTATGAAATCCTCTCTGTTCTTACTGGAATTATCCTCGCAAATGATGGTTCCGGTGTTCTCAGTCAGTATAAAAAATTGTTTCCAGCATCACTGGTGATTACTTTAAAAACCAACTTGTTTGTATGAATGTAAAGCTACTGCCAGATGTAGATAAAACTTCCTACTTATAAATTTCTAGGGGGTTGAATCACAGGTTTACTCAACAAAGGTTTTGGAAAATACAGAATATCTGAGCACCTTAGAGATGGTAAGTTGTATGTCTGAAGTCAAATAAAGAATCCAAACTGGGAAATAAATACCATTTATTCTTGATGGTATTCATCTGCATAAATTAATTCAGTCTCTAGAACAGAATAGCAAGGGATAGAGCCACAGTTATTCCAAGGAATCATCCTTGAGTTTAGATTACATGCAATTTCTCTGTTTTACACAGAACAGGCTTTCTTTAAAATGTTTTCTTATTCCCAGAAGGATTTTAAAACTATTTTCTCCCAGCTGAGTGAAAACAGTGCCTCAGCTGTTACAACTGCAGGGAACAACAGATGAGTAACTATGCATCCTGAACATAATGCCTTGCACACCACTGATTTTAGTCATGTCTTTTCATTTAATGCTTTCTTTCAATATATATAAGCGATAATTTGACTTTTTAGGCTGTTTTCCAGATAGCAACATTTATTTATATATTTATTTATCAGTGAAAATTTCAGTGAATACATACTGCTATTATTTTTACTACAGTTGATTATCCAGTGAATAATTCTCACCAGAAAAAAAAAAAAAAAAAAAAAGTAAAAACAACCAACCAAACAAAATCCTTATTTTGCTTTTGAGCTTCCCAGATTATAAATACTAGGAAGATAGGACACAAGAAGACAATACAAGAAATGTGACTACATCTTCCATTCACACCATTCACAAACCACACAGCAAATGTTCCGAAATTAGACACACATGCTGAAGTCAGTGGTGCTCAAACCATTCATGAACAGGAAAAAGCTAATTATTTTATCTGAAATGTTAATCCAGCTGCCAATGTAATATAATTTTCAGGTTACTATTTAATTACTGTTGAAAGCAATGAAGAAAATTTGTCTGAAGGATACCATTTGGAAGTCTACAATAGTTTACGATAAGCACCGCATACATTCCTGTATTTCAAAGGTTTTGGAACTAGAAGTTTTAATAAAGCATGTGGCAGACTCTGAACTTAATTCAGCTCCAGTCTGTGAACAGTTAAACAACTTTTATGTAGCTGTAGATTCAGTTTAACATCTCCTTGTTTCAAGATCAATTATCTAGTTTAGTGTTCAAAGTCCTGCTATATTTGACTTTAAATTTGATTGTAGAAATTTATGCAGAAGTAAACAGCTATAAATTTGTTGTCTAATAAAGTTGCTTTATTTCTTTGAACATGGAAGGAAATACCTGGAAATTTATTTGAGACTTTTAATAAAAAGCATTAGTCACAAAAATTGCACACTCCCTCCTGGATATGTTTCTACTAATGTATTCCTTTAGCTGATAATTAAGCAAGGCTTTTAATATTTAGTGATCCCTCTTTCAATACATGTCCAATATTTTACCAGATTTTTGTATAGTGGCTTGAATAGTAGAACAAGAATTTGCAGATAACAGCACTATATAATTTATCAGTTTGCAGAGTACTGTCATTTCAGACCTGTTTTTAGAAGGCACACAGATATCAATATAAGCAATTTTTCAGAGCATTCTGAGGTTATATAAAGAAAAATTTTTAACAATTTAAAAATGTAGGAAAAACAACTGCCCTTAGATGTCATTTCTAGCAAGGAAGGCATGACAAGAGGCTTTGTCTCCTGTCAGAGGCTTTGTTATAATTATCTTTTAACAGAACAGGCACATTTTCTTTCTTAAGATCTGCCAAAAAAAGAATGTTGTTTATTGTGAACCTCAAAGGATAAGGACACATTCCATCAGAAAAACGGAATTGCAGCTGACATTATTGACACTTTGACATGTAGTGCTAGTAAGGGTCTTATTATAACTGCTGAAGAAGCTGTTCTTGTACAGCCAGAATTGAGTTCTGCAGTTTGTTCTGTATAATGCCATGTATATATGAAATGAGTTGCTTATACAAATACAGCACTGTATGATTTTATTCACAAATTATCTACTAATCACATTGTCTTATTGTTAATAATAATGTCTTATTATTAATATTCTTGCTTCCTATGCATCCTGGGTCATCTATGTTTATGTGTTTGGCCACCAAGGTATTTCTGTCAACAGCCAAAGACAGTTCTATTCAAGAGTCATTTTCTGGACTTTGGTCTTCTCTCTTTATCTGTGTGCTTGAAATTGCTTTTAACTGTTCCACTGAGCTGTTCTTCCTATCAAGTGAACAACTGAAAGAGAGTACCTAAAGCAGACAATTAAATCAATTGGTCTTTTTGCCTCTCTTTGAATATAATACTCACACTTTTGTAAGGGTACATCAGTAGTCACTTAACTTTTGAATAATATTTGATATCAAGGGAGACTTAGAATGTTTATTTCCTGTTCCAGTCAATTATCATGTGGGGAAAAAAAAAAGGAAAAAATACTTTCTGGAATTTTACAAAAATAACTGATATCAACTGATATCACAGCAATGCTGTGCTTCTGATATTTGTGTAAAGGTCCATAAATGGATATATAAATATCCTGTAAACAGGCATACCAAGCAATTGCATTTCATGCTACATTGTAAATTATTGATTCAAAACTTTCAATAGAAGTTCATTAATAGTCTGGATTAAAACATTAAAATTAGACTATTTGGAATTAGAACATCTTAATCACCAACAAAAAGCTATTGTTCTATCATTTAGAAAAAAAAAAAAAGACAGCTTTGCAACGCATAAAGGCAGATCGCATCTTTGAGTGACAGACATGAAAAAATACATATTAAATAGTACAGGTGAAATTAGGATCCATTGTAGTTTTATGTGAAGACAAACATTTTTCAGGCTATAAAAAAATCAAACCAAAAAGAAAAATCTTTTGACAAGAAAAGCTGCTGCTGCAAAGTAGATGCACTTAGGACATTCACTTAAAGGGAATCAAGGGAAAGAAAAATGAAATAAAAAGAGATATATCATCTCATTTTCCTGCAAAATATTAAATATTATTTTTAGTCTTTACAGACAAACAAACAAAACCTCTGAATAATACAGATGTTTTTTTGGCATCCTAGCCACTAGTAACTTGACTTCTGCATGCTTTCTAATACTATGGTTAGTCAATGTTCAAATGTCATTGTATGAAAGAGATCTGGAAATCAAAATAAGGAGAACCTTAGTTAATGTTCAGACCTGTTGCTCAACCAGATCAGAAAACAATAAGTAAGATAGCAGAAATGCAGTGACTTGATGTCAAACACCTAAGTCTAAAGCCTTATCAGCTTCAAAGGCAGTTCAAATATTCCTTATCTATGGGGTATTGAGAAGGGGAGGTCATGCAGCTTAAGAGCAAAAACTGGAATGCTTTTGCCTTGCATATTCTCATTGACTCCACTGAACCACCAGTAAAATAGCGAATACAGGAATAATTTGATCCTGAATCAGTTCCTTTTTCAAACTAATTTTCAAAAGAAATCTTGCACATTCCTTAAATGAAGATGACAGAAAAGAAAACTTAGGCAACTCTCTCCTTTCTGAGTGCCTTATCCCCACATTCTTTCTGCTCACAGCTTGCTTCTGAGTGTCTTGTTCCATTAAAGACATTTTTGCAAAGCAGGGACTGAAAGATGAACACTTGAGCTGCTGCCTAAAAGCTACAAACGGTTGTTTCAGAAGTTTCTAGCTAGCTCTTAGCCTTACTCAGTGCTACCAGCAGATAGCACGGCATTTGTCCTTGCAAGATGCCTTTGTCACGGAAGACATGAAACAAGACTTGCTTTGACTTCAGATTTGGCTATAACATGTCAATGTATTATTTTCCTCTCTGTTTTAACTCTTCAGAATTTCATTTGGAGGCATAATTAGAGCAGAAGGTGGTTCTATTTTCCTTACAACTCACTCTGTCACAAAGAATTAAAAAAATGTTCTAGTAGATAATTCATAGACTAACGATTTCTACCCCAGCTGCTTCAAACCTTTCAACCTATTGACACATAGATTGGAAACTAGAATTAAAAAGAGTTTAGAAGATATTATTATTGGATTCCTTATCTTATAAGTACAAAAAGTCCTGAAATTAACTGTTTAAATTGCTCCTTGATCCATGTGTAGGAAATATTTGGTAGAAAAAACGATGTAGGAAATTGTTCATCTCTGTTAACTTTGAAGTAATAATGAGTGGAAACTACTAGTCATAAACAATCAGAAAGGAGAATAAGTGAAGATTTGTTTCAGGAAAGAAAGATTACTCCAGCTGAAGTGACTCCACAGTTGAAAAATAACATTAAGCAAAATCTAGATTTTTTTAGTTTAAAATTTAAATCTTACAAAACTTGAAGTGGATACTTCGCTACTTTTGCTTTAGTCTTGCCAATATCACCTACAGTAATGTAAAGGCAAAAGCATGGTCAGGTTAGCAAGCATTTCCCTTATCCTAATTTTATTTTCTAATTATTTTACTAACTGCCTTCTCACCAAGACACATGCACTACAACTTGTCAGTCTTCAAATTACTTTTCAATCTGGAGACTGGCAAATTTATGCTACTTAAATAATTACGTACTTTTGACAAGCAGTTTAAAAGTGCATGTCAATCAAACAAGGGGATGCTATTTTTCTGTTACTTCCACCAGACATATGGCAAAGGAAAAACAAGTGGGGTATTTGTCACAAGGCTTCACTTACTGATGTTATTTGCTAAGTAACACAGCCATGGAGTATAACTTTCAAAGCACTTTCAATTTTCTTTTTTTTTGTTGTTGTTGTTTGTTTGTTTGTTTGTTTTGGACTTACTGATCAGACAACTGCCATGCTGTATATTCTACTCAGATTAATTTATACCAAAAGTTCTTTAATGCATTTCCGTAGTGTTTGGGAACACAATCATATACTGTGTTTCTGCTAAGAGCACAATTTAAAAAAAAAATCAACAAAAAACAAACCTCTCCTATAAAGTTTGATATTGAAAGCTATTCATATGAAATAACTTTTCCAAATAAAGTCAGTTTTAACCAAGAAATAGGGAAGCCATGCTTTAAGAAACTGCCAGAAAGAATCAGCAAATTTTGGCAACTCATTTGTCCTTATCAGTGACCAGTGATGAACCCTTTGAGAAAATACAGAAAAATAGTCATGTACAGAGAGATTCTTACCCTCCGCTCTTTGAAATCATCAGTTCAGGTACTTTCAAAGTTGGAAGTTAAATCCACCTACGCTCCACTAACTTGTCTAGACCTATTTTTAATCCACATATTTTTTGTGTCTATTAAACACTCTCACAATATTCCACATTTACTTGTTTTATAAATAACTTAGTTCATATTGCTGTTTCTTGCAATAAAGCTACAGAAACATAAAATGAAATGGTCAGGTTCCTTTTCTGAAACTTTTTCAAGTTATTCTCTTCACAGATCTAATGATTAAATAGACTCGTGCCATAACTTTTTCCATTATGTACTTTACAAAATAGGAAGTCCTAACCTACTTATAATCTGCTTAGATGGAAATAATTCCTTACCTGTGAATGTAGTGCATACCCTCTCCAGATGCTTCGTATCAGGCAAGCTGATATATAAGGCAAACCAGTGGATGTAAGTGATAGAAGTAAAGGAAATAAGCATAGCAATACTGAACAGCACCTTGCTGTGATTTTCCCGATCTTTTCATGATTTCCCTTCTGTCTCCTATAAGCCTAAAAGCATTTATAATTGTTAGATACATTCCTGTTCGTAAAGACTAGAATTAAGTTAACGATATATGCTCCTGTTAGCTTGAAATCAAATGTTTCAAGGTGTCAAACAAGTTATGAACAAGATCCACTTATAGCAGTAGTTTTGGATTTATGAAATCAAGAAAGTAACAAAATTCACTGTGAAGAGCCAGGTTGGAAATCAACTAAGACTAATAAGGGAAAAGAAATTCAAGATGTATCATTCACATTTTGCTGCCTTTTGCAAAATAAATAAATAAATAAATAAATAAATAAATAAATAAATAAATTCCCCTGATCTAGTAGAAGAATGAACAAAGATGTCCAAACAAATCCAAAAAGATCCACACGTAAGCCACATTCTGAGTTACATACATGTGAAAAGGTGAAAACTCTGATACACACAAGGTGTGCAATGGTCTTATGAGTCTTCTCTAAAAAATAAATAATTGTTACAGAAGCCTAAAAAATCAGTGGTATTAACATGCAGCGGACATGAAACCCTCTTATGTCAGGGATAAATCCATACTGATTTAATGAGTAATTTTCATTTCAAGGACACCCTTCACTTCCTTCATGACTATCTAAAAGCAACTAAGCCTTCTCAGAAGGCCCCATGAGAAAAAAACAACATTGTATCAGTCCTAAAGAATTCATTTCTGAGTCTTACACAACAGGTGTGGGGACTGGAGATGACAAATTTATGACTATTGTCAAATATATGTATTTTTACACTTATATAGGTTTCAAAAGTCCTTAACTCCTCAGTGCAACTTGGTGTAGTCATAACACTGCATTAATTTTATTGGATACCTGAGAGGACAACAGGCTACCTGGTTGAGGAATACAAGAAGATATTTTCTTTTCTGTATTTTTCATTCTAGTGCCAAATATGTCTAAATCAGAACAGATACTTCACCTAATTAGATATATTTAAAGAAATGCTTTTCTTTATTAAAGGCTTTAGAGCTAAGCACATGATTAGTCTATGCTGTGATTAAGCTGAGAATTATAGATCAGTTGGCCTATAGCTAGGAGTGTTAAGAGTAATAATTTATATATTTTTACCCATTTATTTATAGGTTTTGTCTGCAACTGGATCCAAATTTTTATGTGCAGGTACTATGTGGTGGTCTGAGAAACTGAGGTACTTCTTTGTAGATAATTCTTTGTAGACTTCTTCATTTCAGTGAATTTTAATTAACTTTGAATTATCTACCTGTAGGGCTAGAATTTCACTTGATCAAAATATCAAAATGAACATGTAGTAAATGGATTTCCTTTGACATCAGATAACATGCTTATTTAGATGCCTCAGACTTAAATAATGTTAGCTAAATTTGATGTTTCATGGGTTATGAACAATTTCAAAATTATTTCCTGATATAACACTAACTGCAGTAAAGGTACACAAGGAAGGAATCTAACACATGATCTTGAAGTATCAAAAGGGAGATTAAAATAAAGGTATAATGCAAAAAGCAAAAAAATCAAAAAACTTCCAAAATGTTTCATATTAAATACATAAAATGGTCTTCGTAGCATGAGCTAGATTGAAAGGCAGTCTGTCCACCAGACTGCAAAGTCAAATTCACCCTGTGCCTCCTCCCTAGTCCAGCATATCCTGAACTTTGTGTACATGGAGAGATTTCAAAAGAGATTCAGATTGTCTCCTCTCACTTCAGGAAGCTATAGCCTAGTAACTAAGACATACACTTTGAAGGTGGAAGATGTAGATCACAGTTTTCAGTAAAAGAATGGAAGTGAACATTTCCATGTCCAACCTATTTGGTGGGCGCACTAAATGATATTCTATTAGGCAACATACAGTATAGAAAACATGGGGAAACACTTATCTCTTCTCCATCTATGGTTAAAAATTGACCTAATTTAGGTTAGTGTTAGAAGAGATTGGTCCTGCCAAGTTTTATGGCCTCTGGGAGTGTTTTTACTGGACTGCACTTTTGGGGTGATTCAAGCTTCACTCCACCTAGTTTCTTAATCTAAACTGAGCTCAGACATGATCTAAGTGCTGAACTGTATAAGTCTGCCAAGTATAGGACAATTCTGGGCACGTGCAGTGACTTAATACGTACCTGAAGAGATTTAACATCAAAAGTTGAGGAGCTTACAGAGATTAGGTGTCTCCAGCTCAGGAGGTGAGTCAGGACTTTACAATCACAATTTTCTCTCAGCAGCCAAAACTTATTTTCTTCTAGTACCTAAATCTTGTACTAGAACTTGCCTTGAATGGCCTCTATATCTAAAATAGAATGAACAAAATCTATCATTATAAAGTAGTAGGATTACTTTTTTTCTAGTACGTACCTGCAGAAACATCTTTCATTAGAAAACAGATCTTAGCAGTACATGAAATGCTTATCAGTACAGCAACAACTCATCAGCCATGTTTCTGCACCAATGATCCTTCTGATCTAGGTTTTAGCAATACTTACACCCCATGCATTTGAGTAGAAAAAGAACAAAAATGCATAGGGCACATGACACTGAGAATATGTTTGCCTCGTAGTATGAACTGCTTTACCAACATTCAACCCCAAGTTAACTCACTTCAATGCCATTATTTTCTGAAATAATTGTGACATGCAGTATTGTAGAAGTATGTCAGGAGATGCCTGAAATTAGATGAAATGAGTGCTGATCATCATCACTGAATATGTCAAGGGTTTAGCTGAAGAAATTTGAACTATTAGGATTCTGAATAGTGGTCAGAGACAATTCTCATAGCAAGTTAGGCCACACTATCTTTAAAGCCTATTTATGAAAATTCAATTTCTAAACCAAGCCATCTGAAACACAATTGAATATAAGTTCATAGGATGCAGGAGACATAAACACGATAACCTTTATTGCTACCTGTGGTTATAGACCAAAGAAGAAACAACCAACCAAACAACAAAAACAAAAAAGATTGTGTGTTCCTAAACTGCATAATTTTTTTTTTAGTATCCCTTCTCCCTTTAAAAAAATACAGCCTAATTCTCAGGTTTTCAAAGTGCTTGCCAATGCTCCTGACTTCAGTAATCTTTTCTGTGAACATAATTACATCTACCTCGAAATCCACATATCTGTTTAAATGCTTTATTTTGAGGTTGTTCATGTTTGGAATGGCAGGTTAATCTCTCTGTTGTGACAAATATAAAAGTGAACCCTCACAACAAAACTATTGAAAGAGTCCTCAAATCTTCCTGAATATTTTTTTAGGGACTGTTTCATTAGAGATTAAAAGATGCTGTACAAGAAGAGGAGGTTCCTCAAGCACTGAATTTAATAGTCGAAAGACTCAGATGAAATCATTGCACAGGTGCTTTTGGGTATATGGGTTTTCTGTCCTTGGACAAAAGCTCAGATAGAATCATAAAATGGGTTGAAAGAGACCTCAGGGATCAACAAATTCCAACCCCCCTGCCACAGGCAGTATTGCCTGCTGCTAGGTCAAGTACCAGATCAACTTGCCTAGGGCCCCATCCAACCTGGTCTTGAAAACTTCCAGGAGCGGGGCATCCACAGCCTCTTCTGGCAGCTTGTGCCAGTGCCTCACCCCCCTCTCTGTGAAAAACTTCCTCGTCATCTAATCTAAATCTCCCTTCCTTTAGTTTAAAACCATTCCCCCTTGTCTTATCACTATCTAACCATGTAGAAAGTTGATTTCCCTCATGTTTATAAACTCCCTTTAAATACTTAAAGGCTGCAATGAGATCTATCCACAGTCTTCTCTTTTCCAGGCTGAACAAGCCCAGCTCCTTCAGCTTGTCTTCACAGGAGAGATTCCCCAGTCCCTGGATCATCTTCGTTGCCCCCCTCTTGACCCTCTCCAAAAGCTCTTTCAGATCTTTTGGAGATCTGGAAACAGATCTTTCCTGTGTTGGTGGCCCCAGACTTGGACGCAGTACTCCTGCTGGGGCCTCACGAGGGCAGAATAGAGGAGGACAGCCACATCCTTTACCCTGCTGTCTACCCCTCTTGTAGTGGAACCCAAGATACCATTGGCTTTCCAGACTGCTAGTGCACACTGCTGAGTCATATTAAGCTTTTCATTAACCGCAACCCCTAAATCTTTCTCAGCAGGGATGCTCTCAAGTTGTTCTCCTAGTTTCTATACATGTCTGGAATTACCTTGACCGAAGTACAAAACCTTGCACTTTGCTTTTTTGAAGTTCATTACGTTCGCAAGGAGCCCATTCTTCAGTGTCCTTCTGGATGGCATCCCTTCCTTCTGCTGTATCAAACACACCACTCAGATAGGTAGTACACTGTTTTCAGCACACAAGTTCCTAAACTTTCCTGGATCAACACCATGTTAACAAATCAATTGCATCATATTAGCAAGGCATTTCAGATAAAATTCTATTATTGAGCTATACTCATCTGAATCCCATGATAATTATGATTCTTGCAACTGATAGTGTAGTATTTTAAAACTTGCTAATTCTTCCTTGACTCTTTTACCACGTTGTTAATTAACTTGGGATCATTCAGATATACATTTTTTCCTTCTTTACTCAGTCTGACGCCTGCTGGGAAGACAAAATGAAGAGCTGAGAAATCAAAAGGATCTGAATGTAGATAAAAGAGCGTTTTCTTTTTAAAGCACATTTCTTTTTGTATTCTTTTTTCTTTTCTTTTTTTTTTTTAAAAAAAAGATCTTTACCACAGATCTCAAGCTATAGGCTATTGAATTTCCTAGTACAAAGTTCCACCTTGTACTGGATAATCACATACAACTTTTGTTTGATCTCTTCAACATGAAACTTTTCAAGTCAGGCTGCTGAGCCCACTGCCTACCATGCTGTTTAAGACTGAATTTCCTTGTACTTACCTGCCAGTCTACACACATCTTGTTTTCCCTTACATTAAATCACAAACTTTTTTGAGACACTTACTGGTTTGTTTCTACAAGTTATTCTCCTAAGTATTACCATATTGTAAATAGAAATCCATAGCTGTATAAAATCATCTGTGCAGGTCGCTCTGAAAGTAATGCCTCCTATTTATTTCTATAGAAACTACAACAGGTATAAAGAGCACAATAACACTATTGGATAGAGGAAGATCTCAGTTAAAAAATACTCTCTTTCAGTGTAGTCACTAGCATTAGCTATGTGTTTTCACCAGCAATGAACAAGAGCCTTCATGCCACACAACTGGTAAAACCAAGTAAAAATCTGCACCACTGGAGGTGACCCACTGTTTCACATCTGCTATGATGGTGTCACTGCTAGGCAAATGTTGCCCATGCAGTCCATCTTGCATCTGTCCAAATAGAAGTCAGAAGGTGCCCAATCTAGACTATATGGTGGGTGTGGTAGAACAGTCCAGCCAAAACTGACAGTGTGCTCCAAGGTCTTCAAAGTAGTGTGGGGCCTGGTGTTACTTTGTTACGAGAGAAAATTGTCTTCTCTTCCGAACTGACTCTGGATGTTTGAGCCATCAGCTTAGTCAGTTTAATGATGTAATGGTCAGGGTTGGTAGTTTGTCCAGGTTCCGGGAAATCCAGGATCACCTCTTTCCTACCCCCAAAGAAGTGCACTTCCCTTTACCTATTAAGGCTTCATCTTGAACGTTTTATTTGATGGGGAATTCACATGCCACTACTCCACGCACTGCGGTTTTGACTTTGGCTCCTAGTGGTGACACCATGTTTTGTCACTGACATGATGAGATCTTCAGCCACGTACTGGTTCAATAGGTCCTGACAAACTTGCATATGGTGCTGTTTCTGTTCCTGTGCATCACAGGATGCACCCGGTGTACACTTTGTGATATTCCAACATTGCCACCATCATTTCCAACCACTGAAGCTGTTATTCAATTCCATACACAATTCCCTGGTCTTAATCTGCTGATTTGCGTAGTATTTGCATATATTTCTGATACAAGTCAGGATGCCATTGGCCTTCTTGGGCACCTGTCTGATGGTTCATGTTCAGCTGGCTATTGGCCAGCAAACCTGCGACTTTTTCTGTTGGACTTTATAGCCACTTCCCCAAACTCGTACTTGGATTCTTGTGACCCAAGTGCAGCACTCAGCACTGAGCCTCAGTGAATGTCGTATGACTGAACTCTGCCCAGCAATCCAGCCTTTCCAGATCTCTGGAGAGCCTTCCTATCCTCAGGCAGATTGACAGTCCCACTCAGTGTGGTACTTTCTGCGATCTTACTGAGGGTAACACTCCATTCTCTCATCAGTATAATTGATTTGGATATTAAACCAAACTAGCTGCAATACTGAGCCCTGGGGAGCACTACTTGAGACTGGCTGCCAGCAAGATTTAACTCCATTCAAAATGACTGAGCTACCCAGTCAGTTTTTTACCCAGGGAACAGTACATCAGTCCAAGCCATGAGCAGCCAGTTTCTCCAAGAGAAGGCTGTAGGAAACAGCATCAAATACCTCACTAATGTCCTAGTAAACAATATCCACAACCTTTTTCTTGTCAGCTATGTGGGCCATCTTGTCATAGAAGGAGATCAGGTTATTCAGGCAGAACCTGCCTTTCGTAAACCTATGCTGACTTTGTCTGAACATCTTGCTCTCCTGTATGTGCTGTGTTGGTGGTACTCAAGATGATCTGCTCCATGACCTGGCACGGAGGTTAGACTGACAAGTTGTAACTGCCTGGATCTTCTTTGCCCTTCTTGTAGATGAGAATCACTTTCAACAACTGCCAGTCAGCTGGTACCTTCTGGTTAATTCCTCAATTGACAAGACAATATGACTGCATTAAGTGAAACCGCAGCCAAAAGAATATCTCTTAAGCCATTATTTTCAGCTAGTGAAATTATTAATATAAATATTCTAGCATTTGCTTTATTAATACACACACTAAAAATACAACTCAGATTTATAAGAGGTCTGAAGGTAAATTAGATGACTCTATTTACTGTAATTTTCTCTTTCATTTATTGCATATTTACTTGTTAAAAAGTTCTGACTTTACAACCTATATGAAGACTCAAACCTGCAATCCAAGTGTGAGATGCAGACTGAAATTGGCAATAAGGGAAAGTTGGTTTCTTTTGATGAAAAACATTGCAAAATTAAAGAGGAGTTTGTTGCAGAAATTTTCTCACTGTCTGCCTCTGTCATATGCTTTCTCTCACTTTATTTCAAATGTTTCAATTTTCTCTAAAAGAATGGTGCACTTGCTTCAGGATGTTTGTGACATTTTTATGTTCACAGATAGAAATGTCTATGCACTTCTTATTTATTATGTCTGAAAACTGTTGCAATCATGAAGTAACGTTTACTTGTGTGCAAAGACGACAATAGAGAATGTCAATTGGCACTCCACATTCTTAATGTTTACTTATAATTCTAATTCAAAATAACAAAAAATATAACAAGAAAAGCATGAAATTTTAACATATAACTGTACTAAGAAAATAATTCCACATTTCCTCTCTTTATCAAATGCTCCCTGCTCTACAGAACCGGTTAATTAGTTGTATAAATATATCCTAGAAGAGACATTACATATACTACTCAGTTTATTTTCTCTGCAGCAGTATATTAAGATCAAAAGGAAAGAAGGCTTAGCTAGGGTTTCCATAAGTATGGCATATATAATAGATGAATGTTGTTAGAAAAGGTGACCTAAGATGTGCTTTGTTTAGGAAAAAGGGGAGAACGATAAAATAATAAAAGAAGGAAGCATTAAGCAAAAATAAATATTTTAAATATTATTCATTTGAACATTTTTTGTCTCACAGCTTCATTTATTCAATCCTCTATGTCTTACCTTTTTTTTTTTCCATTTAACCATATATTTTTTAACTTCAGTCTTTTATTTTTATCCTACAGTTCTTAAACTATGGCCTTAATTACTTTTTTGTTATTACAAATCAAATAATTTGAGATTTATAATTCCAAAATATAAGAAGTCTCTTTTGCTCACATCCCTGGGCAGCCCATTCCAGCACCTGACCACTCTCTTAGAGAAGAAATTTTTCCTTATATCCAACTTGAATCTCTCCTGGTGCAATTTGTCATTCCCTATTGTCCTATTGCTAGTTATGCAGGTGAAGAGGCTGATCTCCACCTTTCCACAACCTCCCTTCAGGTAGTTGTAGAGAGCAATAAGGTCTCCCCTGAGCCTCCTCTTCTCCAGACTAAACAATCTGAGTTCCCTCAGCCGCTCCTCAGTAGACTTGTGCTCCAGATCCCTCACCAACATCTCTTGCATGACAAGGGCTTCGTTGCCCTTCTCTGGACACACACCAGGGCCTCGATGTCTTTCTTGCAGTGAGGGGTCCAAAACTGAACACAGTACTTGGGGTGTGGCCTTACCAAAGCTGAGTACAGGAGGACTGGCTATAGTATTTCTGATACAAGCCAGGATGCCATTGGCCTTCTTGGCAACCTGTGTACACCACTGGCTCATGTTTAACCGAGCACTGACAAACACCCCCAAGTCCATTTCTTCTATACAATCTTCCAGCCACTCTGCCCCAAGCTTGTAGTTGCCTGGGGTTTTTGTGGCCACAGTGCAGACCCAGCACTTGGTCTTGTTGAACTTCATCGCATTTTGCATTACCATAAGAACTCTTCAAACCAACTAAGGCTTTTTTTTTTTTTTTTAATATATATACATATATATTATACAACATGTCTATGCAGACAGGATCATGTACTAAATAGTACATTGCAACTCTTGCAATTCATATAATTGTAAACCATCACTCCGCTAACATGAATATAGCAAAACAGCATTTTAAAAGTAAGATAATAAACAGTATCCATCTTCCCTGTTTATACTGCAAACTCAGTACTTATTATTGTTCTGTGCAAAATACTAAGAAAACAATCATTTCCAGGCTACATAAAAGCAATGTAAATATCAGCAGGTGTATTTAGGGCTATTAACCTGACTGTAAAGAGCTTATTTGCACAGAATGTTCAGGAAGAAACTCTTATTATTTGGCAATGTTACTGGTCTATAATCTGTAAACAAATCCCGAAATCACTACAGCCTAACTGTGCTGAAATGGAAACAAGTACATATACACAAGAGTGTTTAAAAGCCTGGTAAAACAGTCTGAACAGGAGCAGACATCTTTCTCCTCATCAGTTATAATAAAATCAACAAACTTCCATTTTGCAAAGTGGGTTTCCTTTGATGAAAGCTAAACTACTAAAAGTTACTTTGAGACATAAATACATAGGCATCTCTGGATAAAACTCAGTTTCACAGCAATATATTTCATAACCTGAAGCATATCTCGAAATGGAGTGAGTGAAGTCAGATTTATTAGATCACTATCGCTGCCATTCTGTATTATTGATTGTCAAACATCTTTCTATCAATAACAAGTGGTATGCAGATAAGATATTTCACTGTTCATATTTATACAGCTGGAGCTGTTGAGTCACTCAGTCTTGTATAATTCCACTGTTGCTGCATAAGAAGACCAGAAAGAACCAACAGTGAACGCAGATAAAGAACAACTGAATATTTTTCAAAAACATATTAAGAAAATGTTCTTTGGTTTACTTTGGCTTGGGTTTTTCTGTTTTTCTGTTTTTGTTTTTCTTTCCCTCCAATGATCAGCGGAGTTATTAGTGGAATAAAATGAAACAACAAAAAAAGAAGAAATAAGTAAGAAAGGAATAAGTATTGACTAAGTAGATACGAATTACAGAACTTAGGGGGAAATAAAAGAAAAAAAAAGATTGAGATACTACTGTTGTAGACCTTGGAAAACTATGTAAGGGAAACGTATAGAACACCAACCACTGATCCGATAGAAGAAAAAGATGATTATTTGGTATATGCAACTTATAATTCTCCTTTTATAATATTTTCATACTTAGTGTTTGAAAATGGAGAAAGTTAAGAAAGCCTGATGTTTACCATGAATTATTAAATCCTGAACTTTTTCACTTATATTTAAACAAGGTACTCTTTACTCAATCCTAACTCAAATGTAAAAACTACAGTAATTGTGACTGAATGACGAACTATATTTTATCTTCTGTTAAAATATATTTGACTCAGATAAGAAGTCATAAGATCCCTACTAAACTTTAAGGAAATCTTGAGAGTTTGAAAATAATATAAAAACAGATTAGGTAAAAGACATTTAAAATCAACTTAAATTATAATCCATATGGTTTGAGCATTGAGGCTAATCCTTGAGTCAAATCTTCAGTGTTACCAAGCATAAGAAAAAGGAAATCAGAAGGCAAAAAAACTGATGCCGGTTAGAAAGGCTTATATCTAACCTCTGGAAACTGGAAAAAAAACAAAACAACAACAACAAAAAAACAGCTTTTGGGAAGGGAGGACAGAATACTTCAAAATGGAATCCAAATAGAAAAAAAACAAAACAAAAAACAAAACAAAACCAACTCCCCAAAAATCAAAACCAACAGAAAGAATACTCAAGCCCAAAAAACACCCCATCCTTGCAATCTAAATGCATATTTGTGAACATTAGATTTATTTCATATTTTTTAATAAATAATAATTAAAATTTCTGTTAGTTCTTTTCCTCACACAGCAGGATAGTTACTCTTCTTTATTTTTTTTCTTTTTTTTCTTCTTTTGATGCTCCTGTTATCTTTAAGTTGAGTATGGGACATCTACAAATAGTGGAAAACCTGGAAAATTTCATAAGATGATCCTTATAAATAATAGCAACTGTTAGTTACCTGATAAGTTCAAACTTTAATTTACTAAACTTGATCATGAATTTTATAAAAACAAGTACCTTTTAAACCACTGAGGCAAGAGATTATTATAGTCTAGATCTTCTGAGTAATTGATTTTGATCCCCAATTCAGATTTTAATTAAAAAAAAAAAAAAAAAAAAAAAAAAAAAAAGAGAGAGAGAGAGTGAAAGAAAGCAAAAAAGAAAAGTTTTGAGACCTGAAAAATGCATCAGCATTATCAGACCCATTAGAAAAACTTTTACCTAACAGGACAACAGGTAAATTCTCAGAAGAGAACTGGTTTTGTTATCAGTAAATATAAAAGGAACCTGGAAAAGGGCAGATCCTTGTCCTTTCTTAGGAGTCAAGTATAACATTCTGAGGTCAAAATTATTAAAAAAGATATTGTTAAGATGTAATATCTTAACCCTCAGTATGCCTAGTTCTGCAAAATACCAGGAGATAATTTTGACATACAATTTCCTTCAAGAATTTAAATGTGGTTAGATGATTTTCTATCCTTAAAGCACCCGCACTTCTTATTTCAAGATGTATTTGGAAAAAAAACTTCTGCAAAATGATGGAATATTTTGAAATCTCAATCAAATATTTCCTTGAACTTAGTTTATGAGGAGTTGACAATTATGCAAACTAGTTTCATCTGTCGTTAAACTTTTTCTCCAGTGTAGTGTGCTTCCTTCCCTACTATCCTTTCTCTTCACTGACAAACCATTAATTTCCAGTGCCTTGTGCAGTGCTATTATATTAGAAATAGGAAAAAGAAAAGGCACATTGCCTGAAACTGAAAGAATCGAACCTGTTCCGAAACATATAAAGGTAAAGATTTGTGGGTATTTTTTTTTTCATTTTGTTTTTGTTGTTGTTGTTTTCACTGGACAGGAGCTTTTGTATCAGAGCCTTTTGGCTGAGTCAGGTTCATATCTACATCCCCTCAATATTCAGAAGCTGAAAATACATGCTATAGGTAGGAAAGATATGTAAGGAAGAAAATGAGGGAGATTATCCTCTCATTTCCTGTACCTATAGCAAATAAACTGTTCTGACCTTCTCTGCTTAAAATTTCAGGGATATTTTTAGCAACATGCATAACTCTGCTTCCAGTCAGTCTTATGTAGCATCTGTACTCATTATAGAAAGATTTGCTAATATTCTAAGAACCATAGAAGAATTAATTTCTATTTAAATGTTTCTTCTAGTTGATTAATCTTTGGCACGTTTGGAATTGTTATTAGTTTTTTTTTTTTTGTTTTTGTTTTTGTTTTTACCAAATAAATCCTTGGTTAAGCTAGAAAGGATTTCCCTCTAAAAAATGTCATGTTGTTTCTGAGTGGTAACTAAGATGAATTCACATGAATTAATTCATCAGGTCTTTGTGACAAGAAAGCAATTAATTTTACCCCTAACCATATTTAAGCTCATGACTACACAAAGATGTTAGAGATTTTTTCAGTTGCTATACTGTAAAAAAAACTTTTTATAAAGATGATATGTACCCAAGATATCTTTGGGTACATTAGCATACATATTTTGTTTCAGAAAATATGAATTTCTTGTTTCATAGAAAGAAGAATAGAAGAATCTTAGAACAGCTTGGCTTGGAAGGGGCCATGAAGATCATCTAGTTTCAGCCTCTCTGCCATGTGCAGGACCAGGCTGCTCAAAGTCACATCCAACCTTGAACACTTCCAGGGATGGGAACATCCTCAGCTTCATTGGGCAACCTGTTCCAATGCTTCATCACCCCTCTGAATAAAGAATTTCCTCCTAATATCTAAACTAAGACTTCTCTCTTTTGATTTAAAATTGTTCCTCTTTGTTCTATCTGACCATGCAAAAAGTCACTCTCCCATAAAGGTAGACTGAATAAACGATCTGCATTTCCAGGTTTTGCTTATTCTGGAAATGGAAATAAGATTTGCAGTGCAGTTGCTCAAAATTAGACTTTTTCTTTCTCTGTGACTTTAAACCAATGCACAAAGGCATGAGCATAAATAATAATACCAGAAATCTGTTATTTTCCTCAGGTTGAATGAAATCTTTAACAGAATGCACAATGACATTGGGCACAAAGGGGCCAATGTGTTACCAAGTTCTCTCAGTAAGGCAGCAAAAGAAACAATAGTACCTGAAAAGAAATTAAGGCTCTGTTTAACTCAAGCACTTAAATAAACAAGCAAACAAAATAACAACAATAAAAAAAAATTAATAAAAATTAGGTTGGATTAATTAGTGAAACTTTATAAAGATCTGAATAAAAGCTTCACCTCAGATAGGTATGCAGGATTTAATCTCTAGTGGCCAGAGGCAATGAAATAACTCATATAGTTTTGGTTTACAATGAGCACAAACTAGGTCAAAGCAATTTCATTTCCTCTGTGAGAGAAAAAAAATCTTTGATGAAAAATGGAAGAATTATATACCATGTACGCTTTCATAAACTTTTGGCCATCTTTTACATGATAATTTCATAAACAAGGCTAAAAGACATGGTATAGATGAGACAACATACAGAGATTTGTCTCAGACCAATGCCATCGTTGTCATTTAACCCATTGCGACAAACAGATTTTCAATGTCAGTGCAGAAATTTTAACAGGTAGATCCGGTAACAAAACTTGACAGATTAGAAACACTGTCTGAGCCCCAGAATATTAAATAAAATGAGGAACGAGAATGATGAAATTTCAAGAAAAAGATAACCAATGGGCAGAAATTTAAAAGCAAGGGAAAGGACAAGAAAAAGTTTAGAGAAAACTGGTAGGAGTAGTACTAAAATGATCTGTACTGGGTCCACTGGTCTCTTTAACTTACCATTCTGGTACCAGCCAATAAGAACTGTTTAGAGAAGATGTTATGAAAGAGAATAAGATAGACTGACCTCTTCCTAGTATTATTCCTGACAGTTTTTATATTAAAACAGTCTTCTACTTTGTAATAGACAGCTTCACAAATGAATATAATGTTCTCAGCATCAACTATGGTTACAACCCTAAAACGTGTGGCAGAAGTCTCAAGTTAAAAATTTGTCTTTAATGCCAGAAAGATATTTTAATAAAAAGCAGAGGTCAGGGAAGTTTCAAATCACTATCAGGAGATATTTCTGTAACAGGAGGTTAGACAAATATTTATGTGAGATTGTAGCTGATCTTGGAATGAGTCAGAGAGTTAACCAAATAAGATCTTGAGATCTTTTTCAGGTAAACTTTCTATGATTCTGTATCTTCTCAGTCATCTTCCAACCATCTTTCAGGTGTTTCTTGTTTCTTTGGCAGAAAAAGTGTATCATGCATTTCATGAATAAATCATGTGCAATGTTTGGCAGACAAAGATGAAGTGAGAAGGTCACAGCTCTTCTCAGATGGAAGATGATTCATCAGCACAAAAGAAGAAATAGACTGAAAACAAAAATGTCTGTTGAGAAAACCAGATGAACTTTAATATCTATACTGGAGATGTCACTTGGTTTGGAAAAAAAAAATAGATGAGCGAGGCCATAAGGAAAATTAAATGAGAATTCATTCTTCTTATGAAAACACATCATAGTAGCATCTCAGCGCATGAAGAAAAACACTGTTTTCATAAAATAAATGAGTATTTTCTTCTCACACAACTCTGTGCTGAATGTATTTTATTATATTCTTCTTTCACCTACTAAATAAAATGATAAAATCTATTCCTTTTCTTGACTATGTTGGCATTTCATATTCTTACAGGTACGAGCAGACACTATATCATACGCCATCTTGCCAATTAAAGAATATTTAGCTATTAAGTTTGAAATAAATTTTGTGCTGGATGTTAGCTAAGAGCAATTACGTTAGAGTTATATCTTAAGCATTACCTAGAAACTTAGAACACTAGAAGTGTGAAACAATATTTAAGCTGAAACTACTCAAGGCTTCACCCACTCAGACAATGTGCTTACATTCTTCTCAACCTTCTTGCAGTGAAGAAAAAAACAAAAAACAAAAAAACAAAACAAAACAAAAAAAACACGTAAGAGATCTTTTTTTTAGGGAAAATTCACCATTGTAATTCTCTGTGTGGGGGAGGGGGGGGGGAAGGAATCGTAGCCTTTTTTGGTCTCTTGTTACATTTATAAAATATTTTTCTCACTCCCATAATTATGGAAAATCTTATGCCAGAATCAGCAAACTAAGCCCCACCTTGACATTTGTACATTGATGGTAATCAAGGCTAATCAGAGTTGTCCCTGTAGCACATAGCAACATGGTAGTTTTTATAAACATAATTACACCCTTAGGCCTTAATTCATTCTTTTGGAGGCACCGGGATTTCCCTTGATATGCTGAAGTTCAACTAGTTACACCTTCAGTTTGATTTCTACAAAATGAAATTTTCTAACTGAATAAAACTCATGTTTATTGATCTTGTCTAGTTTTGCTTTGCTTTTCTTATGATAATCAGTGTTTTGTGTGGTCATCAGTCATGAATTTTTGAGCACTGCTTCTAGATATAATTTTTCTCCTCCATGTCTATGATCTACTTTGTTTGTCCCACAGTCCTTAACTTGTGGATAAGTAATAGAGGATTAGACCTGTCAGATGTCTTATGAAAGTAACTTGTTGCATATCAAGAAAGTTTCTGCAAACTAACATTATCTGTTACAAGAATTTCAATATAAATCTTACAGTGACATATATTAGGTACAGGCTTATACTTGTTATTTAAAGAATGACTTCAATCCTGTGTTATCCTTCCTTTTATGGACACAGTTCATATTTCAAAGTATGAGGAAAATAGATAGCAAGTAACATTACAGAACTTCCATGGCAATTCTAAGCGCTGTCTGCCAAAATTTTCTATCATATAATTTATCACATGTTAAATATTGATGCTGAGAAATAGAAAGGTTTAAGGTTTTTTTGAAAATGTATCTATTTAATTGTAAAGAGCAGTTTCACTTCACAAAATGCTTTGAAGGAGTTACAACTTCTTTTTTATTATTATTCATAACAAGTTAATATATTTACCTTGATTCACTATAGTGGTTTTGAGCGCTGTTTAGCTTTATTTTATAAATATTTTTTCACTGACATGATTGCAATTTCACCAAGTGAAACATCCTCTGTTGGTTTCAGAGAAGTCTAGAAAGGCTCACACTGTGCTCTGCACCAAAAGCTCAGACTTCACTTTCCATGGAACTTATGACAAGGTGGTGGAAAATTGTAGCTATATTTTGGCTTTTAAATCAAGGGAAAAGATTTTCATTGCCAAAAAGCAATTCCCTCTGTGATTCTTTGCCTCTGTTATCTGCAGCATTCTGGCTGTTATATGTTTTCACTGTTCATTGTTCTGATTGGCAAAGGAAGTACAGGTCACTCTGCAGTGGCACCTGAACACAGCTGCCCTGACTGTTCCTTGTAATGAAGAGCTTGTTACACAATAGTGAAAAATCAAAGTGCATATTTCCTGGTGAGTTGAAAGGTATCACTTTCAACAGAAGGATAACTAATGCAAAGGAGAGAAAGAATCCTTTGCATTCATATCTCGTTGTAAAAGGAACTATTGCATAAGTTTTGTATGCCCTAAAATGTGTTGAGGTCTGATTAATAAGGAAGCCGACACAATGAGAGGAAAAATGTTGTAGTGGATACAAAAAGTATTCTGATCAAATGAAATACAAGCCCCATCAATAAAGGCTTTAAAGAGACTGTCTTAATGCCTGCAACAAATGTGCCTGTCTGTCATTTGGAAGAATGCTTAGGTAAAAGTGAATTACATAGTTAATGCATTTAGTAATATAGTTTTCTGTATATCACATAGTAGAGATTACAGTGGACTGAACACACAATAATAAGGATCTGAAATTTTCTGTCTAGATAATATGAATTTATTTCCAAGCAGTTTATTTCTATGCAATAGAGAGGCAGAATGTTATTTCTGAAAATCTGCAAGTGATTACTGGTTAAATAATGTGTTCAAATAATTAAGGTGAATTATTTACTTGCTTTTTTTTTTTCATTTTCATTTATACTTTACAGACAGAGTGACATACTTCACTCCTGAGGATTTCTACTGATTCCTCTTAATTGAGCTGTCAAATGTTTGAAGTAATGCACCAAAAAGTCTTCTAAGGAACATTCAAAGACCAGAAATTTTAAGTGAAAGATTAGATTTCAGAAAATAAACTGAGTTTTATGAAGTAATTTAGCAAATCTAGCATATTTAGATAGGTTTAAGTGGAAGGAAGATTTTTTATGTGGTTCTGGCAGTTTTCCTGTAACATTATTCAAAGCAAACTCAACTTTCTTTTGACTGTCTCATAGAATAAAATACAGATTTGTCCGAGGCCCATCACATCTTTTCATAACTATCACTGTTAAAGATATGTACAATCATATACTTTTTTCTGTTCTTTACTAAGTCTTCATTAATATTTAAAGATCCTCTCACAGTAACACTTCCTTGACATTTGTTTCAAATGAAGTCTCAGATTCTTACAATGATGTACCATAGACTGACGGAGTAATTTAACTTTATCGTCTTGCAGTGATGATTTCCACTAGGTTCAAATTGGAGATAAAATAGATTTAAGAAGTATCTTGAACAGACAGTAGTAGATCATTGTGTTAATTGGAAGTGATGAAGCTATTATACGGGACAGAAAAACGAATCAAGATTTATTAACCTCAGGTAACAAACCAGTTTGAGAAGGCTCTGGAGAAGTAGGATAATCTGATTTTATCATCTCTTGGACAGGAAGACTATCATTCAGAACAAATATCCTGCTCACAGTTCTCATTTGTGCTTCACATTACATTTGTTGCAGGTTTGCAGAAGTTCTGTAATATGTCAAGCTCCACTCCTTCATCTGGACAATGTAACTCTCAAATAAACAAGCATCCAATGAACAGTTTTAATCTAACTCCATCATTAGAGAACAAGAACGTTAGGCTATTCATATTTATCAAGCTTCTCATATCCTCTTGTCATTGTTAATGAAGTATAACATTGCAGTTGCTCACGCATACAGGATTAGTGAAAAGCCATTTGTAAAAACTATTCCAGAGACAATAAAAAGACTGCCCCTCTCCAATCCATTTTTCAAAATGTACCCCTGATATAACTAACTTCAGCTGATGAATTCCTGCTCCTTCCATCTGAATAGAACATTTGTTTTTTTTTTTATAATAGTGTAGCCTGCTGCTCTTGATCTTTAAATATTACGAAGAGATTAAAAGAAAAAAAAAAGCTACTGAACTCTGTTCTGTTCTCCAACTTTTATATTTCTATTTT
Source organism: Pavo muticus (assembly GCA_016647715.1). Taxonomy (NCBI): domain Eukaryota; kingdom Metazoa; phylum Chordata; class Aves; order Galliformes; family Phasianidae; genus Pavo; species Pavo muticus. The sequence continues at coordinate 87,479 of JACDJE010000383.1, read as the reverse complement.
TTTAAGTGGTTTCTCCCCTCAGTTGCATTAGATAACTTCTGAAAGTATTTGACTTCAAGTAGTTTTTTTTTGCTCTTGCTTTTGCAATATGCTTATAGCTACTAGCTAACCTTCAAGTCCCCTTTTAAAACCACAGATATTTGAATAGTTGTATAGCTCTTACAGCAGAAGATGCAGGAAAAACAGCAGTGAATGGATTGATGGGTACTAATTTGCTACTAATTTAAGTCAGTGAAGAGTTGCACAGTGGTATCACAATACATTTCTACATAATAGTCATTTTTATCCTCAAGATTTCAGTATCTAAAATTAATTAATTTAGTATTTTCTGTATAATCAAATCTCTTGAGTAATTACCTGAACTACTAGTTATCAAAAAAGAAATTAACTTTGATACTTCCACAATGCACAGACTGATTTTCAGACAGAGAAGACAATCTTTTCACTGAGATTCTCAAGCTCTATAAATATTTTATATCTACGCAAGTAGGGTGAAATAAGTTTTACAGAGCTTTACATTGTTATGGGTTGGCTTTCTTGACTTAGTTTAAATCTAAGTGTGATTATTATTGCTGCTATGATTTCAGTCATCCTTGCAAAGATGTACTACTCTAATGAGCAGGAAGTGTCTTCACACAGGGTGAGATTGGGCTCAATACATACACTGAGTATCCTATAACTTTATCAACTTTTCCATGAGTTGTTTGCCAACTCTTTAAAATTTGAAATTCTCTTCTATCTTATCAGATTGACTTGCAAGCTGTGAATATGACTGCTAGGCTCTTATATAGATGTTCTTGGCAGCTCCTAGCAAAGTCACTTCATGTGAATGTTTATCTTCTTGGAAATGATATGCACAAGTCACAAATAACAGTATGATTTTTATTTTTTACACAGACTTCTGTAGAGATTTTTGCATTTCTTTTTTTTTCTGTTGTTTACAGTTTCCTCATAGAACTGCAAGCATTCTTTATGGATTCAAGTTATGCTATGAAAAAGATAGTTATAGCCAAAGGACTGGAATTAGGAAGTAGGAAAAGGAGATGGATTCTCATAACAAAGCTAGTGATCTTTCAAATGTATTTACAAAAGCCCTGGACTACCCTTTAAAGCTGAGGACAATAGGTGTTGCAGTGCACACACACAAACACAAACACACACATACAAATAGTTAAATTAAATAAATAGTGTACAGAAAGAAAGGGCAGAAGTTACTGATCATCAAAAATTAGAATTGAGAAGCCTGAAGTCACATCAGAGCAGGGCTAGCTTGATAATATCTATTTAAAACTTTAAGTAATGAGACCTTCATCTAAAATAGATTTTTGAGGTCTAGTTCTCAGAGACTGTTAGATGGCTTAAGGTAGATCAGTACCAGTATTTTGAACAGTAACAGAGAAAAACAAATGCCTATCTTGTACATTGCTTTCTTCAAATGTGGTACATAGGGATATTTAAATTGTGGGATTTTTTTTTTTTTTTTTTTTTTTTGTTTTTTGTTTATTTGGTGGGTTTTTGACACTTGCTGCATTAAAAAGATCTTCAGTAGCTAGAAACTGTAAAAGCAAGTCTCAGGGTATGGCAAGTTCAGGAAAAAAGACCAAAAAGTACATGCAATGAGATACACTGAGGGAGAAGTGAAACTAGCAAATTAGCTTATCAAGATAAAGACAGAAAGAGCTGCCAAAAACATCCAACAAGTGAAATCAAGATTTGAGGAATTAGTCAGGGATGAAGGATAAGGGGATGGTCACAATTTTTTTATTAGAATTTTTAATAAGGGATTTCTTCAGTGTTATGAAAAATATTGTAATTTGTCTAAGTTTAAATAAATCTAATATTTTTTCTCATATGAAGAACTGTTGAAAAATACAGCAACAAAAAGCAGAATTGATAAATTAAAGTGGTGGCTTTTTATAACAGGCTATTCACCCCATCCTTGGGGTTTGTCTTCAATTTGAAGTTATATAAATTAGATTATAAACTTTTGAATTATGAGAGGATACTGGCTGTCCAAGATGATCAAGATAGTTGAGAACCTCTCCTATGAGAGAGAGAAACGAGACTGTTCAGCCTGCAGAAGAGAAGGCTTGAGGGCACTCTTATCAGTGTCTATCAGTACCCAAAGAGAGGGAGAGAGGACACAGCCAGGCTCATTTAATCGGTAACCAGTGCCAGGACAAGAGGCAACAGGCATAAACTGGAATACAGGAGGTTCCCTCTGAACATCAGGAAGTACTTCTTTACTGTGTGGGTGACAGGGCACTGGCATAGACTGCCTGGACTGGCTTTGAAGTCTCCTCCTTGGAGAACTTCCAAAGCCATCTGGACATGGGCCTGGGCACACTGCTCTGGGTGTCCCTGCTGGAGAAGTAGTTGGACCAGAAGACATCCAGAAGGCCCTTCCCACCTCAGCCATTCTGCAGTTCTGTGATTCCATAACCTCTGTTTATTCTGAGTCTTTCTTAATATACCTCATAGTCTCATCTGTAATTTAAAATCTATGAGTTTGGATAATGTATATATACATCATATACTTTTTGTTCAGTATTAAAAATAAAATTTAATAGCAACTAATTAGAGAAAAGCATATAAATCAAATATTAAAGAGGGACGAAAGCCTAATTAATAACATCACTTTATTGTAAATGAAGTTATGAGCAATTGCTTGCACAAATTTAATTACTATGCATTTCAATAAAATGAATTTACAGCTTCAAAATTATAGCTTGCCTTTCCAATATTCAAACTGTGGGGATCTCTTTCATTATGCTATAAGCACATATATTTTACATGGAGCTTCTGAATAATAGCATTTGGATCTGGAGCATAAATGCTTAGTAATCTTATTTAAATGTGATTTGAAGGAATTACTTGAAATAATAAAAAATAAATGTGTCTATAAAACAACTGACTATTATGGTAACTAAAATGGCTCACCGATATCTGATTATGAACTCAAATAATGACCTCATTTGCCTTGGTATTAAATAAAAATGAAATTCTACATCACAAGACTCATTCAGCTGCTGAAGGGTTTGATTATAGCCATAATAATTACTATAACCACTCTGTTACACAATCTGTTTCTGGCCTTACATAAACCAGGAATTAATTGATTTAATATCTCTGAAAAATATTTGGGTTAAACTTGAGATTTTAAGAAAAAAAAATGTTTAAACATCTTTTGCAAATAGAATTTGTAATAGAACGCCTAAATTTGAACAGGTATTTCACAACAAAAAGATAAAAAAACAGTTGAAGAGGAACAGTAACACATTCTTATTATCATAAGCTCAAGTATTTGATTATAGAGCTTTTCTTTTAAGCTGGAATAAATATTTAGTGCATAAAAAAGAGCATAAAACCTCATCACTTTACTACTTGGTTTCCACACAGTCAAATGCACCATACAGCCAGTGATATTTGTTATTTATCTCATGGCAGTATGCACCAGAAGCTTGGAGACATGCACTTTCTCTGCCACAGTGTTAATACAACAGGATGGCATCAGGTTCCTTGCAATGCTCTTCAAGAGAGAATATTGCAAGGAAAAGTAGCTTCATAGCTATTAAGCAGAATACAGCACAGACCATTTGTGGTTACCTTTATCCTTTTTGCACTGGTTTTAGATGGAAGCATTAGTCATTTTTTAGTAAACTTTTGTTGTTGTTTTACTTTTACATTTTTAAAAAGATATTATTTCCTCAACAGAACATCTCAGTGTATCTCTCTATGGCCCACAGTGCCCAGAAATAACTTTCAGTAGAATTTAATCCAATTTTTCCTTCTAAATCAAAATAATGAAAGATTATTTCTATCACACTCATAAAATGATGTAAGTCTGGAGTATAAAAGCCTACATTTTCCTGTTTCTGCACATACATAAAACTCCAACTACATTAGTTCCCATGTGCACTGTGTGCCAAGTGCTTCATTTGCTAGTGCAGGTATTCTTTCCGGGATCAGATATATATGCATCCATCCTCTTCTACTTATTATGGGAAGTAGGTGAACTTCCTTTTCCTGATGTTTTCCTCTGAAGCTGTAGCATTAGAAAAGGTCAGTAATAATGGCTCTCACATGAAACTGCTGTTTTCTGATCAGACTAGGCTTCAGACTATCCTGACCTATGTCCGTGAGACTCATAAAGCTTTCAGTTATCAGTTTGGTCTCTCTAAGCCTGTAAAATGACAGAACTGTGTGTTTTATAGTTCAGATTTATCCAAACACCCATGCTCCACAGTTTGTTGATGTCACATATTTAAATACTGCTACATTTTTTTTTCATTCTATCTTTCATTAGAATGACAGTAGATATGTCTTTAAAAATTTCCAATACCAAAAGCTGTCTGATTGACTTGAAAGCATTACCCAATAACTTGTTTTAAGTTGACTTCATAACACTGTGATAATTTAATATCATTCCAGTATTGAAGGACTGAAGAAAGTTCATCTTGTTTGCAAGAATATGTTAGGAATTTTATGAACTTTCTGCTGATCATTCTAAGGGGTCTTAACTGTTGATTCTTTTCGCTGGTGGATTCCAGAGATTTTATACAACACATCCTAAGTGTTCAGTTTTTGAAATGCATTCAATTGTATCTGCAAGTCTACTCCATTTCTTTAGGAGAAGATTATAATTCTCAGAAAGGTAAGCCTCCTTTTCTCTACATATATTTTTTATGTAAATTCATCTGTGTTCAAAATGAGTTTTCTTACATAACATCAATTTAAATGATCAACAACAGAAGCACCTATTTTTTTCACACCAGAATACTGGCAAAAAAAAATGAAAACAGCTTGCACTGGATGTCACAACTTAGTACAACACTATTTACATATGAAAAAACATAGTGAAATTACCACGTCCATTGTAAGTTCAATTGGTCATCTCGCACCTGTCTGCTTCTAGTAAGCTATATTACAGAAAGGAAACACCTGTTAGGAAATGCCTCTCCCTTTTTCAGACCTTTGAGATCCCTAGTAACAGACATATGGGAAAGGCTGTATATCTGTTAGGTTTATTTAATTTATTCAGGAGTGACTTTTAAATAAATGATAGATGCATTCATTTGTTTAAAAATAGAAGGAAAACAATCTGAAGATTTCCATGCACATGATAACCACCTTAAATTCACAGCTTTGGAAGTCACAACTATTATATTTAAAAAAATAGTGAGCATATACAATGTATAATTTTGATTTTACAGTCTTTTCTTAAACTGTTAGACTTTCCTTTTTTTTTTTTCTGCTCCCAAAAAACACTGGAGTTGTACAGACATGGTAAGCACTTATTCCACACCCTTATAATGTAAGGGTGCAAGGTTATAATGCAAGTGAAACTTCACAGAAACATTAGGTGAGAGGAAATAATCTCAGCTGATAATTGAATTCATACACAAAAGCCAATAAACTCCTTTATTAAACTCACTTCAATGCTGAGAATTGCCTGCAATCATAGTTTTTCTATCTTCTGTGCTATACTCTTCTCTCTCTTATATGAGGATTTATTTTGGAATTACAAAAGCTTTTTGTGTAGATTAGGCAATTTCTGACAAATTCAACTTTTGGACAATGTTAAGAAAAGCTGTGCCCAGCAAATTAGCTTCTATGAACTTTGATTATATTGGTACCATCATCTATTTTCTCATCTTATTCTCTAAATGTTAAGGAATAGCCCAGTGATGGATTTTTGGGTACCCACTCCTCACTATCATGAACTGAAAACGTAATACCCTTAGACACTAAAATCAGTAGCACTGCAGTGTCATTGGAAAACTGTGCATAAGCTTCTACCTCTTTGACATGTTGCAGATGTTCAGTAGAGCATTTGAGATTGAATGATTTCAGAGCCAAGAAATGTGATGCCGGACTGTACCATCACATATGTATCCAAAATGAGGTGGCTGCACATTGGGATAGAAACATACCCAAAGTCTGGTAATGATTACTTGATAAATACCTCAGAAAAAACCAGAACTGAATATGTGTTGAGGAGTAATTATAATGCACTTCCAGGAGAACATAACTAATTTACTGCAAAAATGTAATTAACTGTCATCATCATCATTTTTTTATGCTTTTGAGCATAAAAAGGCATACTTTACTCAAATGATCTCTTCCAACTAGCAAGTGTCTGAGTCTATTCTTGAAAAATATTTAGGGTACCCAAAAAGATGTTAAAAGGTAAAAGTAACTCACACAGCTGCTTGATACAAGGCACACTTCTGAGAAGGATGCTAAACTGTGAAGTAACTCTAATTGACACTATGTTCATAGTCACAGGAGAACTGCACATAAAGGAAACATCTCTTAAGCTAAATTAGATTGTGAATAAGAATGAGAACACAGCTGCGATTCAAAATTATGTTACTTGTCAAGTATATTAGAATTACATTTTCTTTCCTTCATTGACACCAGAAAATTAGAAAATGAAGCAGTTGTCAAAGCATCAAGTATTTCAACTTTGAGTCATTCATATGAAAATCCACTGTTTTCTCTCAGGCATGTAGTATACAATATGTGTAGTACTTAACAATGAACTAAGAAAATGTGTTTATTTAAAAATTTTTACTTTATTATATATGAAATTTCACTTTTCCAGGAACCACAGCCACTGCCATTTGTCTTTATCAGCAAGACATGCAACTAATCTGGGAAAATACACTAGAATAATTAGTCGCTATAAGAAATCAAAGGGCCTCATCTGAGCCACCAAGTACCACTGGCTTGCTACTGAGTGGGGACAGAAAATGGTTGCCATCAGCATGATTTTTCTTATTTTAATCTGGTATTTGTAAAATTATATTAAATCTTCTTTAGGTGTTAGAAAAAGCTGTAAGCACCAGAAGAACAGCAAGCACTGAAGTGTGCCAGGTCTGCAAGCTATAATGATTTGAAGCTTTTTATTACAGACAACAACTTAGTCAGATTATAATGCAATGTTTTGTTTGAGAAATGCAACCTGAAGTTACGACATTTTATTTCTTAACATTTGAGTGCTGTTCTTTAATACATGAAGTGACTGCACAAGATGCTTGCAGGTCTGTGCATGTTGGTCTGCCTCTTCAGCAGCATTACCTTGCATGAGTTCTGTAGGCAAACAGAACTCCATTACAAGAAGAAGCAAGGAAAAATAAAGAGTAAATTTTCTGCAGAAACAAATAAACAAAAAATCTAATGTGGAAGAACATTGTCATTTACCGGGTAGTGCCATGTTTACTGACCTTTAGGAACAAGGCCACTGACTAGTGAATATATTATTTACTGGTTGTTAAATAGATTAAAAAAAAAAGTTCTACCTCCCTCTAATGTTAATTGTCAAGGCACTTGCTAGCAATAGAGAATGAGTACACTGTCTGTAATTACCTCTCTGATACTACCTTTCTGTTACCTAGTACTACCTTTCTGATCAGCTTCTTAGGTTTCATAAAATGGTAGAGAATAGAAGCCTAATACAAAAAGCAAGAGCACTTGCTGAAAACTGTTCCAATGAGAAGCTTTTTATCAGGAAAAAAAAAAAATTCAAATCAAGGGACCTCAAAATCACAAAATATTTGATTCTTTAGCCACAAAAATGAATAATAGCCTTCTGCTCTAAAAAAAAACCAAAAACAAACAACTGCAAGTACAACAACAAAACCAACCAACCAAATAAGGACAACACACAGATTCTCAGACATTCTGTATTTCTGGTTTTAAATCAAAATTCAGTTGAAAAGTATTCATGCAATGTTTGAACAATGCATCAAATTAGTACTGAAGGTTGACTTAATCAAATGAAATCTTTACTTCCTATTTCTTGTCCCAATTTCTTTATGAGAACAGAATATAAATTTGAAGGACATTCACTAAAAAATGCATTATTACTTAGTATTAAAAATTGCAAAGTCATTTTTGACCATCATGTCTTTTGTTCACATCAGATGAGCAGGTTTTGATCATTTATCAGGTTGTCAAGAAAAATGACAGTAACATTGAACTTTCAATAGGTGAAAGTCTTATTCATTCTACGTTTGAGTAGTACATATGGTTTGGTAGAAGACATATGAAGATACTTTTTATTTTTACAAACCCAGTAGCAACACAAAAATAATATAAGAATGTTCAAGGACTTCTTAAAGTTGTCATTAATGCCTTCATGACCAATCTTATTATTTTAGAGAAAGCCATTGATAGGATGAAAGTCGTTTGACAGTAGATGTTAAAAACCAACAAAATAAAAGGATTTTAAAATATCAGAAATAAGCTTTCAAATTATACTATTTCTTTTGTGAAGTGAATTTACCTTCATCTCAATACATCTGGTGATTATTTTTCAACTTTCATGGGCTCAAAGTCCTAATGAAAATGTAGTCTGAGATAGTAAGAGATATACACAGAAATCAATTTTATAAAGGAATAACGTAACATCCATTACATACCATACAAGATCATATGCAAATTCCTGTTGTATGATCTCTCTTCTAGGACAGATGAAAAATTTTTGTCCAAAAACTAGGTTTGAAGCTTAATACTGAAAACCTATGTGAGATGTTGACCGTGTTTGGGGCCAAACATCTCTGTATCTTCTTGCTCTGAAAACAGTCATGTGATGCCTTCCCTGGCATCTCAAAAACTTAATTGAGTCAAGTAAAATTTCTATGTGGATCTGAAGCTAAAAATACTGATTAACCATAAGAGAATGCTTTTTCTTCTGTTAGGTTTCATTCAGATTCTATTGGTACGTTATGTGTCTAAACACTTATCATTGCTTAGTAATGCAGATATCAGTATTTCAGAACTGGATCAAACACACGTTTAAATTTGGAAGGAACAGTTAAAATTATTAACAGAATTTTAAATCAAAAGCTATTAGAATAAAAAGTAAACATCTGTAAAACACTGAGCAGCGCTTAAATGTGAAGTATATATTTCTATCATCAACTAACTGTAAAATTTAGGTGATTTACCTACAAGTCAGTGATCACTCAGAATGGTACATTTCTTTAAATTCCACTGTTCTTCTGAAATACCTCTTCAGCTGTCATTGCTTTAAACAAAGTAAAAAAGTAATAGTAAAAAAGAAAACAAACTAAACTTCTGTTATTAAACTACAACTAACTTCATATAAATAAAGAAAATACATTCTACTTTGCTCACTGTATTTAAACTACAGTGCTACTTAAATAAAATAGCAGTGAGTCAGAGCAAAGTATGTGGTAAATACTTAAAAGATTCTCTGGTTCCAAAAGATTATCTCTTTTCTGGTTTACAGTTAAAGTTTTCAATGATATGATATATTGAAAAAGAATAAAAAGAAAATCATGACATTACTTTTGAACCAGCAAATTTTTCTTAGGAAAATGCAGGAACAGAGATGTCATTTGTCTGTATTTTTATGAGAAAAAAGTTTAAAACAGAAAGATTTTGAGGATATAAACCAAGCAACAAGGATTAAAACACTAATCTGTCACCTTTCTGAAATGAAACAGATGGGCAATATCAGTAGTGGAAGAGTATACTGAAATAACCTTTTATATGTAACATTCAGATAATGTTTTTCCTTAATCCTTTTAGACATTTATCCCTAAATTAAGTTTGTATTTTATAATTCTGCATAATTTGCTATACAGCACTTTCTTGAGTACAAGTGCTTTCAGGCAGTATGCGTGCAAAAGTGTAATAAATACCTGAAACTGAATTAGAACAAATGAATCAGAACACTTTAAGAAGGAAAGGCAATTTTCTGAGAGGATTTTAGAGGGTTATGGTGATACAAAAAGGTATTAAATTACCCGTAAGAAAATACAGTGTAAGTTAAATGCACCGTCAGTGAAATAAAAATGATCTGATTGTCTAGGTAAGAATGAAAAGAGAGAAAGAAGCTAAAATATCTAAATAAATATCTAAAGGGAACTGGGAGGCAAATGGATGAGGCCAGGCTCTTGTTGGGGGGGCATAGCAATAGTACAAGGTGTAATGACCTAAAATGTGAACATAGGAAGTTCCGTACTAACATGTGGAAGAACTTCTTTACATTTAAGAGTGAAGGAGCACTGGAATAGGTTGTCCAGAGAGGTTGTGGAGTCTCCTTCTATGGAGATATTCAAGACCCACCTGGATGCCTGTGTGACACACTGTCACACTTTAACGGGGAGATTGGACTTGATGGTCCCTTCCAACCCCTGTGATTCTGTGATTCTATGATTCTGTGAAGGTATAATCTCAGTTTCAAAAAAAGCTCCAGCTGCTAGCTCCACTTCTATCACTTTTTATCACTCCAATGGCTTTTTGTTTTTCTAAAGGTAGTCTTAGCTTGAATTTTCATCTCTCAATTAAAAAAAAAAAAAAAGAAAAAGAAAAAGAAAAAAAGCCCCACAAACAAACCCATGTGCCAAACCAAGCAACCCAAAGCATTTTAGTTTCTTCATCATTAGACTGTTCAATTCACAGTGACAGTATTCACTTCTGGTAAGACCAATAATTCTCAAGTTGGATGAAATATGATTTAAAAACAGACCTAGAAAATATGTGATTTTAGTTAAGATTTTTATAAGCATAAGAGCTTGCCTTTGGTCAAGTAGAAACGTGCTTAATCCCTGACTCCAATACTCATTACAGCAGACAGATTTTTGACAGAATAATTTATTAAGGGAAACTTGTATCTAATCTAATTATGTTCAGCCTCCAAGAATATTACAGATGTCCCTCAGTAGATCAAGAGAACATTATACTACCCACTTGCTCTCCTTTCTACACTATTCCAAAACAGAAGACCTTGTTCTTCTTCCTTAAAGCTCAGTTTATTTTCTCAATACTGTTTTTACAAGTAAACTTACTTTTATGATCCTTTTATCATTGTTTTTACCCAAGACAAAGTAACTCACTAGTGATTTTACTTCATTTTGTTTGCTATATATGATATATATTTATATACATTATATACATTGTATACATTGTATACACATACAGACACATTAAAACCAAGTGAATATAGACAGAGTCTAAAAAGTAATTTTTGTAAGTACCTTGATAACTGAACATGAACTCAGCGTAATCCATTTCTAACCTCAATTCAGAAAAGAATGAAAGTACTGAAATGAAATACTGTAGAAAGACAATAGAGTCAGAGCTTTGCACTTGAGGAAAGTGGCTTACCATTAGAACATTAGTTCAGACTAATATAGGTCTTTAGTAAAAGACACTCTAATCAAACTTAATGTTGTTTAGAGATACTATAAGAAGAAAGGTGATTACATGGTTCATTGAGATACCTCATCAAAGCATTTAAATAGGATTTTAAAGCTACTTAATAATAGACTCATTAAAAGCTGATTCCTTGCGGGACTAAAAAATACATAAATACTCTAAAATCCAAAGTACATAAAATCCAGACCATAATAAGTTCTATCTTATGCAGGTTATTTTATCATTGCAAATATTTCAAAAGAAAAACCCAATTAGTATTTCAAAATCCCAGCACTCAAATCGTTCTGTTATTTTTGTCCCTTTATTTGAGATTTGGATTTGTGTCTAATAAACAGCTGTGATATTTCAATCACCAATTATCTATCCCAAATGCATTTTCTTTCCTGAATAGCTTTCTGAAAGGGCTGCTCTGAAATTAATGGTCCTATTTAATTATGTTGGTCCATGGCATCAGAGGTGGCTGTTGGTGGCACAGCAGTTGAACCTTCCTACCAGGATGTCATTTCATTTTGTTGCTGTATGACAGATGGCAGCAAAAGGCAGTCTGACAAAATGGTCGGAAGTGTGCATGAAGCGAAGGTATGTAACTGAATTCCTCCATGTGGATACATCACACCCATGGACATTCATTGATGCTTGCTGAACTTTTAGCTAGACCAACCAGTGAATATCAGCTCGGTGAGTTGGTGGGTGGTGCATTTCAGCAGTGGTGGCAGTGATGTGAAAGACAAGCCACATTCTGGATGACCATGCAGATTTTTACAAACGTAAATGCAGGCTCTTGTTCATCAGTGGCAAAAATGTATAGCTAATGATGGTGATCATGATGAAAAGTAGTATTTTGTAGCTGAGAATCTGCTCTATCTAATCATGTTTTCATGCTTTTTGTATCCATTATAATTTCCATGGAAATAAAGAGAAGGTATTTTTTGAAGCGTCCTACAGATGAGAAGAATCCTGCCACCAATCACAGCAATCAAAACTTTCACACTTATCAAACCCATCATGAGATCAAGTTCAAATGTTCAGAATACTTACTCAGCCCTCCTTTTCCTGTTTCATGTACATCAACAAAGGTAAGTAAAGGATAGGTTTGTTAACTCCAAAAGAGTTTGGAACTCAGAGGAATATGTAATTACCTTTATGGTTGGACTTGTTGATCAAGTCTGATTGCAACCTAATCATTGGAAATTTTTCCCATCTAATTTAATGGCTTCAGTATCAGGCACAAGTCACTGATGAGAAATTGCTATTCTATCTTTGAGAAGAGTCATCACTTTTGTAATTGACAAAGAACTGGGGGTTCTTTGAACACGTTGCTTAACATTGTCCTCTAAATTTTCCATCAAGCATTAGCTGTCCCAGCTGAAAAAAACAACCAGATTAAGTGTGCGTGCATCTATAAATACATATACATGAAATGTAGCTTTTAAAAGAATAGTATAAATAAAACATGCCAGTATATTCCTCTCAGCTCTCATGGGACTCTGAGCTTTTATTTAATTTAATTAATACTTTACAATCAGAGTTTGTAAAGCCAATGAGTTGGGTTTTTTTTTAATATTTTGAACTCCTCCACTCTGAACTGTCATTGACTATATTTGCATCAGCATTAGTGACAGAAGATTTCTGTGCAGTGTAATATTTTTCCTGAGGACCTAATGCCAAATTATCTCCTATCTGGGGTCTTATCTCCTACGTGATGTCTTAATGTTGTTCTATGTCATAAATATTACACTAAAACAAAACAACAACAACAAAACTACTTTAAGATACCGCATTGATAAAAATAGCTGCTTATATCTCTTAGAGTAGATAAAAAGAACCTCTTACTACATAAATAACATTTCCACAACACTACAAAAACATCTTCATAACAGTTTAAAGCAGAAAAATTCTTTTGTTGAAAAACTCTGGTGGAACTCCGTAAAGCACTTCAAGTTAGAAACACCATCACATGGTTTTTCTATGTGGTTCTTTGATACTTTAACAATATCAAGAATTTAGATTTTCATCTGACTTTGGAAACTGATCTTTGAAAAGTTATTGTCCAAGTGAGTTAATAAACATTCACTCTAGTACTAGTTTCAGTCAGAGAAGCCTTATCTGTCTATGACTGTTATCTAAGTCTATATATTAAAAAAAGAGTTTGAAAATAAAAAAGAATAATAGGAAAAAAAAAGAAACAAAGAATATTCCTAAACCTAAAGAATAAGAAGCTCAGCCTAGTTACCTTCATAATGGTTCACTTCGGCACTGCCCTTTAGTTTTCTGTTGTTCAGATGGAAGCCATGTGAATCAAAACTGTCTATAAGAATCTATTCAGAAAACCCCAACAGTTACCTAATTCAAACCTCAAAATGAAGCAACTTTTTTATTTCCAGAAGTTTGCTTTTTTCTGTTTCTTATTTCAACCTTAGGTTTTTTTGACAAGTCTTTTCTCCTCCTTTGTGTGTTGTTCAAAAGAGAGCTTAAAAAATAGAAAAACATTGCCTAGTTTTAAAACTGTATTCAAAAAACAGCCCCATAAAGCCTCTGATGACAAACAGTATTTCATCATCTTTCACCACATCACAGAATGACCAGGGAAACCTGCAGTTTCATGCATGCTAAAGCACTTACTGAAATTATCCAAGAGATATACCTTAGAGAATGAAATGTGGGAAAAGATCTAAGACATTACCAGCTATAATGGGAATGGATATAGTTAGGTAAGTGTCTTCAAAAAGTTTTCATAGTTGTCTGTAGCAGTCCAGGAAAGATTACAGAGTATAATAAATTTGGAAATCTTTATTCTGCTTCTTAGAAGAGGAACTGTTGGCTGACTGATGCTTACTAATTGTTCACAGCAATGAAGTCACCTGCCACATAGATGCATTAAATGACACATTAACTACCACTGAAGAATGAGATGGCTGTAACTGCACTACACATATTTCATTAATAAAATGACTCAAAATTTAAAATATAATGCAACTTGCTTAAAAATGTATATTTATTTATTTACTTCATAGCAAAAGAGTCATATTAAAAGGAACATCTTAAGGTGTTTCTATGGCCTTCTTAAATCTGTGATAGATTTAATGTGATGATAACATATACTTACACATGATATATGCTGTTTTGAATTATTTGGAAAAAAAATCACCACTTACTTTATGACCTAAGATTCTTATCTAACCTTTGCTAAAATAAACTTTTCATTTCTTTTTTTCTTTTTTCCTTTTTAAGATAATTTAATCATATTTTTATTCAATAGTGCAATGTACTTCTTGCCTAAAAATCTTATTTAGTGCTGTTTTGTTAGTTGTTGTTGTTGTTGTTTTAGTGATGGTTGCTTGTTTATCTAAGGAACTTATTTTATCTGCATGAGATTAACCAAACTTGAATAATAATGAAATATTTGCTCAAGTAAAATCAAATTGCTTTTGGTGGAAAATTTTCTATAGCATATCTCTTAAAAGGAGAACTCTGTACCTCATCATGCAACTGTGTTGATAATATCTGACTTAAGTATTTAGCTTAGTATTAAATATTTGAATATTGCATATGGGGAAGTTTTAAATAGAATGATAGAATCATAGAATATCTTGGGTTGGAAGGAACCTTAAAGATCATCTATTTCCACTCCCCCACCCCACCTCACCATGGGCGTGGATACCTTCTACTAGATCAGACTGCTCATCCAACCTGGCCTTGAACACCTCTAGGGATGGGGTATCCATAACTCCTCTGGGCATCCTGTTCTACTGCCTCACCACACATGGTGAAAAACGTCTTCCTATCCTCTTTTGGTTTCAAACCACTACCCCTTGTCTCTACACTGAAACTTTCCTCCTCATCTTTCCTGTAGGTCCACCTGAAGCACTGAAAAACTATAGGGTCTTCCGGAAGCCTTCTCTTTTCTAGACTGAACAGTCAGATAAAGTTACATGAAACACTTATTCAAGCTAAAATGTTCTAGTAGATTAGTTAAGAAAGTTTGAGCTACTCAGAGAAACATTCTTCAAAGCAGACTTATCAAGACTGAATCTTTTACTTAACACTAGTTTTTCTCTGCTGATGAATACATTGAACATTTTTAGCTCATACACAAGTAATTAAGAAAATTAATGCCATGTTTATGATCTGATAGCTCAGATGTAATGTAAGAAACTAGCATGAGTAATGAAAGGGCATGCAGTAATAATCTAATGATAACATTTATTATCTATACCAGGATCCCAACGACTGAAAATTTCAAAAGCCACTTTGCTGACAGATTTGCCTTAGCCTATTCTTCTTTTGCTGCCCTGGTGGAAGCTGCATGTTAATGGGAGTGACTAGGTTTGGTTAACCCAGACTGATCCATGAGCAGATGTATGAAAAGACTTTGGCACTGAAACAGATAATGCCAGAACACTTCATTTTTTACCAGTAAAGATTTCTCTATTGGAAAATGTATAGCCCTGAGTTAGCACAGTACTGTTAAGAGCACAGATATCCCTGTATAATCACTCATAAGAATTATTTCCTTGGAAATGGATTCACTATCTCCAAACACATGTATCATTCCACCTCCACTCCTATTTGATCTAGAAGAAAGCATCCAACTCTGAATTGGAGACTGTCATGGTCATATCTCAAAGATAAGTGAATTATTTTTTTTTTTTGAAGCTTTAAACAGTCACATACACAACAGACCTACAGCTATTGAAAATACATCAGTTTTGCTAAGCAAACAATTGAGGCAAAAGTCCTGTCTCTACAGTGGACTACTGAGGCATATAAAAATTTTAATAGCACTATCCAACTTTATATTATTGTTTACCATTGTAAAACATAGGCCTTTTGGACCAGCATCTTCATTTTACTAGTGAAAACATTCAAGTGTAGGGAAGAAAATGGAAGAGTGTTATTGATTAAATGTGTCTTCTCTGAAAATAAATTCACAAATATGCTTAGTGTGTAGGCCTATTTATGTAATTAAGACAAAAAAAAAAAAAAAAGAAAAAAAGAAAAAGAAAAAATGAGGAACCAAAGAAAATAAAATTCCGAAGTAAAATATGAAAACTACAAGTCACTTTACTACGAGGAAGGACATAGCAAATCTTCAGCTTTTCCAGGAGATATTTTTAGCCATTTTCAATTTTAAAGTTGTTTTTTTTTTCCCCCAACAGATTTTAGTTTTGGAGGAAAAAAAAAAAAAGAAAAATTTGAATATTTTCACAGAGTTGCAGGTTCTGCAATTATGATAAACATTTTTATGAGCATAATTATAAAAACAGATCCGTAAGTGAGAAAACGAAAATTCAGAACTCAAGTGAAAAGAAGTAACTTTCATTAGGAGACTTAATTATAAAAGCAGACCTATTAAAATAATTCCAGTACCTTTGAAGTTTCTTAGTTTTTCAACAACAAAAGTAATTTAATCATTCCTACTGAGAAAAATAAGTGAAATTTGTTGTATTGGTGTTATCCACATAATTAGAAAAGTTTAATCACTTTTACTACATAGTAAGACAAATAAAACAAGATATTTGCAGGAAAGTAGGTTTTCAAAACTTCAGAAAGTCTACCTAGTAGAGAAACTTAAAGGTCTTAATTTTATAAAATTAATCATTCATTAATAATACTATTTTCTGGATTTTTTGGATCCTCCTCTCAGTCTTTCCCCCATGAAGACTAGTTCTCCTTGTCTATTCTACCAGGATTCTAATGGACCCTGCATGATTGCCACCCATTAGATCAAGCTGCCCAGGGCCCCATCCAACTTGGCTCTGAATGTCTCCAGGGATAGAGCATCCACAACATCTGAGACAACCTGTTCCAGTGCCTCACTATTCTCTGAGTAAAAAATTTCCTCCTCATATCTAATCTAAATCTCCTTTTTTTTTACTTTAAAATTGTTCTCCTTTGTCTTATCACTATCAGACTGCAATAAAAGTCAGTCTCAGCCAATCTCCTTGCAGTTTATAAGCTTTGTTTAAGTATTGGAAGGCCTCTATGAGCTCCTCCTAGAGCTTCCTCTCTCCTGAGCAAGCCCAGGTTCCTCAGCCTGTCTTGATAAGAGAGATGCTCCAGCCCTCTGATCGTTTTTGTCGCCCTCCTTTGGACCTGCTTCAACAGCTCCACCTTTCTTGGGCAGGGAGTCCCATGCCTGGATTCAGTACTCCAGGTGAGACCTCTTGTGGGCAGAGTAGAGGGAGACAACCATCTCTCTCGCCCTGTTGGCCACCCTTTTGATGCAGCTGAGGATATAGTTGGCCTACTGGACTGAAAGTGCATGCTGTTGGCTTGTGTGAAGCTTTTCATTCACCATAACTCCCAAATTCTTCTCTGCAGGGCTGCTATCAGTGAGTTCTTCTCCCAGTCTGTACACATACCTGGGACCGCTCCGACCCAAACACAACATCTTGCACTTGGTCTTGTCCAACTTCATTAGGTTCACAAAGGCCTACTTTTCAAGCTTGTCCAGGTCCCTTTGGATAGCATCTCTTCCTTCTATTTTATCAACTGCACCATTCAGCTTAGTGTCATCAGCAAATTGTTAAGTAATTCAAGGCTTACTTGAGTTTCCCATAAAACTGTGCAGTTTATATAGATATAATTGTGGGAGGGCCAACTTGTGTAGGACAATGGTTTTGTAGAAATCTCCTGTTATAATGGTTCTTCTTTTCCTCTTCTGTATGGACCTTGAGTGTTGTTTCACCTTAATCTTATTGGTGGAATTTGCAGATCTGGTCACTCCTTACTCCCTTTGTGGGCAGGACATGATACACCTTGCACTTAGTCTTGCTTAATCTCATTTGATTCAGATGGGTCCATTTCTCAAGCTTATCTAGGTCCCTTTGGCTGACATCCCTTCATTCTGTGGTATCAACTGTACCACTCAGGACTGTGTCATCAGCAAAGTTGCTGAGGATTCCCGCTATCCAATTCACTGATAAAGATGAGCCAGCTCAAAGATGAAGATGGATCCCTGGAAGACACTACTTGTCACCAGACTCCACCTGGACGTAAGTCCGTTGAACACAATCCTCTGGCTGAGAACATTCAATCAATTCCTTAACCACTGAATAGTCCACACTTCCAATCAGTATCTTACCAACTTAGAGATAAGGATGTGTGATATGGGACCACATCAAAGGCCTTGCAGAAGTCCAGGTAGATGACATCAGTGCTTGTCCTCTATCTACTGATGTCACCCCTCCAACATAGAAAGCCATCAGACAGCTCAGGCACAGTCTGCCCTTGGTGAAGTTGTGCTGTCTGTCTTGGATCACCTCCTTGTTTTGCATGTGCATTAACATAGCTTCCAGGAGGATCTGTTGGTGCTGAAGACAAATAAGACCATGAAAGAATTTATTTTTTTTTAAATAAGAAATAACCTTAATTATAAAATAGCTATTAAAAAAAAAAAAAAGACAACAAAACAAAACATAAAAATAAATAAAAATAAAAACAAAAAAAAACAACATAGGTTTTGTTCCATTTGTATATAAGAAATAATAATGGAACCTGACAAACTCCAGTTGTAATTTTTACATGGCAATCAAATATGGAAATGATTGCTAAGTAAAAATTAATATAGATTCAATCTTACGAATCAGTTACACAATTTATTGTATGTATGTGGCATGTAAGACTTCAATTATAATCTGGAAATTTTCAAGTTTACATTCTACACAATACAGCAAAGAAACAAATGTGCAGATATTATTTCCAGGAACCACAAGTCACTGCTGGTGCTTTGTAAAGTTTGATTGAGAAAACTGGTGAACAGATCCCAGTTAGGAAGAATCTTAAGTCTTACTTCTCTAGCCCTTCTAATTACATTTACAACATGTCCCCCCAATCAATTATTATTAATAATTATTAGTAATGTCATATTTAATTTTAATTTGTCAAATTAATGTTCAGTGAGGAACTGACCTAAGCTGGCTATATTATGTATTTTATCTTAGAAAGTATTTACAGTACAATTTTCTTAACTTGTTTAAGTTACCATACTGTTATATCTGCGTGGTGAAAAAAAAGTGTGAAAAAGGAATGGTTAATTAAAAGTAACACCTTTTTGTTGTTGTTGTTGTTGTTTAAACGGACAAATTAACAGCTGTCCATAACAGCTGCCAGCCTTCTAATTGTTGGACAGATGTATTATCCCTGTAATTTTACATTTGCAAAGACCAGCTGCTTCCCATGTTGCTCTAACCAGTTTCTCCCTGTTCAGCATTCTGTGATTTGCTTTGAACTAAGGCTTTTGTTCTCCTGACTATTCCATTATTTGTATTTACAAAATTGTCAGATATTAGGATTAGAATTGAAATTCGACCACACACCACTTGTTTGAAGTATTTTCCTCTTAGACTCAAAGATAAAAATATTACAAGTGGCATTGTCTTTACGTCTGTATAATGTTTGCATATACCTTTTCAGAGAGGAATTAAAGCTACAAAAATTACCATTTCTTGTAAACTCTTATTCAAATTTAGAAATTAATTTTCTTTAGAATTAAAGAAATGTTATGTTCATTTTGAGGAAAATTTGAGTACATCTGTTTTGTCCCTTGAAGGATGGACTACTTCCTGGAATTGTACTGGAAAACTGGAAAAGAAAACAAACTGCAGTGTTGAATTCTAAAATTTTCTGGGCCAAATCTTACAAAATGCTGAGCATGCTGTTACTAATCCAACCAAATAATTAGGCCCCGAAATTACAACAACTGTTTAGCCTCAAGGGTGAGGGAGATGTCTCACTGGATTCAACTGGACAGTTCCAATTTTAAACTTTGACTCCAGAAGTACTTGCTCTGCTGGAATGTGTCCAGAGCCTGTAGTGTATTGTTAGATAGACACTTAAATGAGCAACAGATTGATAATGCCTTCAGTTTTAGGATTGTAAAACTCATTTTTTAACATAGGTTGAAGCAATAACAGATGACAGAGAAGTGAAGTCTGTATATTTAGTGTATGACGAGACACAAGGAGGAGCAATGTTCCCAAAGCCTGTTGCCAGAGATCTAGTATAGAGGTAGTTAAACCTGAAAATGTCAGACCACACCCTTCCCTGTGAGAACAGCACATCCAAACAAAGTTATTTTAGCTGCGCTGAAAGAAGAATTAATCAGTCTTTTGCTTGCATAGCAAAAGAAGAAAAGACTAAACAATTTATTTCTTATGATTATGTGTTTTTTTTATTCAGTTACTCATCATCTCCAAGAAGTACATCATACATCATGCATATCCTCAACAGTTGATGATATTTTATCTGTTCAGGGAGTAATTAAAATAGCTCAGAATTTAAATGTTAAATGGTCATACCAGTGATGAGATATACCTGATCCAGAATGTAAGAGTTTAAAAAGAGGTGTATTTGCACAATAAAATAAAGGAGGAATCTGCTTACTTAATTCCTGCCAGGAAAAAAATATAGAAAAATCAACAACTTTTCCCCAGGCTGCTATTGGTTCTAGTATCTTCATGCACCTAACTTGTATGTCTGTGACCTTGACATTTCAAATTTCCTTTTATCTCCTAATGGCTACAGCCCATGTCTCTCATACCTCATATTGTCTTGTTAGCTTGGAGGGATGAGGAATATTATGATTTTACTCAATTAACTCTGTGGTTCTTGGAATCTCATGAACTATCTTGTTAAAGCATATCCAGTGTCCATCTAGGCAAATTTCTGTTGTTGACTGTGACAATACTAGTCTGAGTAGATAATAAATTCCTAGCAGCAGTTGCAGAGAAAAAATCTAGCCTGCTCCATGACAACTTTTTGCTGACCTATAAAAATTAGAAACAAATTTAAGTCCTAAATCCCACATTTTACTATTTTCCAAACAAAATAAAAAACTTTTGGTTTCCAATTCTCTTGCTACTTTGCACTGCTCTGATTTATAATTACCGTCCTTTTGTACATCTAAACACCTGTTACTTTTTGCCTTTTATCTCAGAGTGTATCCATGTGATGGCTAACAGGGAATTTATTTCATTGCTTGAATATAACTTCAGTGTCCTTTTGTCAGGGACATTTTTATGCACGGTAAAATCTCCTGATTAACTGCTCCGTTATGTCTTATGGTTCTTTCAGCACCTCTTTGGGTAGTTCTTAGGGCTGGATTTTTTCACATCTCTTAATCAATGCATTTTCTACTCTCCTAATTACTTTTCTTTAGCTTCCTTTATAAATTTTCCTTGAGATGGATTGCACAAATTTTTCCATATAATGTAAAATTTTGGATAATCCTTCATACTTTGTAAGAACTATCTAGAAAGTATTTTAGCTTCTTTCATAAAAAATTCATAAGTTCAAATAAAATAAATAGAAACACTCCTGTGGAAATCATTGATATAATGACAAAATTTTAAAGGCGCCTAAGTGTCAGGGTTAAACTATTTGTACATGCTTTGACAACATCATTTTTCCCACCAGTTTGTTTCCTGGTTAGACTATACTAAACCTTGTGATGAATTTAATCTATCTGGAGAAAATTTTTCATCAAAAAGAGTGGAAAGACTCACCTTTCCATTTCTATTATGTAAAAAGTGTATCAACATAAAATTTAAATAAATGCTTTTTTTTTTTTTTAAGGATGCCCTTCATATTTTTTTGTATTTATTACCTTTTATATTAGAAATATTTATGATTTAAAGTGTCTAAGAGTAGAAATCAAGGGAAAATATTATTTAAACAAAATGTCCCTTTGACAGAAACACAGCATTAAAATAAATCTTTGAGATACCTACTACTGAACAACTAACAAGCAAACAAACAAACAAACAAAAACCTGGAATTTAATTCTAAAATAGTTAGCTAAATTAAGCTAGCTTTAAATTTTTCTTATCTGGTTAAGGACAGTATTTAAGAGAGGAGGACCATAAATTCTAGGAATTTTTAACATGGCCAGATGCAGCTGTACAAGAGAAATATGTCCATAAATGCTTGTTAGAATTCACTGCAGTTATAATATGAAATTCTAAAAATAAAAAGGGACATTTAGGATGTAGATTTACTGCATCAGAAAAAGGAGAAATGTGTTTTAGAGTTTTAGAGTTTTAGAGTTACAAAACTACGATACTGCTAATACTTTAACTGGTAAGCAAGGACAGTGATAAAAAAAGAAATGGGAAATATTTAAAAAGTGTCAAGGGGATTACAGCCATCTGATTAACTCCATTCAGGATTATTTCCATGATACAAAGCATGTGATGCTACTACGAATAGTCAGTCCTTTCTACTATTCAAAGTTTTTTTTGTTTTTTTTTTCTTCTTTCTTTGCATAGAAATTGAAGAATGCCCTTCTTTGTTTGCTTTTTCTTTTTTCTTCTTTTTTTTGACCTCTGTCAATAAATTAATTGAGGATAATCCATTATATAAGAATAACTAAATACACTTTGACTTAAGCTGTCCTGCTTTCTGTATTTGACTTGCAATATCCAACTACATGTCCCTACTGAGCAGATTATAGGGTTTTATAAGCACCAAAGAGTATTGAACCATTAGGCCAGTTTTCCCAGAGATACAGAACATTAGTTTACTCTTTCAAAAAACATTACCTACCATTTGTTAGTGTCAGACAATTGTGTGTACTTCAATTGGTAACCAGTATTTGACTCAGTTTACAAAAGTAATCAAAATTGCTCATTCAGTCCATTTCCTAGCAACTAAAGTGATTCATTAGTAGATTCTCTGCTTATAAGCAGTCCATAAGCAGTGCTTTTCCCCCAAAATTGTTTGCATTATCTAGATTATCTAGATTATCTTCTCACTGTAATAGGCATTTCATGAGATACCAAGAACATGAGTCAGGTTTATTAGGTTAATCACAAGATAGCAACCTCTTATGGGTGCATATTCCAGGGAATCAAATGGATGACACGTTTTATGCAACACAGAGACAACAGTGCTTCATCTTTCTTCCCATGAATATACAAATCTATTGCTCCGTATAGACACAGCTAACAAAATGTCCTCTAGTGACACTTCCAGCTGTGAGCTGTGAGCCTTGTGAACTCATAGATGTTCATCAGGATGCTGGTCTCTAATATGCTAAAAATTCTGTGAGTCTTTATGGTCTTAGGAAACAGTGCCTCTAGCTACTGTGCTAATAAGCATTTCAGTGTGCTGTTTGCTCCAAATGAAAGGTTGAGGGAGTTGGGACTGTTGAGCTTGGAGAAGAAAACACTCTGGGGAGACCTCATTGTAATCTTCCAGTACTTGAAAGGAGCTTACAAGCAGAAGGAGGACCAACTTTTTACGCTACCTATCACTGGTAGTGATAGGACAAGGGGAATGTATTTAAGATGAAAGAGGAGAAGTTTAGGTTAGATGTTGGGAAGAAATTCTTCACCCAGAGGGTGGTGAGGCACTGACATAGTGGATGCCCCATCCCCGGAGGCATTCAAGGGCAGGCTTGATGGGCTCCTGGGCAGTCTGATCTAGTGACTGGCAACCCTGCCCATGGCAGGGGGCTTGGAACTAGATGATCTTTGAGGTCCATTCCAACTCAAGCCATTCTATTATTCTACGATTCTATGATTTCTGCTGGTTCTTATGGATAATAAGTTTTCAGTAGCTTGTGAAGTATTCTTCTGAAATCTACTTTCTTTTCTAACACAGAGTTAATATAACAAAAACATTTTTATGAATATGGTTATGACAGAAATCCTATGAGATTATAATACAGTAATGGTTAAGCCACTATTATGTGATAAATAAAACCTAGTGTTGCCAACATGCAAGAAGAAAGTGAACAAAATAATGCAATTCTTTCTAGTATTGCAATCCAAATTAAGTAGTTAAGTTCAGGAAGGAAGGAAGGAAGGAAGGAAGGAAGGAAGGAAGGAAGGAAAGAAGGAAGGAAGGAAGGAAAGATGGATCAATTAATGGAATTACTGCTTCTTTGCTGTTTATTGATTTCAAGAGCCTACTTTCAATATCATGTATACAAGCCTGCTTAAGCCATGCATGCATTCTCTGACTCTTTAGCCTTGCCCAAATCAGGCTCATACACTGAAACAAGAATTTATTAGCTCTATATGAGGTAGATTAAATTAACAGAGCTCAAAATATACTTCTGTGGTATGCAGTCACTGTGGAATATGGTGGCTTGAAAAGGAAGAGGTTAAAACATCCACAAGGTAAAGTCTATATATGACAGCTTATCTAAATATCTTGAAATTTCACCTGACTAGAAATTTTCCAAATTTTTGTTAAAATAACATATAAAAACAAGATTTTCTTGCCTACCTGCATAATCTAACCATTCTTAATGCTATACATAATTATTTTTCTGTTGTCCAGAGCTTTTTGTTTCCTTTTGATCTTTACCTCTTTGTTCTACACAGTAAATCCAAATTCCAACAAATGGTCCAGTGTTCAATCTAGTTTTACTTGACTTTTGCCAGTCATCTGTTTCTTTTCAGAGCTGATTTTGATGGACAATTTCTTTAAAAAGCCAAGAAAGTTAAAATAAAAATCTAAGTCAGTATCTTCTCTCTATTCCCTGTCCCTCCTATATCCAAACATCTCTGTTATTCCATGAGAAATTAGTGTTAAAATATAAATAGATTTAAAATTCTTCAACCAGATAATTGGGTAAGAAAGGGAATGAAAAGCTACTCTTTTACTCCAGATTTTAGTAGTGCTTATGAAAATACGTCATCCTTTACAGAGCTGTTTCAAAAAAGAAAATGGCTTAGTGCAGAGTTTCTCATTTTATTACAAGTTTATTTGTGACTGGCCAGACTGTTACTTTAAGGAGAAACAAGAAATAATAATAATAATAATAAAAATAAAAGTAAAAAAAAAATAAAAAAAATAATAACAATAAAAAAGCAGCTACTCCCTAATTAACATGGTTTCCGGCATGTGAACACACTGGTCAGAAACCACTCAAATAGGAAATAACATCAAAATATAGGTCTGTAGGCCTCATCCAAATACCACTGCTGGGAGAGGGCCAGCTGCTGTGGGAAGTGAGCATACCTTCCTGTAGCCCCTTGTGCTTTGGAAAGTGCACCAGCACATAACAGTGCTCCTTCTACTGTGGCAAGAGGAGGAAGTTCAGGAGTCAGAGACTCAGTGGGAGTCTCTGACTCCTGAAAATGTCTGCCATGTTCCTCATACCTAGGCCTGGAAAAAATATGCTGCCACTGCAAGTGGCCCAGCATCCTAAACAAGACATTTCCATCCTTTCCTGAACTCTGTATCAGGCATGTATACCATTCTCTTGCCCTTACTGAGATCAGCTAATAAAAATTCATCTTAAGTGTCAGAGGATTGTTTTTTGTCAACAAATTATACAGCTCATGAATAACTTACAAAGGCAAGACAGTCATGCTAATTATGATCATTGAAAATTTCTGTTCTTATAAATTGGAAGGAAAAACAAGATTTTTATTTGATGATGATGATGGCTTTTGGAGTTATTAGGGTGTAAGGGTCTTTTTTATGCTTTGACTTCTATTTTACAACAGTAGGAAAAATAGTTTATCACTGCTTGTTTTCCAGGCTCTAGTTCCAAGTTTTAATGATAAACAATACAACAACAAAGTCAAATTTAGCACTAAAAGAGATTTTGTGAAATCTACCATCTTATTTGTTCTAAGAACATTCAAATCAAATGAAATATCACTATAAATCTGTTTTGAAATCCATGAAGTGTGCTTAGTAGCCTTTTACTATTTTAGCAATATTTTATTAGAAATTCTTCATTAGGAAACAATTCCTAAGCTCAGCAAATTAAGAAAAAAATCTAAGGATGTCAGGAAGGCTAATTGCAAGATCTGCTGTGATATAGTTTGGAAATACATAGGATTGTTTCATTTTGTTTTTGTCAGATCTAGTTTTAAACATGGTAACTAAAGAGTAACTGCATAGAGTCAATCTGTTCTACAGGTTAGTCAATATCATTGTCAGGATGTCTTCTTTTAAATATATCTGGTTTTCTTTTCTCTTTCTCAAAGGAACTGAGCTATGGCTCAATTTCATATGCTATTGCAGTACTTTTTTCTGTTCTAAAACTACTAACCCTAAACAATTCCTGTCTTGATACTTGCGGTCTTCAAATACTCATGGAGTTATTTCATAAACTGTGAGTTTGAGTGGGTGTTCATACTTCTGGCTTCCTGCTGGGAGAAAAAGTGAATAAAACAATTCAAAGTCTGTTCCACAGTTCTGAGATCAAGCACAGGAATGGAATATTATCTGAAATGGTTTAACCCTTCAAAACAAGGTCTTCTGGGAAGGACTGTGCTTGTTGCTCTATGCTGGGACTACACTCAGGCATAGCCTAGGAGAGGACTTGAGGAACTAGACCAAGCAAAGCCAGGCGCTGTGCAGTAAAACAACTTTAAGCTGTTAGCAACAAAACTTTTCAATTTGTTCTGAAATTGAAAAAGTTATACTGAAACACACTTCAGATGAGAGTAAGGACACTCTGGGTGATCAGAAAGCTTGTGTTTAATACCCTGGTCAATTATACTTTCTTTCTGTGAGACTGCCAGTCACTTGACCTGTATGTATTTCATTTCCACACCTTCTATTCTTCCCAGGAGTGCCATTAAAGATTATAAGGCTCAATGCCTTTCTGGCAACATCAACGCTGTCACAGTGCACAAATAAATAGAGAATGATTGTTCCTAGCTCTGATTGTTAGAACAAATTTAGTTTAAAACTGTCTTGACTGTTTTGGATTTCAATAAGTATTACCATAGAAACCTTTTTAATAACTTCCAAAGATCAAAAAAATACACTAGAATTAATTTAATTCTGCGGTTAGGCACCGTACATAATATGCTACGATCTGGATCCCCATGGATACCACCAGGAATGCTTATTCTAAATAGAAGCTGAATCAACAGATCAAAACACCATACCTGCCTGCGATCGATTTTTTTCCCCTTGTTTACAAAATGCCTTTATTATCTGCAACATTTCTTTAAAAGGAGATTATACTTTATAAACTACATTATGTTAGTGAAGACAATAATGTATACAGAAATCCTTGGAACAAACTCTATCCTATCCCTGGAAAATATTTATTATGCTTCATTAATTAAAGGATTAAAGAAAAGGTTCTGACTTTTCTACACCTTTTTATCCCACTGAGTACCAAATCATTGTAAGAATATGATCTTTCTGGTAAGGTTTTTAAAAGTTTACTCATGGACAAAAAAAATAAATTTTTCAATTTCAGTTCTGCTTCCTTTTAACTCAAGCAGGCTTGCTAGATAGTTGTATTTTTTAAAATACTCATTGTCTTTCATTTGGATTTAATATATATGATCAGGAGTTATTAGCATAGATAAGCAAAATACAGAAAACAACTACTTTCATGATTACATACCATGAGAAAAAGAAAAGAAAAATCCGATTTTCTTTCAGTATAATATAAGAAAATAAGGCAGGCTTTTTTTCTGATGTAACATGCTTGTTGCACTTTCAGCCTTATATATGCAAATGTCACTATAGCATTTGTGTATCAAACAGAGAAAACACACTCTGATGACAGATGAAATCAAATTTAAGAGAAGCAACTTAAGTAAGGTTTCCTTACTCTCCATTCAGATGAATGTATATATAGAATACAACATACTTCTACAGTTTTTCCTCCCCTTTCTTTGATTTTGTCAAAACCAGTTTCATGTTTTTATATTGGAAAAGTTATGTTTGTCTCCCACAGATTCAGCTTAGTGAGTAACACAAGTGAAATCTTTAAAATTATGAACGTAATTTTGCTGGTCCATACAACTTATTCCATATGCAGCTTCAGGTGAAAAATGAGAAAAAAGTTCAACCCATGTATTGTACCAATGCAAAATATGTGCAGACAGTTTTGTTCAAAATGATAAATTCTTGAGTGTAATTATGTCACTGAAGTTGTACAATTACATTCAATAAAAATAAAACTATTTTTTGTTTTTGTAAGCAGAGCATATTATCTCCTTCCTTAAAAAGGACTGAATAAATTGTCATGGTGAACCCTATGTTTAATTTCATAAGTTTCACACTATCTAAAATCAATGCAAAGATAAGTGTAAGGGCTTATCTCATCAGTCCCTCTGCTATGCCAAAAATTCTCTCTATATTTTTGTACTATTTCACAGACACAGAATTGTTAAGATTGGAAGAGACCTGTGGAGGTAATCTGGTTCAGCTCTCCTGCCCAAGTAGGTACCCAGGTCTAGTAGCCCATGACCATGTCCAGGCAGATTTTGAAGTTCATCTCCAAAGGAGACCACACAACCTCTCTGGGAAACCTCTGCCAGTGCTCCATCACTCACATAGTAAAGCAGTGCCTCCTGATTTCCATCAAGGTAGTCTGTAAGGTGGTATTGCAAGGGAAGATAATACTGCAGTGTATGTTACTTTCATTTGAAATGTTGGTAGACTATTTTAATGTTTGAACACACAGAGACCAGAATTTGACAGGTACAAAGGGACTCAGAACTCAGAATCTGAAGTTGTGGGTTGTTTAAACACAGAATTGTATTTAAATAACTACAGTGACATATTTAAATGTGAACAGTTATATATACATATATGTATAAATAAATAAAAACTATTTCTGAGGACATCTCAGCTGATGAGGAGACGAATTCCACTGTGCATCTGACCAAAGTTCTGCCACATCCCTGTATCTGAATGACACAAGTTACTCAAAGGGTAAACTTTGATTCTTGAGCCCATAATTAAGAGGACTGTCAACAGCAGTGTCAGCTGGAGAATGCTGTCATCAGAGGGGTCACTTTTACACTGGCTAATTCCTATAAACTAGGGCAACTTCTGTTTTCTTAAATTTGTGCTGAGTTTACTGTTTCAAGTTATAATTATGAAACCATATTTTTTTAATGAACTTGTTCAAGATTTTCATGAAAATACAAGCTTGACAAGCCATAACAGTGTAATAATTTCCTAAGCTAGTGCACCACCCACTGAGAATATTGCTGTGTATCTGAATCAGACATGAGTCAAGTTCTAAATTATTTAGTAGGGAATAAGGTGGCATAAGACAAACAAAGCTCATTCTTTTCAGTAACTAGAGAATCAAAAGTAATATTTTAGATCATTGCCTTTTACATTTCACTCTGTTACAGTCTCAAGCACTAGATGATGTGGGGCACAAAGTGTTATTTTTGTTTATTTCGTATTATCAGCCTTTGATTGTCCAACACAGTTTCCATAATCAGTTAACAATGACCTTAAAGTTTTGTTGCCTCACTCATAGACCCAGACAGGTGTAGACAAGAATGTGCATTCTTACATTTAAAAATGCTTCAGAAGATGGTATTGGGCAATTACTGATACTCTGGTCTGCAGCAGTCCAATCAGCTCCTCACCTGCCACCGATCATGCTGTGACTTCTAGGTGCCTGAACTCAGGATATGAAGACATTCTGCTCTTTCTTCTTTGATTCAGCTCTAATATCTTTGCATTTTTATAAATGCTCTACTTGAAAATGAATTTGATCCAAAAGAATTCCTGATAGGTAACAGGAAATGAAAAATTTGATGTGTATTCATAGAATTCTTCCTCTTTTTCTTTTTCTATTTCCTTGCTTCTTTTCTTTGTAGTGGTAGTGTGAAGTCCCTCTAACAGCTATCATGTCCTCTGAAAGTGATAATAAGTATGCATTGATGCTGTTGTATCAAGTGGTGTTGCAGCGTGATCTGTATTTCATCTTATTGTTCCTCACAGATATTAAATATATATTTATACAAATCATAGTGATACATGTTGCTTAATACAACTCTTCTTTACCTATTTTCTCAGTTCCTTCCATCCTCAGTCTATACAAGAGATCTGTTGATAT
Source organism: Pavo muticus (assembly GCA_016647715.1). Taxonomy (NCBI): domain Eukaryota; kingdom Metazoa; phylum Chordata; class Aves; order Galliformes; family Phasianidae; genus Pavo; species Pavo muticus. Next base: position 57,484 of record JACDJE010000383.1, on the reverse strand, counting down.
GCACAATGGATGTATTATATCCCCTTTCTTCCTTTGGAAATCAGCTTTCTTTCATTTTAGAAATATTTAGCATTAGAGTTTTGAAGAATCATTGGGAAGGATGCATAGAAAATTAATTCACGGGTAATTAACAGTCTTGGAAACTAAGAGAAATAGGATGAATTGTATCAATGTCATACGGCAAGTAATAACGGACTAATAAGACTTGCTCTATGACTAGATTGGTCTTTAGCTGAAAGAGACAAAGGAAAAGAGAGATGAAAATTCTTAGCTGGATAGAGAGTAGGATTGGAATTTCATGTTGTAAAAATCATGGAGGAGACTTGATGTGATTTACATTCATGTTTCCAGAAATGTGAATGCAAAATGGAACCAGAACAGGAAAGTCACTGAAGTGGTCACAACAAAGGATATATTTGTAAGAGGAAAGAAAGACACTTTGTTTTACTAGGCTTACCAACACTGTAAGGAATAGAAGATAGAATATATATACATTCTACATATTCAATATGCAATTAATATACACATTTATATATGTACATTTGTTCTCAATACAAATAAGCAACACATACTGAAAAGATGAATAGAGTAAAAGTTAACCATACTAAAGTATAATTCTGTGAGAATAAAATAACATTGTCATGTGTAGTTGAAAAATTATTGAAAGAAGAATGAGATTTTGTTAACAGTTTTCCTAGAATGTTCTCTAGTAGAATGGGAAGGAGGATTTTAAGATGACAGCTGATGTGTTTATGATACATGATGTTTATAATCATGATACAAGGTCCCCTGATGTAACAGACTGCTAGGTATAACAACCTCCACAATATTTCTAGCAGTCTCAGATCTTGACCTCCCAATGCTGCTAAGCAACATCTTATAGCACATCTTATGGTTCATGACCACTTTAAATGCTGAATGGTCTACTGCCAGACAAAACCTCAAGATTCAGTAAACATATTTCACATCAACATCACCCATTTAAATGTATATAGCTAAGCAAAATTGTCAAAGGAAGTAGTAATGAAACTCCATATTTTCATTCAGTCAACAAATCACTCATGGTCCAAGAGATCAAATTTAAATATCTTTACGAGGCTAATTTTTCTCCCATCCCAGCTGAGACACAACAGCGAGCCTTATATAAGACCTTAGTTGCAAAGCAAGGTAAAACAGGGATATCTTTACTACCTGTGATTAAAACATATATTAATGGAGCATATTTAAAATTATTATTAGAACTTAATTTTTTTTCAAGCCATTTTTTTCAAGCCTAAACTGATTTAGCAAAGAAGTAGGATTTGTCTTTCTGTAAGTAACAGATAGAGAAAATATTCTTTTTATTTCCATGTGACAGTGACTTGCATTAACTTTATTTTACTATAAAATTTTTGAGGATAAAATGGAAAGATAGTTTTACTTTCAATTATGTTAGGACTGTAGCTGTAAAGTAGAATAAAAAGTCCTTATTAGGAAGTAAAAATATCTGTAATTGCTGCTAATATAGCATAATACTAATATAATATTGACTTGTGAATTAGAACTGTTAAAACTTTCTATTACTGAAAAAAACACAACAGAGGACTACCATGGTAGTCCCATAAAATAAAATTTTCTTAATTGTTCTGGTCATCACTCACCTCAAACAAGGTCATGTCTGAAGGGAACACAACTGTCTGATATTACAGTAAACTGAAAAAAAAAAAAATCCCAAGTATGTGAAGTTCCTTCCCAAGAGTAAATGTTATTTTTAATTGGTGAAAAATAGAGCATGCTAATTCTATCAAATCCGTGAATGAATTACATATGTGACTATGTTCACTTTATTAGGGCAATGCTTATGAAGAGGAATTTGGAAGGAAAAATATATAAATAAAAATCTAAGGAAATTTATCAGTACAACATTATTTGTAGAACAAATTCTAAAAAACTGTACTCTCTTACTGCTGGAGTGTTTCCTGTGTCTGTTTTTTGAAACTGAAATGTTGTTGAAATACTCCCCAAATTATCTGCTGTTGTTCCCCATATCCTTCACAAATTGCTTGTTTTATTTGCCTAGTTACTAGCAAAAATATCTATATACCTTTTTCTAATAACACATGATTATAACTATTTTCCAAAATGCATGACATTGTAAGTATTACAAAATGGTCTGTGCTCCTATTTGCTATTAAGGTAAATAGGTAAACCTAATTGCAATTAGGTTGTATTTCAGGGCCCTTTGGTGGAGAAAATTAAATAAACTTTCTTTAATTTAAACAGAAACGAAGCAATGGGTGCATATTAAGGAACATGCAACTCTATCTGAACACAAGAATACAGTCTTCTGCTGTGGGGTCAATCAACACTGGCCCAGGTTGCCCAGAGAGTTGCAGATTTTAATCTATCCTTGCATATGGTGTGAAGCAGCCTGCTCTGGGTGGCTCTTCTTAACTATTGGAGTTGGACAAGACAGACTCAAATGATTCCTGACAACCTCAGCCATTGTGTGATTTAGTGATTTTTGATAATCCTGTATATTTGTCTTAGAGACCCATACTTCCATTAGTTTATCTAAATCTGTTGCTGTTTTAAAAAGCCAAGTGATCACAAAATCTCAGTCTTTCACGGTAATATTTTTGGTTGCCTTCAGAATTAGTCTTATTTTTCATTCACCAATATCACACAAAAGAACTAATGTGAGCAAAATATATATCCTACAGCTTGTTGATAAAAAAAGAGATTAACATAATCAGTTAAAAGTACTTCCAGAATTACACTATGAAAGTATACAACAAATCATAATATCACCTTTATTCTTCTTCTTCGAGCTAATTCTAGGTGCTATGGTTTCTGAGCAACTCATTCTCTAAACTGCTTGTTTAAGTTAATGTGCAAAAAGATATTCATGCTTCAGTGCTCCCTGTATCAGCTTTTATTGAGGGTTTTTTTAGATCTATTTTTATTGTGTTTGCTCATTGATTAATATTTCACTTCTTACAGCAATTGAAAGAAAACTTGGTGTGATAAAACAAACAATAAGCCTTCATCATATCTGGATAGCTGCCCAAGGCATGTGTAAGTCAAACCTATGATCAACATGATATGGGCTTAATCAGCAAAGATTTTAGGAGAGCATGTTATGGAAAGAACATTGTTTTAAAGGAATCACAATATTTTTTATTTATAGAGAGAGAATAAAAACAGTAATTTAATAATATATAATAATCAAATTAGAAGATAACCTATATTAATGATAGTGCACAGTTGGGCTTGATTTCTTTAAAAAAACAATAATTTTATAAGAAAATGTGTAAGAAGTTCTATATGCAGTGCTGTGCATCTAACAATAGTAGACTCCTGTGTTCCAAATTTAATGGCAGTGCTTGTGTAACTGAACAATAGCTCAACCATATCAAACACCAACAGGCAGTTCTGCTCTCATTCAAAATGTGTTGGGTGTTCCACTTCATTTTAACATGCCATTAAAATATGCTGCTTAAAATGCAGAACAGAATATAGCTTTAATCTGAATAGGGGGAGGATAGAAGGTTATGTGGATATGGCGCATTGTTTGGTCAGGAATGTTCAACCAGTCTGGGCAGTTGTCCTGAAAGAAAGATGAAAATCTACTGTCTGCTTAAATGTTCTGCGTCCAGTAAATCACACCATGAAAACCATTTTTTACAAGAAGGCTCAATTTATCAATTAAGAGATAGACAGAAACTGATACAGATATACTTTAAAATGTCGCACAAACATGTATGCACAGATAAAATCACTTGTATCGACATATATATTATAATACAAGTTTATATTTAGGAACACATAAAAGAATACAAATGGAAAGAAAAGCATTATTCTGAATTGCTATTTCTCTCACACCTACTTGAAAAAAAGCATCTTTTTAGTGAAAGAAATGTACTGTCTCGAATTTCTCGAATGTACTGTCAGTGAAAATGACAATATGTGTGTAAAACTAACACAGATACTTCACAATGCCAATGGCAATCATACATAAGCTTAGTTGGCACACTGATATTCATATTGATTTCATTGTTACTTATGTTCTGGGTCTTATCAGTGTACAAGATGGTACACTATATGGTTCCACAGGAAGCTATCCTTTGTCTGTGAAAGACATCAGTATAGTAAAATGTTTTTAAGAGATCTTTTATTCCTGTATCACAGAGGAAGAAGAGGAGAATTAATGCCAAAATAAATTGTGTGGAATGGGCCTTTTGCTCTATGGATTATACAATTAAACTTTTCTACTAGATCAAATTAAAGTTTAAGTTTTGGACAGAGTTTATATACTCCTAACTGAAACTGCCACCCTGAAAATTCTGGCTCTGAGCCCTGGAGGCACTTAAACTCTATAGGAGACATAGGTTTCTATCTGAGAATTCCTCAAGCTCCTGAAGTTCTGTGTATGCACAGAAATATCTCTTTTTTGCAGGATTCAACAGTGTGTGGAAATTTCACATTATAGCCTGACTGATATCCCAGTATGAGTTGCTCCCTATCTTCTGCACTGTTTCTTCCCAAACCCTATTTGTAGGTGCCTAACTTTCACTATGTCCAATTAAAAGGCTTGTTGTAAGGTTCCAGGCTGTTGACGGTTTACGGGCTGGTTCGGCCTGGCTCTGTGACTAGCGGGGTAGAGGGATTTCGCAAAATCTTCGCCTCCGGAAAAGGGAAACAGGGGACTCCAAAATAATTAAAAACAGTGGTAACGATCTGAGGAGAAACAAACTAATTTACTAAATATAGTATCAGAATACAAGATAACACACTATAATACAATATAATTAGAATTGAAGCTATTAAATCAAATATAATGAGAGAGAGAGATTGTCCGAAAGCTGGGTAGGCCTCGCTATAACACCAAGGTGAGATGCACAGTCCGGTCGAGCAGCAGGGAGAGAGTCTGATGAAGAAGAGCCCCTGTCAGATGACCTATCAAGGCCTTTTATCTGTTCCCCCTGAGCAGAATGATAACAGCACAGTGAACAGTCTTCTGGGGAATGTAGTTCTTCTTTTCTTTGGGAATAAGTACCCAGAACACTTTAAATCCCAGTGTACTACATGATGTTATGATGTGGAATACTGATAACCAGAAATCATAAAACCATGACACAGGCTCATCTCTGCCAAAAGGCATTGGGAAGTGGACATATTGTGGGACCTTTTGGATCCAACTGAGAAGGAAAATAAAATTTAATAGCAGAATATTAGGCACAAATCAGATGACTTGCCCATATGAAAGTAATCTGTGGCATATCTGGATCTATGTTAGGAGTCTTAAATGAATTATAATAAATAATTTAAGTCCATTATTCTGATAGCTTATTTCTTACCCACAAGAAATGTATTTATGTAATATATGGAAAAATACATTGTTTCTCTCATGATAGGGGCTGAATTCATAAATTCTTCAAGGCAGTATATAACTTTCTGTTCAGTTCTTTGTTTTGTTTTGTTTTGTTTGTTTCATGCCCCTATTAAAAAAAAATAAAATTAGACAACATATCACATTAAGGTACCATATTTACAGTATTTTTAACAAGACATTATAAAATTGAATAACAACCAAAGGAACGTTAGATTCCTTTAGGCTTAACAATTAGCCACCAATAAATGAATTGCCCATATATATATATTTGACATACTGAATTAAATTGGTGCTGGCTGCATGCTCTGCAGAGGTATTTTATGTGAGCTGCAACTCCTTGGATTCAGTTTCCTGGCATATTTTTCTATTTTATGATATAAAAGCTTGGATATGATGGCAAGTCCTGAATATCTTATTCAAAGGACAGAAACTATGGATTTATATGGTACTATGAAAAGTAATTTGATTTGATCTCCGTTTCCTCCCTAATCATTCCTAACTTCCTACTTTCCATTAGATTTTCTACTGAACATCAAATATTTCAAACAACTATCTGCAATAGTCTATTGCCAGTATTGTCCCAATAAAGGCAAATCAAATCCAGTGTATCCAAGCACTTCTATTACTTTCCCTGAAAGACTATAATCCAATATCTAAAACACAAACAGAGACATTTTTTGAGTTTTTAGAACAGTATTTCCACTAAAATGAAGTTGAGACCATGGTATTCTGATTCAAAAAACTGAGCTACAGAAATATATGTAGGGTTAAAATTGTTAATGTATTTTAATAGTAGAAAAAAACAGTTTAACTCATTTTCGTTGGTGCATTCTGACTAATCTATTATTTTTGCAATGCTTACTGGAATATTCTAGTCACATTTTGGACTACACTATTCCAGACAGCATGAAATTGAATCCTTGAAAAAATAATGCTGCTCTTAAAATGAAGTGTTGAGTGTTTTTTTGTGTCATAAATACTAGAATTTGAGTTTCTAATTGTCCACATTTGGGGGTGAAAAATAATATCTCAGGGTTCTTAATGAGAAATAAATGCTTTAATAGGACACAATTTAAATGAAGAGCAATATTTCTATGGACAGAATAACTCCAGAGGTAGTGGAATATATATAAATTATTATGACTGACATTGACTTATTACATCTCTGGTAAGTATCTACCCTAGAGAAAATGTTCAACAGAACTGAATGAAATATGGGAGAAGTAAGTTTGGAAAAAGACATTTCTTTAAAAATATCTATTTAATAATGTTGAGCTCTAAAATCAATGGTGTTAAAGAGAATAAAGACTTTCTCTAATAACAGTTATTTGAAACCTTCTAGCACTCATTACTGAAAGGATATTTTTCATAGCTGGAAAGTAAACTAAATCAGAAAAATAAATAAGCTTTTTAAATAGGAGCTCTGCTTGAGGGGAGAATACATAAGCACAGTCTAAATAAGCTTAAAAGAGGATCTTAGCTGAAATAACCCATCACAGGTTTTCTGATTCAGCAGTTCCACTCCAATTAACTGCTGCTGAATATCAGCACAAGGTGTTCAGCTTACAGAATATGGTCTTGGCTTCTCAATTTAGAGGTCAAACATACTTTATTTCAAACAAGAGTTGAATCGGGATCCTTCAAGGGTTTATTCTTGGTATCAAGAAGTATCTTGACTCTACTTATGGGATAAGTAATGATCTATGATCTCATAAACTCATAGATTAGGAGGAATAAAAAGGGCCATTATGAATCATGCTGTTTGACCTCATGTTTAGCGCATGCCAGAGAATTATGTCAAGTGAAATACAGTGATGAGCAACGACTGCTGTTCTCTGTTTAAATACCTGCTGCTTCTGCAGCTGAAGACTACAGATACCAAGCCATAAGAGTTTATGTACTGAGGATGCTGAATACAATTTCTCAGGATCTTCCCTTTCACTGCAGTGCAACAGAGTTACAATCATTCTGCTGTAAGTCCGTATCTCCTGGGAAAAAAAAAAAAAAAAAAAAAAAAAAAAAAAAAAAAAAAAAAAAAAAAAGAGTAATTTATTTTGTTTATCTCCACTGGGTCTTTATTAAAACGCGTATTTGGAAGACATTATGTTATTAGCTGATTAGTAATGCAGAAACAGTTTCAAACATCAACTTGAATTTCACATTTGCCAGTGATGAGCTTTCATTATTCACTCCTTATGGTTTTGTTTTGTCTTTTTAGACAGTTACTTGACAGCAGTAATTCTTTCCTTTGGAGAAATTTCTCAAGAAGAACTTTCCTGTAAGAAGCTGCAGCACAGGGATTCATCACAATGGTGCGTTATGGGAAGAGAAAATGTCCCACTGACTCTGGGGAATGTGCACGCCTCTTGCACAAAGTCGCCTTCCTGCCAACAGCTCTACTGGGCATGACAGTCCTCTGGTGACAGAGCTAATCTCCATACTACACTTCTTACTGCCAGTGTAAACAGGGTGACCTATGTAAAAAGAATACAGACAGCATTGCCCAGTATGAAGCTGGCTGCCAGCTGCTGTTCCAGCCCTGGAGGACGCACGTAGCTTGAGTGATTCAGAGCAACATTTTTAGACAGGTCTGAACAACAGAGGTACAGATTTGAGAAAGGAATACTCATGAACGTGAACCTTTCTCTTCCTCTGTACACGACTCCTTCTAAATATTCCTTACCCATATCTGAAGACTCAGCTGTTTATTTATAAATCAGCTATTTATTTATAAATATTTTCTGCCTGACAGTGCAAATGATCGTGAAGTAAAATCATATAAGAAATCAGCTCCTGCTTCTAAAGCATTTACTTTGAGAAACAGGGGAAAAAAAGAAACACGTTGAAAAAATATTTATTGAGATACGCTGTATCATGCCATTAAATCTCAGACTGGGAGACCCCCAGTGCCCTACATCTTTAACAAACCTCTTGTACTAGTGTGCTACTGTGGTTCTTCTTTCTCTGTTTTAATAAAATACTTCCTAAGAGATTCCCTGTAGGGAAAATATTGCCTCTATGGTATGGTTTTTCACCATTCGCTCTTTCCGCTCTCATTCCTAGAGTAAAATTCAATTATTCTCAGTAATTTGGGGTAATTTAACTTTCTGTAATCATTCTATGAATTGTTAGGTCTGATTTTTTCAGTTATTTGCTAAGTTTTCTCTCAGTGTAATCATCCAGTTTCAGACTCTGTAAAAATAATGAATTACATGTCTGTCCTTAAATCATAAAGTAATATACAAAAAGCCTTTTGGGAGAAGTGCAAACAAATTATGTGTATAATTTTTCCCTTTGAATGTTGGCAGAACTACTGAAGTGACTGCAGTAGTTCTGTCTCCAGTTACAGTGCAAGAGCGGCCAAAGGCCCCACTTCAGTGAGGATTCAGTTAGAAGCCAGACCAACGCCGAGTGCTCAGGACCCACCAAATAGTGGTTGTTGCATGCTTATGCCTATGCATACATAGAAATATGTATGCATATTTCTAATCTTTCTAATATATAGTGCTCTGCAGTCACTGAAAACTAGCACTAAATAGCTCAAGTATCCTTGAATGAAGAAAAACAGAAGTTTATTTTTGTTATTTCTGTATGAAAAAATATATATTAAAAAAATGAATTTCTAAGCATAAAGAAGATTGTAAAAAGAATTGCTCTGGAAAATTTATTCCTAAAACTTATAAAATAAATATAAACAAAATAAGGAAAATTATTGTAACAAGTGATGTCAACTGAAGTCATGCTAGGTTTTATATCACAGATCTGATCTTCTTCACAAGCCATTCGGCATGGACAGAACTATTAATTCTAAGAGATTAATCTGACATAAGGAAAGTATGAAACCTGTGTCTCCCCCAAGTGAAAATATAATCTCTAATTTAGTTCATGCTTTAGGTATATTAATTGCAGTACCTTCTCTTCTGTTGGATACTATAACTTGGTATAGGTTATTGTAAAAATGCTTAAAAACTTGTCATTTTAGAAATCAGATCTCCTTTTATATGCTATAGTCTTTTAGATGTATGAAGTTAATATACACTAGGTATTTAAAAATTTTACTTGTGGACCACAAAACTGCATTTATGAATAATGTTTCAGGATGTATTTCTCAACACTTAAATGTGTAAACTATGCTTCCCATCTGTTTCTTTCCATTTAAAGCTTGTCTTTCCATGCTCTGCTCCTCACTTAGCATATGATAATTTGATCACAGATTATTGAGGTATCTAGGAAACAAATCACTGATTCAGAATATTTAAAAGCGAATTGTGAGTTTGAATTTCTCAATTTTCACGTATTCCAAGTCCAATGAGAAGGTCCTAGTTATACCAATGCATCTTCCAGGAAGTGATCTAATATAGTCCCTAAACTCAAGAAATTTCCTACAGAAATCTTGGGTAGATTGCATTTCTTCACCAATTGAAAAACAAACTTTGAAGACAGAGAAGCAACTGATGATTAATTAAAACAATAGTAAAGTCAAATAAATTCATTATTATGAAACACATTATCATCCAAAACAGTTTTAACAAAATATTTCAATTGTTTTGCCTACTATTTTTCATTTTTTTAGAGGTTTTCTCTCTGAACAATTTAACATAAATAAAACATCCTTCTTCGTAATGAAACTATCCAAATAAATCTATGTATACATTTGCAAGTTCCAGTAAACCAGATTTCCATAATTTCTTCATCAAAGTTGAACTACATATATTTTAGGCATGAAAAAAAGACATATTTAAAAGATGTTCTCACCATTTTACTGGTTTTGAACACAATTATTAATGCTATCTGCATTATGGCCTTCCACATGTGTCTGTTGGAATGAAATCAAATTCCAAATGAAGATGGTAATGGCTTGCTTTTTACAGAATTTTTCTTAAGTTTGTTGGAAGCTAGTCTGTCTTCCTTACTATTAGCTGTTTTACATCTGTTCATTATATTCATATTAAATTAAAGGTGCGATACGTAGAATTAGTTTTGATAAGAAAGATAACTAAAAATATCAGGAAAAAAATACCATTTTTAAAGTAACTTATGTATTTTATTTATTTACAAATCAAAAATCAAACTATCCATACAACTATCTACTCTTTGAATAGTTAACTTCCAGTTTACGATTCTGCTTCTTCCAGTAGTCTTATAGTGAACTTAAAGTGGAAAGATTGTAGCTCAGAAATTACAAATGACAGATTACATATGGCAGCAAATGTATTATCTGGATATCTTAAGTATAACAATAATAAGTATATTTGTTTGTTTGTTTGCAAAAGCCTGAAATTCATCACTGACAAGAAGAATGTAAATTTGAACCACAAACTTGTTTTGATGGGCTGGTGGCATGTTCCCCAACCTGCACTTCTACTCTGAATTACCACCTAATTGTAGATCCTTGCACTAAGGGTAGCTTGGTATCCATGAGTTTACCTGTAAATTTACTCCCAGCTCTATTTATAAATAATAAAACTAGTACTCATTAAATAAAATATTAGCCAGCTTATCTCCAGGACTGACATTTGTTGATAGATTTTTCTATCATAAACCACTGGTAACACTTCTGGTCATGATCATCAAGCTAACTATGAACCCACTTCTAAGTAGCTTGGTTTAGACTATCCTTACCTTTTTTTAATGTCAAGAGACGCAGTGTCAATGACTTTATAAGAATTTAAATTTTTTTTTGCTACTATTTTTACCCTATCTGTTGGAGATGTTGCCCTGTCATACAATAGTTGCTCAGCAACATTTTGTGCCAAACCAGTGCTGGCAATTTTCATCTCATATTTGTCTAGGAGCCTGAAAACAGTTTATTTTCCAGTATTTTTCCATGACTCATTTACAGATCTTTTGCTCCTTCCTTTTCTCATTTTTTAAGATATCGAATACATTTCTCTTTCCCAGTCTCCAAAACTGTTACTCATTTCTTTGTTTCCCAAAAATAATCTGTATTATTTCTGAAATTGTTTCAGACAGTTTTCTGCAATCTTTAGATCAATTCTGTCTAGATTCTGATCTGCATTCTATTGCCCATTTTATGCCTGTTCTGGGTGGAAATCTTATCTTTTAAATTTATCCTAGGTTAAACAGACTCTTCATTATAATCAAACTAGCTTTAGTGAAGACTGATTCAAGAAAGGCATAAAGATCTCTGACCTCCCTTGTATTATCTAATCTTCATTATGTCCTTTTTGATTTTTTTCCTTCCGTTTGTATTAATCTTTTGTTTGTCCTTCTTGTTTGAGATTGTAGTTAATGAAAAACTTGTGACTCAGCTTCTACTTGATAAATTGATCTCCTAATAAAAGAATCATTTCCTTGTATTGAAATATTGAACACCAGGTACAGAATTTTAAAAGGATTTTCATGAATGTTTGTGGGACTTAATTCACTTCTTTTTTAAAAATCGAGTACTCTGAACTGGACATTAAAAAACCTTTAGAAACTTTGTGCTTTTACCAGAAAACTGAAGATAGAAAACAAATTTCTGATTGAAACCTGGATGGAGATCAACCTAAATAACAAACCTATTTTGATGAGATTTTCTGAACTTTATTTTTTTAAACAAAAAGTGTTTAGCAAATCAAAGTTCATTGCATACCTTAATTTTGATGTAGTTCATTCCTCTTTACAACTAAATGTTTAGTATGTTGTCTGAAAATCAAAAATGGCTTTGTAATCGCCAGAAGCTAACATTACAATTTAAGTGCATATTTTTAAGGGTATTTTATAACTGAAAAAGTCGAAGAAACACACATTATTACATTCAGTATGCTATATACATCCAATTTTCACTTTCAGCTTATGAGTTTTCATGAATATTCCATTTTCTCTTCTCATCCTTGTCAGTCATTTCAAGCATTGCAGTCAATTAATAGTATGGTAAAATTGATATTACTTTCTAGTTTCTAATCTTAACAAAAATAAAGTAATCAAGAAACATGTTGAAGACTGCATTAACAGGGGATTAGCTCTATAAAACAAACACAGCTATCACAGTTCTAAAATGCTTGATAAGGCCCATCAGGAACAGCATGCACAGCACTGATAACTATCCCTCAGGAAGGAAGTTACTTCACAGAAGGTGAGAGGCACAAGGAAACACAATACTATATTCCAGAATCCAGAGCTGAGGTAGACTTTACAGAAAATAGAATTATTCTTCAGATGGACACAAAGAAAAGAAATATGTGAATGACTTGTATGTATTTGCTTATTCATTCATTCCACTAAGAATAAAAACACATACTGTATTCATAAGCTGTGAGATGGGATTGATGTCCCTGATGATCCCATTAGGTAAACTCAGAATTTTCCATGTGAGCTAGGAAGAGAAACAGATGCTAAAGAACTGTCTGAAAAAAAGATGACTAACAAAGAGCATGCTGAAGCTTAGTAGGGATAATTACTCTAAAAGTAAATATGTCAATTTAATATATTCTATTTGTTCACAAATGAGGTTTAATGCATTATATGGATGAACACTCCTTGTGGGGTTTTAATTCTGTATTGCCAGCCAAGGCACTTAAAAGTTATTTTTGGGTGCCCACACCACCCAGATGACAAGATTTGGAAGACAGCACCAGTAGGGGTTACTGAATTTGTTTGTTTTTGTACCTCACTGTGAATGTTTATCCTCCAATTAATCTTAAGGCTATATAAACTTTTTTGTTTTTTAGTGAAGGCTGAGAATTCTTAGGTAATAAGCTGTTTTCAGCAGCTCAAGTTTCAACCAAGAAAATAAACAGGGAAGACAAAATCAGTGAACAAAAACATCACTTATCATATAATTGATAAGAAAACACTTATATTACAAAATTTGCTGACACTACTAATGCTTTCCTTACAGGGATGAATAGTGAAAATATATGGAAGTTGACCACTAGAACTTTTCTAGCTCTAACACACGATTTCAAAACATGTTTAGAGTGTATGGCTAGGCCTATAAAAAATCAAAATAGTTAACTTAATACCAAGTTATAACTTGGATAGGCACATGATGTATAACTTGCACAAGAGCTAAGAGTTTCAGAAAAGTATTCTCAGTAGTCAATAGGCAGAAGAAGGTTGACCTAAAAAACAAATACTATGCAACTCTTTTCTTTGCTGTTCAGTATATAGTGGAGTCTTCCAGGGTTATCAGAAGCAGATAAGAAAAACAATGTTCATTTCAAGGAAATAAAACTGGTATAGAAGTTATAAAAAATACTAATTTTCCCTCTTGATTTTCAAAGAGCTATGTGGCTTTCTTATTGAGTTTCTAATGCAAGGGTAGTTTGTAATCAGCAAAATCTCTTAAGAAGACTACACTAAGTTTATTTGGCTTTTGACCTTTGTTATAACACTGAAACTGTTATGTTGATATACTTAAGGTTGATAATGCCTGGAGAAACCTGATCTATTTGGAGCCGGACTATCTGACATCCAGAGATCCCTTCCAGCCTCAACAATGCTGTGAGAATAACACTGAATTCTGTTATCCGACTGGATGTTAAGCTTACATTCAGCATAAAAGAAAAATAGGAGCTAAGTCAACTATTCTGGTCAATGAAATTCAAATGTAAGCATATGTTTAAGTACAAGAAGGTCTAGGTCCATACTATATCTGTCTGCATTAATTGCTAAAACAGTTTTTCTCCCTTGCTGATATACTTTGACATATTAATTTGATTCAGGGATCTTTTTTAACTGCTATCCCAATCTCTAGCTACACATGTAAATCCAGGGCTCCAAGATTTTGACACCACTGCAATAGGAGCAACATAACACATAAACTCCTGTTTTGCCAAAAAAAGAAAAAAGGGACACAAGGAGCCAAGGCTGCAGAGCTCACTGTGTGTTACCAGTGCTAACAGAGGCCCAAGGGCCTCCAAAAGAGGCAGAGCTGTCTCCTCTGATGACCTGCAGAGAGCTGCACTTCCCCATACACAAAGTAATGCAAACAGCTGCTAAGTTGGAATTGAATCAATCTGTTTTTTCTTCAGATCTCATCTATTGTTTAGTGCAAAGTTTTAAATGAAAAGAGCCCTTGCAGCGTGTTGTAGCATTCGGTAGTTTTAATGTGCTTTACCTTTAGGAGCATATATGTTAACATCTAAAAGAGCTTGATGGTTCTTCTTTGCTGCTGAGGGCAAAAGGATCTTGCATTCAACTGAAGTGCAATCACTTTGTTCTATAATTCCTTTTCTGCCCTAGAAGTGCTCTGCTCCAATAGAAATTCTGAGCTTGTAAGCAATGATGATGCCTAGGTTAAAAAAAAGCTGCCAAAATGTAGTCATCTATGACAGCTGATAACTTAATTATGGGTGAGGGCAATAAATATCAGTCAAAATTTGTCTTTTAATTCCATTATATTCATGTGATTAGAAGAGGTATTCTACAAGAATGGTCAGCAAAGGCAGTTGATAGAATTTTCAACGTTCTGTTCTGATAAATAGAGCAATAAGCAAATGGGCCCACTCTTGAGTCCAGGCTCTTCATGGTTAGTCTAGAAGATGATTATCAAGGCAGAAACAGCCTCATTGACAAAGTGCTTCAGAAACAATGCCAGCTGATCCAAAATACATTTCAAGAAATGCTTTTCTGTAACCTCACTATGTATTGATTCTGATACTCTGAACATTGCACAAGATGAGCAGTCAACATTTTATACCTCTAAATTACAAGCATACAAAGAGGAAACTGGGTAGTGGCACTCCTTTTCTGTTCTGTTTGTTTGGTTCAGAATACTTGTTCCTTTAAAAAAAAAAAAAATTCTTCAGTATTATTCAATCATTCAATTATTCAAAGTGAAACTTGGAATGTTCAGGCATTAGCATGTGTGTATACATATTACAATTCAATTTTTCTTATGATATGCATCCAAGGTTATGAACATTTATGCATAGACCTGAAATAGTCTGGAATGTATTTTGGAATGTATTCTACTATATCAAAACAAAGAAGACAGTGGGGTGTAATAACACCCTTCCAGATTACAAATTTGATGTTAAATTTATCTTTGAGCATAACCTCATGCAAGAGTGGGGTTGGTCTCTTCACATTGGTGACAGGTGACAGGATGAAGAGAAATGGCCTCAAGTTGCGCCAGGGGAGGTTTAGGTTGGATTTTAGGAAACATTTCTTTACAGAAAAGGTTGTTAAGCACTGGAATAGGCTCCAAACTGAGGTGGTTGAGCACCATTCCTGGATGTGTTTAAAAACTGTTTGGATGTGGTGCTCAAGGGCATGATTTAGCGAAGGGTTGTTAGAGTTAGGGTAGTATGGTTAGGTGGTTGTTGGACTTGATGATCTTTAAGGTCTTTTCCAACCTGAGCAATTCTATGACTCTGTGTACTGTATTGACTCCATGTTATTTTTTATAAGAATCTGATGCATGTTTTACTGCATTCTTTTAACTAATTCATTACTTTTGTAACTGATTGCAATTGCAAATTTTAAGTTCTCTTTTATTCTAAATATTTCACTTCTACTATTTCTTTTCTATTAACTTCAATATAACTTTGAAAATTCTTCAAGATTGCCATAAAAAACAATTCTACAGGATATTTCCAGAAACTATCTTTGTTTTTGGGAAAACAACAAAAAAAGTATATTTATCTCTGTATATCTCACAGTGAGTATATCTCATAAAGTGAGTGCCTTTTTGGATTCAAACAATAACCTTCCAACTTCCACCTGGGTAGCAAATTTCTCTCTTCAAATATGTAAAAACACCCATTGCCCAAAGACTTTTTTAGTTCTAACACAATAATTTTATTTTGATAAACAGCGTGGTACAGTACAATTGATTAAATGTGTTTTCATGCAAGAGGGTTTGTCTTTTTGTAAATTAATATGAAGTTTGGCTTAGATAATATAAAATTTGGGTTTCTACCAAAGAATTCCACTCAAATTCGAATCATGTGTGCAACTGCAAAGAGTGTAAGAGAAATAAATCACTGCATAATTTAAATCTCAGAGCTTGTTATTGTAAACAGCTATTAAAAAAGAAGTTAGTATGAATAAAATGCAAGTCACATTCCATTTTTTCTCAAGATCAGGAATCAAATGGTATGCTGGTTTCTATTTCTACCCTCACTATAACAAAACAGACTCAAGTAAGTTCAGAATTATGCAAACTTTTAATAGATGTCCATAAGTTTCTATACCAACACAATATTTCAGGCATATTATTTATTCTGACTACATATCTTAAAATAAGATAAGAGACAATGTAGACAGAGCATATCATAGGCACTCAGTATAACCCTTCATCTTCTTGTATCTGAGATCTGAAGAGGCCACTTTCTTTTCTTCTGACCTCTCTATATTAACCAATAAAGCATCACAAGGAGATAGCAAACAACATTCACATCCATTTTCACCAAAGGTACTTACATGAACAAAGGAGTAGTAGTATTTCATGTTTCTTGCTCCTTTATGAAAAAAAGCACAGTTATTTTGTTTAATTATTTTATGTGAGCAGAGTGTTTACACTTTACTAGTGGCAAAATTTTATAGGTAGAAAAAAGTATGTTTTCATAAGTGTTTTTGGTGAAATTTATGTTTACTTTTAAATTTCCAGATAGTGAATTTAGTTGCATTTCTGAAAATGTACAGGCTGTGTGTGTGTGGTTTGTCTCTGTGAGGCTGGAGAGATACCTTGCTTTCAGGTGATTTAACATATTTACAAAGAAAATTTTAGAGCTCTACTCTAGGGCAGTACTGTGAAGTTCTGAAGACTGACATTTTTCACTCGAATATATAAAAAAGTTTATTCTTTCACTCTTCCATTTAAGCACTTGGAATTGTTTCCTAAAGTTCTTTTTTATAAACACTGTCAGAATAAGTGAGAATAATGGTATGGAACTAAGAAAAAATAAATTTAGGCTGAGCAAATTAATGGTGAGGAAATAACCAGAACTCCCAGTCGGAGAGGATAAAGCACTTTCATTTATGTGATTTAGAACTTGGAAATTCACTTCAGAGAAAAATCCTGCACTGGACAAAGAATGATGCAGGCGGGTATTGGTTGCTTAAACTACTCTCTGAAGATGATTGTGTGATTTGTATGATAGACTATCGTTCTATTGGTTTACTTCTTATTGCTACTTTATGATAATGTTGTTAGTATCATATAACACTATGGATTCATCTCTGCAACATTTTTACAGAGCTGCTCAGGCAGACAGTTTCAATAGGGCCATAGTCCCAGTCAAAAAGAAACCTGATGTGACCATTGTTCAGCGTGTAAAAGAAATCTATGAATTATTTATATGAGTTTTGGTAATTTCTTGATATTTATTAGAATCATGAAACTGAAAATATATCATGATAGTAATAAAAAAAATTTTAATATATAATACATATAATATATAGTATATATGCTACATATGTATTGTTATTATGTATATTTAATATCATTATAATAATTAAGAACATATTTAAAGTTAAAATTGTATCATGCATTTATGTACTCTTATGTCATTTTACTGAAATCTGTAATGAAACTGAGCATTCTGTGTATCTAGATGTACACCAAACAAGCGTTCAGAAAAAAATATACTTCATTCAGAAATTCCCAATTCATACAACACCAAATTATTTGAAATTGTTCTAGGATTCTGTTTTGGCTACATATTTTTGAGGATAACATATACACATACACACTTTGTCTGAACATTAGTCTTTTATCCATCCAAAGATGGTACAAAAGATGAACTGAAAGTTCATGAAGAACTGAATTCTTTTCCAGAGTAGTTGGAATGTGACTATAAAAAGCTGACATTCAGAAGTCAGAACTCTGAATTAGTGGGGATTTGATGCTCACCACCACGACTTCAAATTCCTTAAGAGCTCCATTTTGTCCTCCCACCCTGTCTGCCAATAGGCAACTCACTAGCCAACTGAAACTGCAAATGTAATCCATGCTATGGATAAATACACCACAGTATAATACAGTTGTTTTGCCAAAAAAAAAAAAAAAAAAAAAAAAAACCCAAAAAAAAAAAAAAAAAAAAAAAAAAAAAAAAAAAAAAGAAAAAGAAAAGAAACTAAGTCTTTCCAACAGAAGATGGAATGCTTGTAATTTTATTTTAATGTGGCATTATCCATAACACTAATTTTTCTCATCTCTTTCAGCACTGTTCCCGTGGATAACTAATTTAGGACTCCACAGCATTCAAAAAATATTCTCCAACAGAAAAGAAGTAGAAGAAAATTTCCAGAAACTCAACATTTTCATTTCAATCATCATTCAGATGATTTTAGTCATCTGAATATCTTTCCAAATTTATAAATTTGTTTTGGCATGTCTCAAATGCTGAAGAAAGAAAATATGGAAACAAAGAGTAATTTTCAAGTGTCATTCCTTCGCTTCATACCCCAAGAACAAGGGTGAAAGAAAAATGATTGTGTCTTTGAATCCTTTTGAACCCACTGACAATCAGAAACATCAAATGTTCTCTCAGTTAAAATAAATTTGATAGATAAGTCATTTCTTCACCAGTAACAGATGCCTAAGTGTGTGTTGGGAGTTAAATAAATTACATTATCATTTGCATACTTCTGTGAAATTTATAATTTTGAATCAATAGATTTTTCTCATGATTGCTGTGTGCTCTTGGATATGTTTTTCCACAGCCTTTCATGTTTCATTAAAGAATAAAACTTGATCATCTTAATTTTACAGCCCTTGGCTTATCTTTCTCAGAACATCTCCTGGTTTACTATTGCAAACCTGTGGCTTATTTTCATCTGGTGCTGAACTATTCCATGCAATGTAATTTCCCATCTATTAATCTTCAACTATTTTCTTATCATGGATAAATCTCAATAATATGGATATTGATATATGCGCACCAATTTTCCAACATTGTTATTACACTCATACAATAAAGTGTGACTGTTGCAAAAAAACCCTACATTCATCTTCACTATAAATTCAACTGAATAATAGCAACAATAAATATTCTTTGATCTGACAGAGTATTGCTTTTTCATTTAACTGTTCCTTTACATAGTGTTTTACCAGGACGTTAATGGGGAAATGTGTACAAATGGAAATGGGTTAGTAATAAAATGTGGAACTCAAATACATTTTTTATGAATTTTATTTCAATAATATTATATTTGAGTAAACAGTAACGTTAAAAAACTATATAGTCTTTCTAATCTCATTCATCTTTTGACTCTATTTGGAGACTAAAAGGAAAGTTTTCTGGCCCTTTGAACTATTCATCAGATAAATAATGTAATACTGAATAGGAAGCAAAGAATTATAATCAGTGGGGTGTAATCATTTAGTAATGTAGTTCTTAAGTATTCTTATTTACTAGAAAATCAGTATTAGATACACTTTCAAAGATTTAGAGCACCAGTTATCTTTCTATAGCCCAATGAAAACCTTTAGAATAGCAATATATTTTGCATAGTTGCCATTCTATTTCCCTATTGAGTCTTTTGCACTGCAGGGTAGGAAAATCAAGACAAGAATAAATGATGTATTTCAGATTTACCACAGTCTCTTAGACTTTTGGTAAGCTCACTGCATGAGAAAAATGTCTGACTGTCATGTGGATGCTTTCACATTTAAATTCTCTAAAAAAACTCTCAAAATGATCAGGCAAAGAGTAGTGACATTTCTCTCAGAACACTTAAGCTTTATTCTAAGACAGATGATGCACTGACAGAGTCAGGAAGATCAGTGAAAGCAAAGAAAAAACTAGGAAGACTGGTGAGAAGCAAAGAAAAACCCAGCAGAGATAACTTCAGGTAGATTTCTATAACTTTTCAAATTTGTCCATGAGATTTCATGGATTGCACTGCACTTTCCAGAACTTTATTCTGAATTATGAATTATGAAAAGCTCAGATGTCCTTCTTAGGCCATGAACTTAGATTGCGGGGATTTTTGGATGCATTGTTATTGGACTTGGGAGATGAGCAAAATTTGAGGTTCTCATTAAATAGCATGTGCCTATGGCAGGCACCAGCATACCATCAGAATGTGCCAGGTCCAGAACCATTGTCTCCATATGAAATTCTCTTTTCATCCCAATTTCTTTGAAGTGACCAGACAAAGGAAATCCAAAGGCTTCCCATATTTTTTACTGTTTAACTGTAGAAAATATGCACGTAAATTTAACTATGTTCTATAAAAAGGAAAAATTCGGATCTGCTGAGTGGATCAACATGGAAGATTTGAAGAGATTTAACATCTCTTCCACTCTCTCTCTCCCCTTCTGTCTGCAGCTACTATGTCCTTTTTGCAGTTAATCTTCTTTTAATTGTCTGATATTTACTGCATCACCTCTCGCGCTAGGAGATCCTCTTGGGCTACGTCTCTCAGTTTTTGCCTGCACTGCAAAAATTTTTCCCACCTGAGTATGCTCAGATTGTTCTCAGAGACAGAGCAATTTACTCCTGTCTCCAAGAGATTTTGCATTGCCCACCCACATCCAGAACACAGAACCTGAAAGCTGCCTGGCAGCCCCTTATTAAACAAAGCATATATACCAACGGAAATGGTACATACACTCTGGACTAAGAACAAACAGAATTAATATTTCTTCTTGCATTTAGTTCACACCCTGTTTTTGCCTTACTTGCTGAATCTGGGGTTATGCCAATTGTGAACAGGCCTAGATTCTGGAGTAGATTTTAAACATGATATTGGAATATTCCTTGCTTACTTCTTTTCTATCCACTTTACTGATTTAAGTAACATTTTAAAAGCCTGGGAAATTATAGTGGGTTAGTAGTGCAAACTATTTTAAGAGTTGTAGCCACTGGGCTTCGTGCCTCATTGTTTCCAAGAATGAAATGAGATCAGCATTTAGATCTTTAAATAAAGTTTAAAGCATATGTTTCTTTCTGTTGAATCTTATCACTTCATTCCAACTGCAACATAAATAAAATTATACTTAGGAATGTTTGATTGCCCTCCAGAATTTTTGAGGATTGTCATTGAAGCTGGTTGTTTGCTTCAGACTTCACTTTGGAAGCTTTCCAGATCATATTTCAAAAGTTCTGGGTATTTAAATAAAAACTGGGCACTTTCCAAATATGAGAGGTACCTGCTTGCATCTGATTAGGACAGGATTTTGCCAGCTGCTCATACACTTATCACACAGGTGACAGGATTTCGGCTACTTTTAAGCTAACATTTTCAGGTCAACTAATATAATCACACATAAGGAAATAAAAAATGTTTGCCTCCAGAAAGTCAAATGTAATACCTACTTAAAATCATTTGGAGCATACTGTAGAAGGAAACTGTGGTAAAAATATAAGATTCTATCACGAGACATATTTTGCAGGCACACATCTATTCATCAATTTTTTTTAATGAGAAAAATCCAGGTGTGCAACATTTCCAGAAAATGAAGAAGTGATGCTTGCTTTCCCATTATCTCTGCATGTAGGATATACTCCTACCCAACAACACATAGAATGTCTGACGCATGTACTAGCTGACAGATTTCTGAATGAGAAAAAAAAAAAGATAGTTTAGATATAAAAAAAGTTAGCTTCTGCCATCCAACTTCATCATTAGTTATTCCAGAACATTTTTTTATGTTCTGATTCTCCTAAGCTGAACATCATCATAGGACGTAAAAATAGTCTTAGAGGAAAACAATTAGTTTTAAAAATATCTTTATTACATCAGTATTTAGGTTTCAATCATGCCTAGGCGTGTTCTCATGTTTTCAGCAGAAAAATTGTTTTTCCAACTTCAGTTTCAATTTTTGTCCCCTAGGTAGACACAATTATTCAGCTAATACCTGAAAATAAATGGATGGATGTATTTGCATGATCAAATATTTAAAGTTTTTTTTTTTTTTAAATCAATACTTCAGTTTACTTTAAGCCACACTAGAGGGCATTTTTTTAATTATACTGAAGGAAAAAGCTTATTCCAAAACTGACACCCTCGTGGAAAGCTACATGCTTACCACTTGAGCAGCTGAACAGTGTAGAACAATTTTACCGCTATATCTTTACTGAAAACAATGGAGTTTCTGGTTCAATTTCTGTTACATTCCATTCCTTCTACTGTAGACAAGTAATTCAATTTCTCCTTGCAGTTTGACTCATCTAAAGCATCTAAAAGTGTATCAAAGTTTCCCTTGTCTAGTTGTCTTGGAAACTCTCACAGGAGGGAACTGGCTCAGATTGTCTACATCTATTTTGCTTTTCGGAATTGTCTAGTTCAGATATCAAGTGATCATTGAACACATAATAAAATAATATGCCTATTGACAGGCTTAAAAAGAGTTTAACTAAGTGTCTTTTGCAAACTTCTTAATGAAAAGAACCTCCAAATAAAGAAACAAAAAATCAAAAGTAAACTTGGTTGCATTAAGTTAAAATATGAGTCTGATATTATGACAATGGGTATGAAGTGTCTGATTTTGATATTTTATGGTTAATTTGGTTAGTAATGTTAATTAGTTAAAATAATTTATCACGATTAAAATAGGGAAGCTTCATAATCAAATTTTCATTAAAGTGTATGCTTCTGAAAAGTGGCGGTCTGGTTTTTTTTTTGTTTTTGTTTAGCATATGCTTTTTCCAATTTAAATGCACAAATGTTTGCTTTCATAAACAAAAACTACAATATGGTCAAAATTCAGACCAACTACTGAACTGTTTATTCCCATGTTTTATGTTTATGATTCCAAGTGAAGTAGTGTAAAATGATGCACAATTTGGTATTTTGCTATCTGTTCTAGTGTCTCTGCGTTCTCTTCTGTCAGCAAATTTGGCAAGTTTACTAGCGCAGAAGAAATAATTAGCCAAAATAAGTTTCTTTCACTTAATTACTCTAGAAGCTACAGTTATAAGTAATTTGTGACTAACATCACTTGAATAAATCCTCTGTCAGAATCCAATGCAAGAAAAAAATCATAGTTGATCCTAAGTGTTGGGTAAGTGAGGCGAGAAAAGGAAATGAACGATGGAGATGGAGCTGAGTGACATCAGTGTGTCTGCAGACTCTGCCCAGTCTGAGCATTTTAAATATTCTAGAGTGAAATAGATACACACAGGAAAAAAAGTGACATACATATACATGACTGTTTTATGAAGAAACAGGAAATGTAATAGGTCTTGAATTCCATCATTTTTTCCTGACAGCAGATGTTTTCAAACTCTATTACAGTGGCCTAAAACTTGTTTTTAGTAGTCACATCTTCCATCCTTTTTCTAAAACCTAGAATTTCATACCTGGACACAAATACATCTACATGTCTGCGAACACCTACAGAATCCCCTTCCTGATAATTGAAAGCGATCATAGAATCATTGAATCCTCAGAGCTGGAAAAGACCTTTAAAGTTCATTTAGTCTAACTCTCCTGCAGTGAAGAGGGACACCCACAGCTAGATCAGGTTGCTCAGATCCTGGTCCATCATCTCCTTGAATCTCTCCAAGGATGAGGTATCCACCACATCTCTGGGCAACATGTTCCAGTGCCTCACCACTCTCACTTTAAAAGACTTTTTCCTTATACCCAACCTAAATCTCCCCTCTTTAAGTTTGAAACCATTTAACCATGTTACTTACACTAAATAGTAATAACTCTGCTTAGACGTTAACCTGGACAATCCACAGATAGTCCTGGCTTGAAAATCTAACATAGAAAAGAGACGAGAAAAGAAGTTCAGTTGTGTTCTTGAGAGTGACATAATATGCCAGTTGAAGAACTAACAGTAAAAGATGGTAGTCTTGAACCCTGACTCAAAACCTGATACCTATCAGGCCAGAATCACAGAATGTCAGAATGGTTGAGGTTCGAAGGGACATCTGGAAATCATGTCATTCAACCCCCCCTGCTGAAGTGGGGACACCTAGAGTCTGTTGTCCAGGACCATGTTGAGAAAAACTTTAATTATCTCCAAGGATGGAGACTCCACAGCCTCTCAGGACTACCTGTTCTGGTTCACAGGGACCCTCCTGATATTGAGGGCAGAAACTTATATGTTTCATTTAGTACCATTGCCTCTTGTCCTGTCAGTGAGCACCACCTTTGCACTCTTCAGATACTGGTACACATTGATAAGATGCCCTCTGAGCCTTCTCTTTGCTTTTCCACATCTGAAAGGTGCTTCAACCCCTTAATCATTTTAGTGGCCCTTCAGAGGACTCTTTACAGTATGTCCATCCCTCTCCTGTGCTGAGTATCCCAAAGCTGGACATAGGCTGGACCTCATCAATTTTGAGTACAGGGGAAGGATCACTTCCTTCAACCTGCTGGCAATATTTTGCCAAATGCAGCCCATCAGCCTTCTTTGTGGCATGGGCATGTTGCTGGCTCACACTCAACCTGTTGTTCACCAGGACCCCCAGGTCCTTTTCTGCAAAGCTGCTTTCCAGTTGGTCAGCTTTTACAAGGCCAGCAGCGGCAGCGTGAGTTGCTGTCTGCTGAGAAAAGCGCGGAGCTCACGAGATCAAACGAGTCGTCTTGAGGGGGTTTCTGAACCACAATACTCTCGCTCTGTGGGCCCCGTGAGCGCAGTCTAGCAAGCGACCAATAGCTTCGAGTTCGCCCCTAGGGTGCGCCAGAGAACGGAGCGCCGCCACCTGGGGCGGGGCGAGGCAGGGAGCGGTGGGCTGCGCGCTGCCTCACTCTGCCTCTCTGCCACTCAGTCCGTGGAAAAGCTATGCAGAAGATTGTCCTGGGAGATGTCGAAAAGCGCTAAAAAAGCAAAGCTATTAGCCAGCATGGGTTCATCAAGGGAAAGTCATGCCTTGGTAATGTGATCTCCTTCTATCATAAGGTCACCAGCTTTGTGGATAAAGGGAGAGGGGTGGCTGTTATCTTTCTGGATTTCAGCGAGGTCTTTGATACCGTCCCTCACAGCATCCGTCTGGACAAATTATCCAACTGTGAGATAAACAGGTTTATGCCACACTGTGTGATGAACTGGCTCAGTGATGGTACTCAGAAGAGTGTGGTGAATGGGACCACATCTGGCTGGCAAACAGTCACCAGCGTGTTTCCCTGGGCTCAGCTAGGACCAGTGCTGTTCAACATTTTTATCAATGATCTGTGTGCAGGATTGGAATGCATCCTCAGCAAGTTTGCTGATGTTATTAAACTGGGAGCTGTTGTTAACTCCTGGCAGGGACAAGAAGCCATGCAGAGGAATATGGGTAGATTGGAGCACTGGGCGATTAGCAACAGCATGAAGTTCAACACAGGTAAATGCTGGGTGCTGTACATTGGATGGAGTAATGCTGGATACAGGCACAGACTGAGAGATGAGTGGTTGGATAGCAGCTCAGCAGAAAGGGACCTGGGGATGCTGGTGACAGCAGGCTCAGAATGAGCTAGCAGTGTACCCTAGCAGCAAAAATAACAAACCTCATTTTGGAATGCTTTAAACATAGCATAGCCATCTGGTCAAAAGAGGTGATTCTCTTGCTATATTTATTTTTGGTGCAACCTCATCTTGAATACAGATCTGGGCTCCACAATACAAAAAAGATGTTAAGGTAATTGAAAGCGTCCAGAGGAGGGCAACAAAGCTGGTAACATGACTGGAAGGCATGTCCTTCGAGAAGAGGCTGACCACACTTGGTTTATCTAGTCCGGAGGAGTTTTGAGAGTTAAAATCTGTCTTCCTGAGGATGGGAAGCACAGAGAGTGGTGCCAGATTTTGCTCCTGGGAACTGATGGCAGGATGTGGGGAAACTGCACGAAGCTGTGCCAGAGAAAGTTCAGACTGGATATGAGGAAATATTTCTTTGCTTTGAGGGCGGTCAGACACTGGAACAGGCTTTCTAGTGAGGTGCTTTACGTCCCATGGCTGTCAATGTAGGCATTTGGACAAAGCCTTCTTAATATGCTTTAACTTTTAGTTAGCCCTGAAGAAGTTAAACGGTTGTACACAATGTCCTTTGAAGGTCCCTCCCACTTGAGCTATTGTAATATTCTAATATTCTATTATTCCCAGCTTATATTGGTGCATGGGGCTATCTGTATTCATTTGCAGAACTTTTCAGTTCTCCTTGTTGAACTTAATGAGGTTCCTATTACCCCACATCTCCAGCCTGTCCAAGTCCCATTGGATGGCAGCACTCCCCATTTTTTGTATCACCTTCAGACTTGCTGAGGATGCCCTCTGTCCTGTTATCCAGATTATTAATGAAGATGTTGAACAGAACTGGAGCCAGTATTTACCCCTAAGGTAACTGCTAGTTACTGGCCTCTAAGTAGACCTACTTCCACAGATCACCATCCTCTGGGCCTGGCCATTCAGACAGCTTTCAGTCCTTCATGGTCTGCTTATCTAGTCCATATTTCATCAGCTCCTCTAAGAGGATCTTAAGCAAGACAGTGTTGGATGCCATAATGAAGTCAAGGTATACAATATCTACTGTTCTTCTCTTTCCCACCAAGCCAGTCATTTCATTATAGACGATGATCTAGTTGGTCAAACGTCATATAAGAATATTTCTTAATAAGTACACCACAACTCTCTTTTAATTTATAATGCTTATTTAAAGTCTCAAAAGCTACAAAAGTTAAAATAATAGTCAAAGGGAACATACCACATAACTTTCAAGGATAACAGTTAAACACCACTGCAATGTAGAAAAAATGGAAAAAAAAAACCACCCCTTTTGGGAGTGGCTTTGGGGAATTACTGAAAATGAGAGAAAAGGTTTTACTGATATCATGACTAAAGACTTATTCTCATGTATATGTAACACAGAGTTTTCAGCTTTGTGACTTCTATAAGTACAGCGCTAACCTCAAGCCATAATATCTCAATTATTCTAAATATGGGATTTTCTTTTCTTGTTTTGTTAATTCCCTCCAAATGGCTCACCAATTGGTCTACAATTTTCAACAAGCATATTCTAATGCTTGATATGAGTGTACATTATTATTCCCTGTGCTTTCATGTCTATACTTAAAGCAATTCTCTTTTTTTCTTTTTTTTTTTTT
>JACDJE010000383.1:0-25443 GCA_016647715.1 Pavo muticus | reverse complement strand
TTTTTTTTCTGAGATACCATTTCAGGTTTGAACAATCCTTTGATCAGTAGTACTGCTTTGTGCAGCACTGCAAGTTCAAAGTATAATTTAGTAATGGAGAAACAAAGTACAGTTGTCATGGTAAGATTACAGACAATTAGATAGAAATAGAGAAAGTGAGAGGGAGCAAAACAAAACAAAGCCCGGAAAGATACACTTACTGTTTGTGTGTTACATTCTTATTTTCTCTAAGATGCTTATAAAGTAATGCAGGTCATCAGTTTAGTAGTTGGCTGTTGGATTTAACTTTTGGTGGAACAATATACACAAATTATATGTTATATGAATCAGTGAAAGATAGTTGTGTTTTGTTTGCAGTCATTCTAGTTACTTGTGATTTATCTGTTGGGTTTTATCACATATCAAGCACATATTTTTGGAAAATGAGTCAGTCCTTGCAATTGCCCCAAATTCACTTTTGTTCATTCAGTTCCTTCTTGTGTACTATATGTTATCATAATGAATGTTTTCTTAGTGTACTTTATGTTCCCTCTACCATAATCAAATCAGGAAAAAAGTGATCGGGATGACTCCTACTTAGGAAAGTGACTTTCATTTCTCAAAGCTTATGTAAGTAGTAGCTATAATCAGGCTGCAGGTATGAGTACTTATTCTATATTTTAAGTTATTTTTGATATTATAAGTAGTGACAGAACTTTATCCATAATTTCAAAGCATGTGCTCTACTTGTCTTCATTACTGTACTTAACTTTGTAACTCTTTTATATATAAGGAAAAAGCATGGAGAGAACAGAATTTTTCTGAGAACTTCTAAGAAAGCAGGAAATCAAGCTTACGTCTCCCAGGTCATAGGCTGTAACTTCTTGTAACTGGGGAACCTCCCTTCTGTTCTTGTAATTCCCATTTGTTTTAGTGTTTTTTTTTCTCCATAATGAGCTAGTGAGTTACTATTCTCAAACAGTATTATAATAAATATGTATACTGGTCACTCTGAAAGTAATGCCTCCTATTTATTTCCATGGAAACTACAACAGCTACAAAGAGCACAACAGCACTATCTGATAGAGCAAATTCTCAGCTACAAAACATATCTTTCAACGTAGTCACCACCATTAGCTATGCATTTTTGCCAGTGATGAACAAGAGTCTGCAGGTTGTGCTTGTAAAAATCCACATGATCATCCAGAATGTGGCTGGCTTTTCATGTCACCATCACTGCTGCTGAAACGCACCACCCGGTGCCTCACTGGTACTCATATCCACTGTCTGGTCTCTGTAGATATTCAGAAAGCATTGATGAATGTCCAGGTGTGCCATTTTTTCCACATGAAGGAATTCAATAACAGACAGCCCCTCTGCTACCATCTGTCGCAGAGCAATAGAATGTAATGGAATATTGGCAGGAAAGTTCAGTCACTACTGCCATTCCACCAACATCCACCTCTGATGTTATGGGCCCACATAATAAAATAGGAGGAATTAATTTTGGAGCAGCCTTTATAGTTAGTGTTGATGTTCCTTTATTTCAGGTCATCAAAGCAATAATACTCAAGTAAACTTAAAAGAGATGAAGTGCACATGGTACAGTCTTTCCCACACTGAGATACTGCTTCAGTCATTCTCTCTAGAAAAAAACTATTCTTTGCTTGAGACATCTTTCTATACCCATAAGTAAAAAGTGGAACATTTGTTTCACTGTCTCAGTGAGACTGTTTCAAATGGTTAGACTTTTTCAGTTTATTTCAGCTCCTTGTAATTTAGAGAGTCTATTTCATTTCTTCTAGCCACCATTTAAACCTTTCATTACATGTCCAAGGTTTGGAGGTCAACAGTTATTCCTTTAATTTGCTATTAATAGTGATCAATAAAGTCAACAGTAGTAAAAATGTTTTGCACTATTTTCTCAGCTCTTTTCATGTGGTATCTTTTTCCATTTGAGAAGCTTTGTAAACAGCTATGGCTTATAGAAGACATCTGTTTCTGTTTATCTGCCAATATTGAAAAACTCCTCCAGCTACGTCCAAAAAAGGGCTTTAGAGCTTATTAGGGATTTTGTGTTTTGATTAATTAAGTCACCTCAAATGGTTTGCTTTACCTTCGGCAAGGACTTCAGGTATTCCTAGGATGTACTTTTACAGATAATTCCCTATAAAGAATATCTGCAGGAAAAATAAAAACTAGGTAGGTAGCAACTGTCCAGGAGGATAAAATCAGCTCCAAATGTAATTGAAAAGTTGAGAATGATAAAGTCTGGATGCAACAAAAAGAAAAATTCTTTACTAGCAAACTAAATTGTACATGTGAAGAGAGAGACAAAAAAAAAAAAGACACAAACCTAATGCAAAACCATCTGCAGCTATTTTTTTTTTTTTCCCATCATTTTGTCTCCTTCACATGAAACTCAGAATTATGATCTTTTTCTTCAATAGTTCACTTTTCTTACCAGGTAGAACTAATATGCCAACTTTTCTCTTGGGTTGAAATTGGTTAATGCTGCAAATTACCAACTGTCTTGGACTCAGATTTACAATCAAATTATGGCTGATTTCATGCTATCTGTCTGCTTATGTGTTCTTAAGACATAGAATAAGTCAGTCAGAACTCAGTCAAATTGTATTATTTTGTGTTTATCACAAGATTTAGTGGTCAGATACTATGATATTGTTAATGTCTGATAACTTGTACATTATTCATGTTGAGTTAAAAAAAATAAAATATTAAAGCTCCATTTGATTTGTCTGCAAATTTATTTAGGTACTTTTCTGTATTTAGACTCCATTTAAATAATTTGTTTACAATACCAGCCCTTTGCTTCTGATGCTTTTAATATGCTAATGCTGAAAGAAAAGTGTGAAATTCAGAGTCGTACATTTGAAATTTTATTTTTGCATACAGCAAGAGGAAAATCAGGTGATTTAAAATGGAATATGAAATACACAGAACACAAAGAGAAGGAATACAAGTTAGGTTCTTTCAATTGGGATCACTAAAAAACCCTTGTGTGCCTTAAATCTACACTTTTATACAAGAGTGGTGGAGGAGGATGTGTCTTTGTTCTCAGGTACTTCAGGCTGAACTTTTGTCTTCCAAAAAATAGTTCTTTATTGTCTTATTTCAAAAATGAGGTTGGCCATTCCTGCTTTTTTTCAAGGCTCCTGAAGGCACAGTGTGCTAAGATAACGGGAGCTGCAGAATCAGCAGCTATTCTTAGGAATGTTGCTAGCAAAATAAAATATTGTTGTTTAGAATAGCCACAGCCTGCTCAGGTGAATGTTCCCACCACAGTAACATACAGCCTGGAGGTGAAACTACTCCTGAAAAAGGGAGAGGGTCAGGATCAAAATCCTACAGATGGAGGAAGCCATTCAACTTAGCTGTGTACACCTTCAGCATGTCCTCCAGTTCTCTACAGATACTGCAATATTGGTACATATAGCAGAAAATACTCTGGCTAATGTGAATTATCTAAGTAGACAAGTAGACTTTTTTTTTTTTTTTTTTAGTAGTAAAGTTTAAAGTAATATTAAAAAGGTACCACAGAATCTGTGGGTAGGTGAGATACAGGAACCTTGAAACTTTTATTTGGATATTCAAGATGGTGGACCACAAAGCTCATAATGCTTTGCAAAATTCTGTGTTCTACATTCCAACTAATACTGACCTATTTAAATAATGAGAAAGAACATTAGTGTAACACAGTATTTAAAGTGTTAATTATAAAAGATATTACAAAGACCTTTCATCACTATATAAGAGTCACCACCCAGCACTACTCACTTCACAACTGGTTTACAAGCATCTTGTTCCAGGAGTGCAGGCAAATCTTCCTGTTTTAAATGTCAGTCAAGCAGCGTTAACATATGGTCTTTCATAGTTAGATAAATCTTCCAACATATTGTGGACAGCAGAAATCACTGGAGATAACTCCACTTCGGTTATCATACTCAACTCAAATCTCTTCCACAGCATATTCCTCCATCCCAGTTTCTGAAAATAGTTTGATTACATGAACAGCAAGCATATAGAACTGTACCAGTTTTTTCAGCATGACTAATTTTCTCAGGCAGGAGAGAGAGACAGCCACACCAGCAACACACCCACTATCATTTTGCATACTGTGTACTTTATATTTGCCAATCTGTTCATTTATAGGAATAATTTTTCAGCCATTGTAACCAATAGCTTTAAAAAGAGAACATTTAAAGAGATAACATAAAAATGTTGGCATAAAGAAAAAGCTGGACAAAATTAAATTCAGCAAATGTGATTGCAAATTATGTAATTTCAGAGCTACTGAAACACCAATCCAGAAAGGGTGTAGACATTTTACGTACTTACAGTTGTGTATTTCCTAACTGCATCCACTGTAAGGTACACTGATCCATGTACCATGGATAAACTAGATATGATAAACTAGAACAGGATAAACTGGAATTTTCAGAGGTAAATTTATAACATATCTCATCCCATGAATATGCTTAAGATTTGTTGGTAATCTGAATAAGCACCTGGACTTCATTAAGCTCATCAGGACACATTGCTCTATTCCTGCAGTTCAGCAACAAGCCATAGAAATTATTATATTTGCCAGTTATACACATCGTCCTCAGGAGCAGGAGCTGCGCTAGAACTGAGGGAGATCCACTGTACAATGTTCCAAGGAGGAGGCCAGCATCTAATGGTTCCAGGTATGGGTCTGCCAAGACCAGTCAGATAATCACAAATGGTCTCTGAATATTTCAGAACTTTTTTGAACTTTCCTCTTTAGCTCCAACTACTTTTATTTCCTCATTAAATGACAAGATCAGAGGGAACCTGGCCAATGATGTAATTAAGTGTATATGGAGTTCAGCCATATTTAATTTTTGCATTATTTACTCCAGTTCTCTTTGGTTGTCCTGGAGTGTCAGGAAGATAAATTTACCCACTTGCCAATAGTATCCTTTGCTTCATGGTCAGCAAATTAAATCAGAGAGTTACAAAATATTTTTGAAATTATCTCAAGCTGAGGAATTTGAAATTTATTTAAAACATTTTGCTATTTTAGCCAGCCAGCACTGCACTACAGTATGTACAAAAGAAATCAGTGATGAAAGAGTAAATTTTATACATATGTACACTGCTGTCCTCTGATATCTCCTAGATACGAGGGAACAAACTATTCCCAGTATGTTAATGGAAGTCATTATAACTCAGGCCCCAGGCAGATCCACTTCCAGGAATAAATGGCTGCCACAAATCTGTGTGTCAGCCAGGTGAGATCAGCTATTATTTACTGCCTGGTCTGCACTGATGGCAACTGAGGTTACTTTTCTGTTTGAGCAGATTTCATGTGACTTGAAAACTGTGAGACACATTGTTTGAAAGTCAGAACAGGAAACTTGCTGAGAGGGGTGACTGAGGTCTCTCTATTTAAGTGCCTATTCCCTTCTGAGCTTTTGTGCTGAACAGAGATAACCATCTGTGCTCAATTGCTAGTTACGGTTTTGTAACATCAGCATCTGCTGATAGAGAAAATATGGGAGTCTGTGCCCACAGTAACTGAAGCCTCATTTACCACATTAAAACTCACTTTCTAATTGTTCAGTTTTATTTTAGTTGAGTACAGGTGTTGTCACTCCTTCTGCCATCTGAAATTATTTAGAGTAAGGTTCACCCATAGAATGCTGTAATTGTTAGCTTTTTTAAAAAATGGATTTTTATAAATGGATAAAAAGTAAAAATTTTGTTTTATATGTCTCTCAAATAAATTAAAAGATAAATATGCTTTCTGAGGGTTGTTGTTCTGTGTAACCACATGCTTTTAGTCCAAAATGATAGTTTATAGACTAGGGACAGATGAAACTGAAATCTTCTCTAAGATCACAGAACGTGTATCTCTTTAGTGCCGACTGTAAAATATTAGCCCAGAATGTCTACCTGTCTGCAACTGACTATTCCTGACAAATTTTCATGTTGCAGTACATGGCATATTAAATCATAATAAATCATTCTTACTCACAGTTGGCACAAAGCCACAGATTGCACCGGACACAGTGTGCACCCAGACAATTTTGATGTGACACATCAATTTAGTATGGAATATCGTATTTCAGTTCGTCAAAATCCCTGACAAGTTCTGAAGAAAGCATCACGAAATGATTGAATGATTTAACAGAGGATGCTGGAATATTTTCTTAGTGTGAAATGGGAGCTTCTGTATCTTATATCAAGGGATATAAGATGCAGTCAGAGTACTTGCATGGCTGTGAAGAGTCAGGTGGGGTCTTGGAGGCTTGCTAGCTTTAGCTAATATCTAGCCATGACAGATCAGAGAGAGTTACATGAAGAGTATTTCAGTTGTCTCTAAATTGTGATTCCATGAGGCACAGTAATTGGAATACTATGTGAAAAGACCTAAACTGGCTTCCATAGGACTTCTTACCTTGAGCTTCACCTGGCAGGCACACTTCTGCATTTCTTCAGTGTCCAAGCTGTCATCAAACTGTTGCATCCACACTTGTGCAACACTACATCTGGCTTTCTACTACTACCTCTGGTCTCTGCACACACAGAGGTAGGAACCCCTTCTGAGCGCTTCAGGATGTACCAGGCTATTTCTTCATCATCAAGAGGAAGAAGTCTTGGAATCATAGAATCCTCAGAGTTGGAAGAGACCTATAACAATCATCTAGTCCAACTCCCCTGCAGTGAACAAGGACATCCACAGCTAGATCAGGTTGCTCAGAGCCTAGTCCAGCCTCGCCTTGAATGTCTCCAGGGATGGGGCTTCCACGACATCTCTGAGCACAAGTCCTTGTGATGTTGTTGATTGTCATGGTTTTATGATTTTTGTTATCGGTATTCCAAATCATAACATCATGTAAAGCACAGGGAATTAAAGAGTTAATACTCTAGTTCCTTGGACTGACAGCTTTCCGGATACCTGGTTCTCAGAAGAGAAGAAGAACTACATATCCCAGTGGGCTTTGTGTTCAGAGGGGAAGATAAGACCCACATGTCAAGGGGCTCGCTCTCTATCTCACTGCTTGACAGTGTGTGGGTGTGCTCCCCAGCCATTTCACCTTCAGTTCAGAGGAGGGCTTTCGGTTTCGGACACTCTCTCTCTCTCATTTTATTTGATTTATTAGCCTCAATTCCAGTTCTACTGTATTATATTATGTTATCTTGCATTCCAATATCATATTTAGTAAAATTAACTTTCCTCCTTAGATCGTTGCTACTGTTCTGTCTTTGGGCCCATCTCCCATCTCCCTACCCTCCACTCCTTTTCCCTTTCCCTTTTTTTTGGGCCAGTGGGCCTGCAGGTCTGCTGCCCCCGTCACAGACACAGATTGATCTAGATAACTCCGTGACATTGATTCATAATAAACATGGTTATTATGGAGCCTAAACTGATTCATGTGACAATATTCAGCAGCCTAAAGGGTCTGAATCCTGACCTTCTTCAAGACATACTGGACCTGAGCCACTTCAAAAACCTTTCCCAACAAGGTGATAAAAAGAATCATGAAACCATAATTAAGAAAATGTTAGTTTTACTGTTTCTGGAAGCAAGGGGATGGTTTCCTCCCTACCTTAAGCAATTTTTTTTTTTATATTTTGAATCCTCTGGCTTGTAGGTGTCTATATTCTAAGTTGTATGAAATCTACTACACCTATAAACTTTTTTCAATCAAAATACCAAACTTTTTAATGCTGTTAAGGTGGTAAGTTGTGTTACAAATATTATGCAAATCTTTGCTAAGTCATCAGGAAAGGAAGCAACTGGTTTAGATCCCCAAAAATTCAA
The DNA here is from genome assembly GCA_016647715.1 of Pavo muticus. Classification (NCBI taxonomy): domain Eukaryota; kingdom Metazoa; phylum Chordata; class Aves; order Galliformes; family Phasianidae; genus Pavo; species Pavo muticus. Next base: position 17,651 of record JACDJE010000383.1, on the reverse strand, counting down.
GTAGTAGCACAGAATTGAATGGAGTGAAGTGCAACACAATACAATACAATACAATACAATATAGTGATTCAATTGGAAGGGACCTTCAAAAACATATAGTTCAACTGCCTGACTTCTTCAGGGCTAACCAAAAGTTATCCAAATGCTTTCTGATTACTGACAGGAACAAGTCATCAGCCAGCACTCTAGGAAGCCTGTTCAGTGTTTGATCACACTCACACTAATTTTTTTTTCTAAATGTCTAATCTGAACTTCCCCTGGTGCAGCTCTGTGCCATTCCTGAGTGTCCTATTGTCAGTTCACAAGGAGAAGTGTCCATCACATCCTTCTCTACTTCCCCTCAGGGAGTTGCAGAGAGCAGTGAGGTCTCATCAGCCTTCTCTTCTCCAGACTGGGTGACCCAGATGTCCTCAGCATCTTCTCATAGTATGTGTCCTCCAGCATTTCTCCAGCTTTGTTCCCTCCTTTGGATGCTTTTAAATACCTTAGCATCCTTTTTATATTGTGGACACCAAACCCACACACAATATTCAAGGTGAGACCACACCAATGTTAAATCTAGTGGGAGAATTACCTATTTTGATCGAGTTAGCTATGCTGTGTTTAATGCACTTCAAAACGCAGTTTGCTATCTTGGCTGCCGGAGTACACTACTGACTCACAATGAGTCTACTGTTGACAGAATATCATTTTGTGTGAAGGAAAATTAATGTAAATATGACAAATATAGGATAATTGAGCAAGAATATTCTTTTTTTTTGTATTACACGAATAGAGCCATGTGGCACTTCACTGATGATATACAGTATTTAATTAAATTATTTAGTCAGTATTAAAAATGCAAACGTATAGCCACTGAGAATTCTGTTCAAAAACAAGTGTTCAAAGAGAAGATCTGATGTGAAAGAGCTGAAAAGATTAAGTAATTCTAGCAAACTATTCACCTCCAGAACTCTGTTTCAAATTATAATCAATAATATCTGAAGACTGAAATAAATTTCTTAATTCGCTCATTCCAGGTGAACATTTGTTCGCATCATACTTATTATTCTGAACACAGGATCAAACTGGCTTTGTTCCTGGACTGTTTTTATTGTAAGAAAATGTTTCCTGTAGGATAAGATATGCTTTACCTCTATGAATAGAGCTCTTCATTTGATAGTTATTATTAAATATGATCTCACAAAAAAATGGAAACAGCGGAAAGACTGGACAACTGCAATGAAAGTTCAGAAAGAATAGGACTCCATGTAGTTCAATTTAATTCAAGATAAAGATAAGACTTTTATTCAGGAATCCAAATGCTTTCAGGAACATCTATACTAATGGTAGGATTTGAATAGCTAATGGTGAGGACAAGGGAGATCATAGGAAATTCAATAAAATTTTCTGCATTCAAAAATAACACAGATAAAATAAAGGAGTTATCTCTGCAGCGTTATACAAAACTGTAGAGATAGTCTGGAACACTATAATGGTCTCTGCCTACCCCATATAATCAACTTGGTTTTGACTGGGAGCCGGAAACATTTTAATACAAGTCTTCCTCTGCCCCCAAATTCAAGGTCAATAAAAAGTTGACAAAACACTAAACTAAAAATAAAATGTGGTATTGCTACTTGCATATGGACAGCCAATGAGTTAAATGTATTTTACTGAAATGTTTTATTTATTAAAGCAACAGGTGGAAACCATGTGCAATCTTTAACTGTTTTTATGCCAGCATTCTCGTTATAGACCTTCATTCTCTTCCAGAAGTTTCATGTTGTAACTTTATACATCATCTTAATTGACAGGGGTTTGGTGTTCTTAAAAGATGACTGTGTCCAGACAGAGAAGTTATGTATCTATCTCTAGTGTAAAGTAGTAGTGTTAAAGGACTATATACACACTATACCTGTCTGCCATATACAGGGCCAAAATATACAGTATATTGAGATTATAGTATAGGAATCTTTTTATATGTGCTTATTTACAAGATAACCCCATAAGCCTCTCTTCCATGCACGTTTTGATGCATGGTGAATTGTCTCTGTATCTTTGACAAATATTTTTGCAGTACATTTGTTCACTGATTTACATCAAAAGATTATGTCTCCTGTGGTAAACAAGTGCTTTCAAGTATCTTAAATTAGGCCTGTGGTGAAAGCCTGCTAGTCTTTAAATTTCGGGTTATACATGCCTTACATACCTGCACTGGACTGTCCTTTGACAGTTGTAATTCTCTACACAGCTGGCAACCACTGTACTTTCTTCTGAAGCTGTGACCTTGAACACATCTTCCCACTATGCTTTCGAGTGCAAATGCAACACTTGCTCCACTGATGCATAGCTGAGATCATGATGAATACAACCAAGAGCAACTATAAACATAACATATGTAGATAAGGTCAAATGTTTGGTTTCAACTGAGAAATAGAGGTACATAAATAATTTTAACTGAGTTGTTATACAGGACAGACAATGACAAGAACAAATGGTCAAGCTTCTGTCTGACAAGAGGTTCAGCTACAACCTAAGACTAATAAAAGTATATCCCTATCTCTGAAGGAACTCAAGACACTTACAAGAACAGGCTTTCTTCATTAAATCAAGGAACAGCAAGAATTAGAAACACCTAGCTCCAGGAATGTTACAGAAAAAGCCAGTTGCTCAAGGGATCCCAGTGCAGCAGCTGCTTAATTCAGTCACATTTAAAGGACTTGCAACACCCGCCACAACACAAATAATGCTGGAAAGATATGACAAGGAAAAAAAAAAATAAGGAAAATATTTTTCACTTAGTATGGAGGAAAGCGTCCAACATATACTGAGAATACTTCAAAATAAAACATTATAAGAAGTGTGACTAAGAGCTCTTGTCTCAAGTTAGGAGAAGGGCTGAAAAAACAGGAAAAAAATCAAAGAAATGGTCCTGGGTACATATTCTAAGTGACAATATAGAAATGCTAATAGTCATCTCTAGTGCTTGTCTTAGGGTCACTCATTTGTTGTGATCAGCTCCACAGTCAGTAGAGAAGAGGTTTTGAGATATGAGAGGCCTGTGGAATTGTCAAATGTAGGCAGAGGCTCAAATGTCTAAATGAATTTGTGTCAGCATATGGACTAGTACATTTGGCTGAAGACCTGTACTATTACAAAATATATTTTCTAAGGATATTTTAGATACCTGTAAGTGTTGGAAGACATTGTGGAGCTCTCTACACAATGATAGTTTTATACCATTTACCTTAACTGAGAGTCTAAATTTCACTTCATCTTAATCTTGTTTGCCATTTTAAATTGTCCAGCTGCCCCTGGAAAGGTTGAGATTATTGTTTTACTCCCTTCTTGCTATGTAGGTCACTGATAATTAGCTTAAATGTACAATACTAACAATGCAACAATAAGCGGCTCCTGTTATTTCCATCTCTAGGAATGATGCCTTTCACATATTGCATATCCTGGTTTTCTGGAAGGTCTAGCATTAAGTGACATGATTTACAGCTGTTCATGGTGGAGCATGTCAAATTAAAGAGAGCAACAGTTTCTACCTAAAGGATGACTGGGTGTCTGATGACAAGATACGTTCTCATGAAGGAAAAAAAAACAAAACTGAAATTGCACAATGAAATGACACAATTAGTCCCAGTCTTCACTAGCACAGCTTCTGAAAGCTTTGTTTATCAGTTAGCAGGCTTATAAGAACTTATTTTATGCATTAGGAATCACTAAATATTATATCAAGAGTTGGCAGTTATTTTTAGCCACCAAAAAGAAATCTCGAAGTACATTGTAGTTGTTCTCAGATAAAGTTTTCTTTTAGAAAACTGAAGGAAACTAAATATGCTGAAAAAATGCTGAGGATTGCCAAGTATTTAAACTTTGGAACTTAGTTTCTGAGAATATGAACTGTGATCACTATTTCAGTTGCTTTTGTTACAGCTTCTTACATTTCATTTGAAGTTTTTTTTTTTAAACAAGAACCTAGCAGTCAGATCAGTTACCTATATACTAAGTATTTTTGTCACATAATTTTTACAAATAAAATTACCATGTAGTAATACTTTTCTTCATAGTATTGCTACAAGTTCATGCTTATTTTATGTTTTCTTTTTCTCTGATATTTGACCGAAAAAAGATGGATAATTATCAATTTTAGTTATAGTTACTAGAAATCATAGTCATCATAACTGTCTTTTTCCAGATAGTCATTTGGTAACTAATCCTAACTCCCTTATTCACTGAGTTATAAGAAACTATTTCTCAAATAATTTGTATAATCCTTGACTGTCAAATATTTGACACTTGATTTTGCGTAAGGCTTCATCTCCAACATGAATTATTGCTCCTATTACTACATTTTTATTTGTAATGTTTTAAATAGTATATTGCAGAATAACAAAATTAGTATAATCATTTGTATTTACAGTTTTTAAACCTGAGACTTAACTAAAACTTACACATCAGTAACTATTAATGAGGGACAAGATAATGGATAATACAGGATTCCTTAAAATTCCGTATGAAAAAAAAGCCACGTGTTTTCTGCCAGAAGTAACCTAAATAGGAAAACCTTGAATTAAGTTTGTCTTTTAAATTATTATTCAGCTAGGGGGGGAAAGTCAACTTTGGGATTGTTTGGGTTTATTTTCTCTGGAAAAAAAAAAAAAGGAAAAAAAAAAAAAGAAAATTGTAAACCATTAGTTCCTTCACTGCAATTTTCTTTGCAAGCATTTAATTTTTGTTTGATGAAAAGCCAAAACGGTAGTAAAGGTAGTTTGCCAAAGTGGTATGTTTTGCTCTAAAACTTTGATTTAAATGATTTTAGCCAGCAGTAGTGAAGCAAATATATCTAAGATGAAAGAATATGTGCAGTTCCTATATTGTTAGAAGTGTCTTACAGCTATAGCTAATAAAGGATGTATATTTTAGATACTTGATCAGAAGAGTTTAGGTTGGGGGTGGACAAATAGTTTAACTCAAAGTGAAACAGCTTCAAACGCATCTCAGCATAGGCAGATCTGAAAATTAAGCATGTGCTTACAAGATATATTAAGCAGGGCCTGAGCTTTTTATGGTACCTGCCCTAGTTTCCCCATCTTTTTAATTTCCTCAGAAGTACTGCATGTCCACAAAGTGTTCTTGTTGAACACTGATACATATCATCAGCAACCAATATACTTGAAAATGAAAATGATGAAAGCAAAATTGTACTCTTCTATATAATTTGCCTTGGGACATGCTTACAGGATTCTGGAGTTCAGACTTTATCACAAAACACTTCAGTGAAGCTAAGGAATGAGCATTCATATTAACTGAAGCATTTTCAAGTATTGCTGTGTTACCTCTGCGTATTTTGCCAATACATACAGGCCCAGCTAAACAACTGTAAATATGCACAGAACACATAGATGGACAGTGTGATAATAGGTGCAACAATATATAGCAGTTTTACAAACATGTAAAAGAGTGAGATCGTAAATATCCAGATCACTATATCCAGAGGAAAATCACACTGATATGTGAGTGTCATACAAGTGAAAACTCTGACCTGTCTGCACTTTAATCTTGAGCTAAGAGTAAATGACAACTGCAACTCCAGGGTAAAATGTGATTTTGAGAGTGAGTAGTAGGTTCCACTCTACTACTCTCAAATAGTACTCTGAATACATCAGTTTTGCTTGTCCACAACTTAACTGGACAGCTTCTTGCTTTCCAACTGGAATACAAAAACCAAAACAACAAAAAAATCAGTCCCGTATTGATTCCTTTGGTGTTAAAGGGAAGTTGGAACAGAAATTCTTCCTCAAAATCCAACATCAGATACTCTATGTACGTTCTTTCAACTGTGAAAAATCACTGTGAAGGCTGAAAATATATTTACTTCTGTCAGGTATCTTGTTTAAATAACTGTTCTTACTTTCTCTGAGGGACTCTCTCTGGCTTTCCATAAGACAAGAGCAAACTGTGAAACTGTGATCATTGTGTAATAGCTATGAAGCTATGATCATTGTGCAGTAGATTCTTTTCCTTTTTCTTTTCATCTTTCTTAAACAGTCAAGATTTAAATATTTGTATGAGAGTTATAATTATGTGTGAGAAATGGAGCTATGCCCAACACAGAATGCTGAAGAGGTTGTATATGTTAAGTAATATGGACTTCTGAATGGGAAATGCACTCCTAGACTGGGTATTGTAAGTACTTGGACATATACCAGAAAAGATGTTTAGTCTGTGTCTGATTTGGATGGAAGGTTTTGTCAAACAGGAATGCTTCAAAACAGCTTTGTGATTGGATGAGATGGAAAGGAGAACACATAATTAGTGCAACAAACATAATTTATGGAACAAGGAGAGAGAGTGTATCAGATGGCAGCACACACAAATGAGATATCTAACAGCAAAAAAGATCAGAGAGTGATTGCAATTTACAAAATTTTGTAAGATGTAGCAGCAAGTAAAGTTAATTACTTTGAATAGTCAACACATCTATACGCTGTAAAAAAAAATGAGTAATCTTATACATCTGGGATTTTAGTTCAGTAGTTCACAAAAACTGACTAGATCTATGTTAATCTAATTTAGTTAGTTAAATGTCTCAGGCTTTCACTTAGTCCAAAATTCCAATTAATCTAAAAATCTACAAGATAATGTCAGTGGGAAAAGCTTGGCCGAGATCTAGTTGAACACAATATGAGCTTTAAGGAGTCAGTGGCAAATTTACCAGCTACATAATACATGTAAGTCTGACAAGCAGACAAAGGAGAGTGAGTTGTGGATGTCCTCCTTAGTATATTATTACAAATTACCAGTTAAGCTCAGAAATTGGCCAAAAACACTTTGCAAGACTGGTTTCATGAAAAGCTCTTATAGAAAGAGATATATAAAGAAATGTGATGATTGCTAATGCTGATACTGGGTATAGTTGGAAGGAAATTATTGGAAGGGAAATAAAGATAGGAAAAGATTCAAAACTTGCCTAAAGAGAAATCTATAGGCAGAACTAAGAAAGGAATGGAAGTAAACTGTTCTATGCATAGACGTTATTATGAAAGAATACGTGAAAATGAGTGTGAGAAAGGAGGAACAGAGAAGCAACAAATTTTGCAAGCTACCTTAACATACTAGTAAAAAAGAATGCATTAGATCATATTGCAACAAACATAAGACTTTTACAAATATAATAAGAACATGCTGAAGATAAAACTGATGTAATCACCTCTCTCACAACTCACTCCCTTGAAACTGTTCAGTTGTGAACTGATAGTTTTAGACCATAGAAATACTTGCTTATTCACAGATTTATAAACTTCCTTTATGGTGTGAAAACTGTGGATGCCTCCTTCTCCTCTTTTTTCCATTCTCTTCCTCCTCATAGGCAATGAGGAGGCTTGAGACTGTGGTGAGACTGAATGGGCCTCTTCAGAAGGAAGACTAACACAGAGTCAAGAAGGCTAGAGCCCACAGCTTGTGGTCATGGGCACTTGCAGCCAAAGAATGAACAGGAAAGCCTTCTGTTTTTCCAGTTCAGTCAGAATAAGCATAGCTTTCTTCTCTGCAGTCCCTGCCCTATCACTAGTGACCTAGTGTCTATTATGAGTCACCATCCCTTTTTGCAGTTTTATACTGCTCCTAGATACATTTCTGGTGGAGGTGCACCATTTCCCCTTGGTGTGGACTTGCTTATATTAGCTTCAGAATCACTTCTGTTGCAATTGAAGCTGCTTCAGTATTTTCAGGTAACATAGATATGGCACAGGATGCTTTCTAAGTAACAGTTCATATTTGTGCATTCTTTTATGAAACTATTTGGTGTGCAAAGAAGATGGTAGCTTGCAAGGAAGGCCAGAAGCTCTCCATCCAGTTAGTTGATGTAGTCAAAGACAGAAAGCACAACATCCTCTAAAGAGTTGTAGAAGGCCAAAGAACAGCATGTGTAAAGGCATCCTCACTCAGAAATCAAGAAACAACATTTTCCACTGCATTCTAGGCAGTGAAAACAACTGAACCATCCACTAAAGCCCATCCTGACTGAGAAGTGATCTGGTCTAGTATGTAACTGGAAATGCTTTGATATGTGAGAAAATTACAAGAGATTTTTTAGGGATCTTTTTATCAATAAAATAAATAGCATTTCTTCTCACTGTAGATGTTCCCAATAATGAGAAGAATTTTTAGTTTGAGCATTTACAGTACTGCTATAGAGACTTATTGTGTAATCTGTTTCCTGCAGGAATAATGGCAGGGGGTTTTGCAGCCCAGTTTTCCTTGGCAGCCATAGCAGCAGGAAAGGAGCACCATAACTGTGTCTATTGGTCTTGGCTGGAGGGAAGTCAAGCCGTTACACTATTGTTGCTGTGCAGCAGCATTGCTGGCTGGAGCTGAAATATCAGGGAATAAAATTGGAAAATTGCCAATTAAAGGGCCTTTTCCTCCTTCTGTTTGCAGATAGCACTGACATAGAGAACCAGGGCAAGACAAAATAAAGAGCAGCAGGTTGGGAAAAGATGCTGGCAGACACAGCCTTACAGCATAGGCCATGTCTCTTTCTAGAAATCTGTCTTTGGGTGGTGAAAAAGGAATCATCACAGCAAGATGCTCACCAGGGCTCTCTTTGGTCACAGAGCCTAGGATTTTGTGGAAGGTGTGGCCAGGGAGAAGTGCTGAAAGAAGCATTTTATCAGTCTCAACATCAGAAATTCACACCAAAACAAGAGTCCTAATTTCCATCTCTTCCTGCTAGGATTCACATTACCATGAGTAGGTATTTACATATCATCAGATATTAACAAGATATGGACAGAATATCCAGATCGTGGTATTCTCCTGGCAAAAAACATTGATTCAACTTCACATAATGTAAACATAAACAATAAGCTAAATGGCTTTTAGCTTTTGTGCAGGTAGACTTCATTTTAAACTGAAATTTGCCCATGCTGGCAGTGTCATGCCACTCAGCAGCCTCCTGATCCAGTTGATGGGAAATTTTTCAAACAGCAAAATACTATTTTCTCTCCTATTATATCCAGATCAAAGCAATTGAGTTCTCTGCTCCTGAGGTCATTCATCTGCATTGCAATTTCATTTTCTTCTTGATAGAAAGGAATGGTAAAACACACACAAAAAGTTCTAAAATCCCCAAAGGACTACTTTAGAAGATGTGAGATTGAGATCTTTATAGTAGTATGGGCAGTGTCACACCATAAAGGAACTGGTTAAGATTTCATTGTGGCTTTGGCTATCTCAGCTGATTACATAGTTCTGGATTAATTTAAGTAATTCATTTTGAAAAACATTGTTTCATTTAGTACGTTTCACTTCACTACCTGCAATAAAGTCATCCATTATTTTTTTGTTCTGGATGCAATGCCACAAGAATGTTCTCCTGCTTAGCTAAATAGTTGCATCTGCATAACTGAAATTTATAAACAGATCTTCTTGAGATTTCAGTATTAGGAACATGATCTAGAAGTAGATACTATCACTTTCTTCCTTTCTTTCTTTCTTTCTTTCTTTCTTTCTTTCTTTCTTTCTTTCTTTCTTTCTTTCTTTCTTTCTTTCTTTCTTTTTTTTTTTNGATGGATAAGGGTTTTTTTTTCTTATATTAAGTCCTTTTAAAAGTATTTCTTATTTATTCTCTTGTAACTAATGGGGCATTAAAAAAAAAAAAACAACACTCTGAAGGTCTATCACATCTTCCATGACAAGTATACTATCTGTGGTATGCTCCAGTGATTTGCATTGATCTTCTACTCTTTGAAAATTAAATAAAAATTTGAAACTACTTTTATCAGAATCACTTGAACCGTTATTAAATTGATTGTCTATGCCTGAAAATTGCTTTTTAGAAAAAATATATATATTTAGTTTCACTGAATTTGAAAACAAGAATTATTTAAGACTTTTCTGTCATCTTTACTTTGGGAACAAGGTACTGATAATTAAAAAACAAGTTTAGATTTTAAATTATAATGAAAATTAATGAGTCCAGGAACAAAAAGTAATTAACACTATCTTTCAAAGGTTGTAAAGAAGCACTGCAATCAGATAGATTTTGTTTGATATAACTTGGTTTCTTCCATGATACTGCAATGTTTCTTTTTAGACAAGGCAAGTTCTGAAGCACTAATCTGGTTACAGTATAAGAAAAGAATTTTTTTCATTTTCCAGGGCATAAAGAGGATACATCAGATATTATGAAAAACAGGTTAGATTAGGACTAAAGGGAGATGAGTCTTTGGAAGAGAGGATGTCTTCTGTGTTAACAGAAGTTGCTTGGCTGAGGAACAAGAGCACGTCAGGCTGGAAAAGGGAAATGTAACTGTTCAGTTGTGTCTTATGCTTTTTGCAGCGTCAGCAACTACTGGGATCTTCCTTGTGTAGAGAACCTCCTATATTGTGTCAGTCCTGCAAATGGCCCGTGCTGCCAGGAATAATGGGTAACCAGAATATGGTGATTCTGGACCAGTGGAAATCACACTGAAGAACTATCTGAAAAGAAGGTAGTTACTCTTTTGCTGTACACACTGTATGGATTATTAGAGACGTAGGTCACAATTCAAGACTGTGCTTTATGCCATGAAATCCCAAAATAAGAATATCACATTAGAGGCACTGTATGCCTAGCCATTTATTTGAGTTTGCTGTACAGCTAGGGACAGTTCAGGCAACATCCACAGCAAATCTGTAAGAACAAGATCTGTCAGAGTACCCTTCTGATACTCTTAGATTCAGCTGACAATATCACCCTGGTATCTTTCTAACTAGGACTCTGGATGTCAGAGAAAAGGACTAAAGTTCTGGGAAAAAAAAAAAAAAATATCTGTGAATTCTTATTAAATTCTCTGTTCCGTTCTAGGAGTTTCTAAACTAGACTACCTCTAAATTCAAGTTTATCTGTCTTCTGGCTCACTTTCACTTTGAGAGAGCTCCTAGTTTCTGCTCTCCAGAGCAGCCTTCCTAAGATCTGACTGGAGACAGGATTTGCAAAGATAGACCTCTTCTCACAACAGTAAAAAGTAAAGTTTTTGTCCTAAAATCAGCAATTCAGTGAGGCTGAAACACTAGTATGGCTTTGCAAACAAATGGCAGGTCCTGGGGGCTTCAAAATGTATTTTTAAAAGAAACATATGCTAATTATGATATGCTCTATATAGCTGAAACTGCAAGATTCACAAGGGAACCTCATCAGCCCCAGTTCTGAGTAGTGCTGGAACTCTTGGGAGATTCAATAAACCAGTTGATTTAAATATATATATATATATTTGATTTTTCCTAGTTGAGTCCTCTGGGCTTCCCAGGATTTATTTTTTTTTCAGTTCTGTTCTTTTCCATCACTACTTTGCTGTCACACAGAATATAGATTGTCATGTAGGAAAAGAGCAGCAGTACTCTCCTCTCTGACTTCAATGGACAGGCAGATCATTAATGCTATACAACAGCCAACTGAGTATGTCCTGGCTTCTACAAAACAGACAGGCAACTCATCATCCAAAGGTGAATAGATGGGTACGGACATAAAATGCAGCTGAACAATAAACCCAGTGGACTTCATGAAATAAAGTTCAGTGTTAGTTTGTAAACAACTTGGAATATCATGCCTCAAACTTGATTAAATAATGCTTGCCAATGATAAATAACTAAGAAAAAAAGTATAAAATTAGAATATTATAATTCATTTCTTTCAGATTCCATTTTAAAAAGATGAATGATTGATAATTTAGTAATGCAATAGCTATTGTATTCCAGTTTATAACTGATATTTTTAAGTATAATTTTCACATTCTTTTCCCATTAAGGGGGTATTTTTAGAAAATGGAAATGGGACAGAGAACAGAAAAAATGTTAGCAGTGTGGCAGGCTCTGTACAGCATGTGAGTTTGGTCTTTAACAGAGAAGCCAAGAGGCAAAAGGGGCTACTGTCCACTCACAGGCTGCATTTAAATCCAAGATCAGCCTCTGTGACAGAAACAAATGCTAAGACGCCAAAGCAAACTCTCTCCTGGCAGTTTCAGAAAACAGTCTCAGGGCACCAGTGGTGTTTCAGTCCTGCGCCTGAACTGTGAATAAGGACATATGAAAGCCTTTCAAGAGTAGGGCATGGTCACTGCGTCTTCACCAGCAGGGCTGAGGCCAGCATGACCAGCTGTTCCTTCTTCATTTACCCTGCAAGGCTCACTGAGCCGAAGCTGCAGCTCATTTATGGCTCTTGATAATCTCAAGTACACCCCTGTGCTGCAGCAGGGAAAGTTTGATCTGAAGGCAGTTACCATGGCAGGAGGCAGGTGGAGCCAAGCCCACTGGCTCGCTGGGCTTCAGGTCAGGAGCACCCAGCTCAGGAATGTGAATTCTGGAACCTGTCAAGCCTTTGGTAGCAAGAAATTATCACGTACCCATAGGCCATTAGTCTCATTAATCCAATTCACTTCAGCAGAAACTGAAGAACTACTCTGCTCTCAGGCAGTAAGGTAGATTTTCCGTGCGAGTATGAGGGAATTAGCAAGACCTACCCCTTTAGAATGATTAGTAAGACCTACCTGAGGTATTTTAAGTTTCCGCATGGCTGCCTCTTCAAATCTATGTGGGCATTTTGCCATGAAAATAGTCTGCAACAGGAAACCAAACTGAAATCTGTTTGCTAATACTTTGCAGTTTTTTCTGTGCTTATTCTTCAGATGCTGTGTGCTCTGTATCTTTGAATCTAAATCCCGTTTAGATTATAATATTTATTTAGGTATTTATGAAGAGATAGATGCGCAAGCTACTTGTATGATTTGTGTGTGTGTGTGTGTGTGGTTTTTTTTTTGTTTTGGTTTGGGTTTTTTTTGTTTTTTGTCTGTGTGTGTGTGGGCAGGGATGTTTGGCAATCAAAATAGTGCAGAATTAAAACTCTCTTGTTCATTTTGCTTACTGAGTGTAAAAAACGATAGTTCACCCTTTTTACTGCTGTTCACCTGAGAATTATGTTACAGTGTTACACAAATGTTTTCTTGTTCAGTGACTCCAAACAATTTCTCCCCAGCATCCGTGACTGTATTGATTCATACTCCATTTCATCAGTCTTTGACAAGTCTTGTTCCCACGAGTTTTCATCCTTTACTCTCTTGTCAAATCCTCATTGCCATTTCTCAGTGTACTTCAAAGGGTGCATTTCAGTATGAACTATTAAAAATAAATATTATATTTGACCCAATATTAAATGGACCTTGCAACAGTAACATGCTGTGAATATAGTAAATTTTCTTTACCATTTATCCTGGTTATTTATTTCATTTAGAGATATCTTTTGATATAGCACATTACTATTGAAAATATTTTTAATTAAATTTTCCCATTCAAAATCATTTCAGATTACTTTGGTAATGAAAAAAATCATTTTGCTTACACACCTACAAAGAGTGTAAGACCAGGAAAGGATGTTTTCTACTTCATGTTGCATCGAATCTTGAGAAAGAACTTGGACAGAAAACCATAATATTTGGTAAAATGCAGCCACATTACAGTGTGTTAGAGCTTTCTGGTCTGGAAAACCTTACCCAGGAATTTGGGTACACAGAGAAACTGTAGCTCACAATAAGAAAACATCTTTAAGTACTTCACAAAATGAAATTATTAAATACAAGCTAGCCCACTGAGCATAATTTCTAAACACTCATGTTGTAGAGGTGAAAATAATTGAAAAACAGGGGAGAGTTCTTTTTTGGTTTTTTTTTGTTTGTTTGTTTTATCATTTACTTTGGTGTAATATTATCCTAACAGTAGTATTTCCCTTGCTTCTGTTATGTGTTTGAAGTTTTGTATGTAAGATTTTGGATTAGAGTATTGTTGAAAATAAGTTAGTCTCACGAGTTGCAGATAATAGAAATTACTGTTCTGTTTACATCTACATTGAAATAAAGCATGGCGTTTCCTGCTTTAAATTACGTAAAATCCAGCCATTGTTAATCAAAGGAAACTTCTTTCTCTGGTATCTCAGATGAGATCTGATCAAAACATTTCAGAGCGTCATTAAGTTTGGACGTAGTTCTTGTGAAAGTCTTTTTTGACAGATATCCTCAGGATTTCTTGTCAATGTTAGTCTTCAATAAGTTGTGTCTGCAAAGGCTGCAGAGCTCAGGGCTGGCTGGGCACCCCCTTATGGCTCTGTGGCTGAGGCGTCCTTTCCTGAGCCCCCTTAACTCACAGCTCATGTGAGTAGAGAGTCAGAGAGCACCTCGAGCACTCTGATGTGAAAGGGACCCATGTAGACCAGCTCCTCTTAATATAATAAAAAGTACTAAAGTAATATAAATGCTTTGGTTATACTATCTTTTCCAGAAGATGACATCTTAGAGATTTACCTCTATATTTGTACAGGCAATCAGTATTTTGCAACCCAGAATTAGGAAACTGCATGTGCTACTTCTCACTCTTACACAAGTATGTCACAAGAAGGGCGAAACACTGCCAGAGTGGTCTAAATAATATCTACAGACTTTCCAGGAATTCTTCCACTTAAAACAGATGAAAATACAATTCTAAAAATTGATTTTTTTTCCTTTGGATTTACTTACTACAATCAGAACATAAATTTGTGACAATGGCAACTCGAAACAGAGCAAAAAATCATATAGCACTACATTTAAGTCGACTCTGCCATCTTTAGGGAGTCACAAAATTTATATGAATCTCAAATAAGACATATTAGATACAAGCAAAATAATTATTTGCATTAAATACTGCTGTCAAGTAAGAAATAATGAACTGTGAGGGTAATTCTAAGATGTATATTAAGAATAATAACTGTTAAACTGTGGATGGTTTTGGCCAGTGAGGTAGTTATTGAACAATTTAAATGCATGATCTCATTTCCAGCTTTATTTTATTTTAAATAACTCTGCCGTAATTCATATTATATAGGATTCCATTCTCATCTTGTTACTGATTTCTTTCTAATTAGCTTTCTCTTCTTATTTTGCTGCACACTCTTTTCTGTTAGTAAATGTAAATCCTCAGCATTTTCATATTCCTCTTCCTTTCAACTTCAGGCATTGCACTGTAGCAGCAAAATGTAACATGCAGGACTGGTGAAATATTATATATATTGACATGCAATAAATAAATTGATTAAAACTAGCAGAATTTCACTACCAATACTTTTTTTTTTTCAAAATTAAATAACAGAATCTGAATGTTTTTGTTTTTTTTTTCTTCTTTTTTTAATCTGTCACTCCAGTGGCTGGCTTTCAGAACACTTAAAAACAAACTAACAAACAATTAGGGACTACAGCAGAAAGCAGTACAAAGGATCTGCAGGAAGAAAATAACTCAGTCTCTGAGGAGAGAACATAACTCTAAACTCTTCACCTTTTCTAACTGAAGAATGTTAAACTTGCTTCTTTTTTCCTTGCCTTCTTTTTGTGCCTCATCAACATTTAAAATATTTCTGGTTTTTGTTATATATATATTTTTTTCAGTCTCCATTCCTCTTTATTCTTGAGAGATAAGTAATATCAGCCAGGCTTCTGAAAAGAATTTTGAATCCCTCTCTACATGGTGTACTTTCAGAGCTATATTATTAAATGGCTTCCCAATTTACAAGATTAAATTGTTTTACATCTCGCTCAACTGATGCAAACAATTTTTTTTAATAAATTTTTGTTTTGTGGGCTTTTTTTCCCTATAGGAAGTCATCGTTAATAAGGAATATATTCAAGCCCGTATTAAAATGGTGACAATTAATGTATTCAACACCATGTGTTTGTTTTTGTGTCGTACTATCCTAAAATTAGTAGCTTCCAAAGGACAGGATCACAGGCTGCTTTTCATAGCTCTGCTCATCTCACTGGTCTGCTTACGTTTTATTGTCTGTAGATCAGTTAGAAAACTACTTTACTGAGCTGTAAAATTCTTTCAAGTTCCCTGCACTCACAAGCAATAAATACTCTGTTTTTCATATTTAATATTTTACTGTATATAGTAATTTACAAGAATATGTATGTAGCATTAGCTTCTGCCTTTTAAAATTTCCAGTATTAACTCTTTCATCTGTCTGTACGTGTCACACTGGGCCTCCTTTTGTTTCTAGAGAAATGAATTTCAGAACCCTGCTTGGCATCAGTTCAGAGGACAGAAGTCCTCTATTAATGCTCATGCCTAGCAGGCTGAAGGGAAGATGTCTCTTGAGTATCTGTGACAGATAATGTACTCTTTGCCTGCCTACACTGCAATAAATGTCCTGTAAACTAAAACATGAGAGAGATTCCTATGTGTTTTTGACTACGTTTTTATATTACTGACATTTCCTCCATGCTATGTTGTCAGAATATGATGTAGTTAAGGATGTTCCATCAAAATTAATTATTCATCTTTATTTGTTACTTAGCAAGGCTTTCCATAAAAGATAAAAGAGATAGTAATGTTTCCTCTGTATGCTATACTGCAGACAAGAGCAGTATCTGTTTCCATTATGAATCACTGAATCAGAAGGCAACACTAGCCCTGCAATATAAAAGCATAAGAGAGGCAGCCCTCTTCCTATATGGGAGAAGATACATGCAGAATACTGGCAGTGTGAGAAGATTGTGATGTCTGGGAAAAAATGTTTCAGGGCAAACATTTGGGTGGAGAGAGGAGGGAAGGAATCACCTGATGATCAGTTTATAGCAGTGAGCAGACTAGGCTCTACGTTATTTGAACTATTCTATTTAATTATATCATAGAAGCAAATGACAACTCCAAAACTGTCCTAGAAAAAGCACTGTTGTCTCAACAGTGGTAGCACTTTTGGAAGTAATATTCGTGTGAGCACTTCTGAATTTCAATAGGGCATTTCCACAGAAGAATATTACAACCCTGCACATTGTGTAACTTTGGACCAGATAACTTATGACAGGAGCTAGGAAAATATTCTGAATAGAACAAGAGACCAACTGTGAAGGTGCTGGCAATGAAAAACAGATCAGTCCTTTAAACAGAAGTTCTGTGTAAGAAGAGAACAGTCCTTTAAAAAAGAAACAAGGAAATTTGTGTATCCTAAAAAAAAAATAACGTGAAAGTATCAGGAATCAGCTGGTCACTTTATAGTAGGTGGAAATTCAGTAATCCTGATGACTAAGAAAATGGAATAGAAAATGAATTTGTAATTTACCTAATATAGTTAGGTCAGATTAACCTGGAAACAATTTTGTTTGTCAGAAAGGAACCAATATTTTACTGGGGAGAGTTCTGGAGAGAACTGTGTTCTGACTAATGAGAAACTGAAGCACTACAACAAGCAGCAGAAGCTTTGAACTCTGTTCTGATATTAATTACACCAGTATGAATGAGACTAACATTGCTATTGAGTTTTCTAGTACAAAAGTCAGATCACAAATAAGATATTCAAACTTCAAATTCTTCCTGGAGGAGGTAAGGAGAGAGTAGTAAAGAAAATGACTTATTCTTACAAATTATGATATTCAGAAGAGTCATTATGGAATTTGAAATAAAAAATAAAAACAATTTATTATTCCCAATGAGCGTCAAAGAAATGGAATTTCTTAATGTGAAAAACATTATTACAGACTATTTTCGTTACTTCTGTGGTCACATAATTTACTTGTCATAATGGTATCAATTATAGCATATTAACTTACATGCATCAAAAAGTGTTAAACAAGATAAAGATGATAGAAGCAAAATGATGGTAG
>JACDJE010000324.1:723510-910500 GCA_016647715.1 Pavo muticus | reverse complement strand
GTCCGGAGCTCCACCCCCGCTTCCTCTTCGCGCCAAGTCCTCCCCAGGGAAGCCGCACCTCTCCTCCCATCAGGATACTCCACATGCCCATAAGGGGCAGTAAACGGAACCAGAACATTAACTCTTTAACTCCTACTGGTTCACATGATGTTCTGATGTGGAATACTGATCACAAAAGAAAAATCACCAAACCACAACACCCATCTGCCATACTGGCAGAGAGAGTGGATCTCACCAACATCATGCATATTGCTCATAACTATTTAATCCTCTGCCCACTGCAAAAACAACTTTTATTTCTCAAAAGCAAATGGGTTCTGTTCTCACTCTCTAGATTATATATCACTGAATCACTGAATTGTAGGAACCAGAAGGGATCTCAAGAGATTATCGAGTTCAAATCCCTGCTAAAGCAGGTACCCTACAATAGGTCGCACAGGTAGGCATCCAGCTGGGTCTTGACTATCTCCATAGAAGGAGATGCCACAACCTCTCTGGGCAACCTGTTACAGTGCTCCATCACCCCCACTACAAAGAAGTTCCTCTGCATGTTAGTACAGAGCTTCCTGTGTTCAGGTTTTAGGCCATTACTCCTTGTCCTATTGCTACACACCACCAAGAAGAGCCTGGCCTCATCCATTTGCCTCACACCTCCTTTTAGACATTTATAAACATTTATCAGATCTCCTCTCGGTCTTCTTTTCCCTTGGCTGAACAGATCCAGGTTACTCAGTCTTTCCTCATACAGGAGATGCTCCAGGCCCTCAATCATCTTTGTGGCCCTCCACTGGACTCCTTCTAGTGGATCCCTGTCTTTTTTGAACTGGGGAGTCCAGAAATGGACATAGTAGTCTAAATGTGGCCTCACCAGGGAAGGGTGGGGGGGGGCCATAATCTCCCTTGACCTGCTGGCCACTCTCTTTTTAATGCACCCCAGGATACCACTGGCCTTCTTGGCCACCAGGCACACTGCTGCCTCATGGCCAACATGTCGACCAACAGGACCCCCAGGTCCTTCTCCACAGGGCTCCTCTCCAGCAGGTCATCCCCTAACCTGTACTGATGCATGAGGTTATTCCTCCCCAGGTGCAAGACTCTACACTTGCTCTTGTAAAATCTCATTGGGTTCCTCCCTGCCCAACTTTCCAGTCTTTCCAGGTCTTGGTGTTTTCTGCTCACCTGTTCACTAGCAAGCACATTGCACAGTCACCTGAAGCTTTCTAAGATACAGCAGCAACGCTGTTGCCACAAGTAATACAAAACCCACCGAAGTATTTTAAAAAAAATTTTTAAAAAGACCACTTACACTCTGTTTACCACCTGGGAAATACTGCTCTTTGTCTTCTGTTTATAAACTTAAGAGTCTGGCTCATGCTCTCGTACCAGTATAGTACTGTAGTCTCCCATCAGTCTGGAAGATGGCCATCGAAAAATTCAGAATTGTCAAGGTAACAGAAAGTTCAAGAAATCTGACTACTGAACTTGATAAACCTTCTTCTGAGGGAGAAGTGGAGCAAGAAGCAATTTGCTTCTTTTGCAAGTTTTTTGTTTTTTTTTTTATGTGTGTGTCTTAAGACAAACTATCCTGTTACCAAGGATACATACTTTTTTATTTTAAGCATTATGAGCTTCAACAAGAAGACTAACACAAAGCAACAGTTATCACTGACTCATGCAGTAATGTTCTGCCTGAACATCCCTTCTTTCTGAGTAGAAGCTAGAGACTGCTTCTGCTGAACTTCAAGCAGACAAAACATCATTCTTTCCTCAGTTTCTAGGTTCACTTTCTTTAGAGCTTAATTCAAAGAAGAAATAAGAAAACATAAGAAATAGAAAAGGGCTACAGCGTTACAAAAAATGATTGTGAAAAGTCTCTATTTGGTACATTTGAAAGAATCCTGAATCAAAGCTTGAAACTAGTCATACTGTGCAATGAAATAAAAATTGCTGAATTCCAGAAGGGGGAATTTGAGGCTTCTTATTTCCTTACTACTACTATACTACTCCTATACTGCTTTTATTAGCTAACTTTAAAACATTCCTGGGGTAAAATATTTAAAATGTACTGGCTTTACTCCAGAGAAACTGCTGTCTTATTAAATCAGGAACATTCATTAGGAAAAATACATTTGACCTGATCAATCTTGAAAAAACTGTGAGAAGCAAAAAATCTGTTTTAATTCAGTTGTCGAAAAGGTCAATTCAGGGTACAAATTCATACAACAGTTTATACTTATTAATACTTTCCTTGCAAGAGATTTAAACGGACTCACTGGTCACAATGTGCTCAGCTTGTTATGACAATTCCTATCAGATCTTGACTAATTAAGAAAAATGCATAATAACTAATAAATAGGTTTGCTTTTCAGACTTGTATCCTTAAGCTACATTATTTTTGAGTGACAGAATATCTGCTTTCAAAAAGATCTTTTTTTTTTGACAACATGACATTCTATATACTGATGTTCTTGATTCATCACTCAACTACTATTTTTTTTCTGGAGGACGACCAACCAATAGTTCTAGGGCCTTGCTTTCTATAGCCCACCTCTTCTTCTCTTTTGTTTTGCTCTTGACCTTCTACAATAAACTGGCAATGACTCTTCTTAAAAAAAAATCCTCTTTTTCTGTAAGAAAATGCAAGAAAACTCAGGTGAAAGAAAATATGCCAAAATTCTGAGCCAAGTTTTCTAAATCTTAAATCATTTGGTAAGTGAACAGAAGTGGAGCAAAATAGTTAACAGAATTACTTACCATACAATGGCTAATCTTGGAATAGTAAACATTAAAGCTGGTTCATAGTCATCAATCATATCTTGAGTGAGGTATCCAAGCCTTAAGGCTCTAAGCAAAAGAATAAATTGATTTAGTAAGAGATTAGACTCACAGAGAAACCATTTCAACAAGAAAGAAATCTGAAAAAAATGTTGTGAAGTAAGTCCAAATGACTGTTGCAGTCTCCACTGTAAAAAATAATATAAGAAAAAAATATTTCAACATCTAAAGCTTATAAAGTTATCCAAAACCAAAATAATTTTTATGCCACTTTCCCTTCTTATTCACTATTTCATGACTGTTTTCACTTGTTACTGGAAAATACTGGTGGTTATGGGCTTGCAAGCAAAATGTTTCTAAAATAACATGAAGTATTTCTTTTCATTTCAATTAAAGTTTGCTAAAATCTTCTAGGTTAAAACACACTAAGCTTACAAACGTAACTGAAAGAAGTTATATAAGGCAACAGCTATCAGAACCCCTCATCATTCCCTAAGAACTCTTCAAATATCTTAAGACCCTTTTAGGACCGAAACCCAATTTTTTAATTTTTTAAGGCTTTTCCACTTGACGAGATTTTCTAAGTTTCTGGTTTCTTCATAGTTTCTTACTTGCTTTATAAGTTTCCTAAATTTGTCTACATAACTGTGAAAGATGACACCCAAATGGCACGTTGCTCCAGCTGATAGAATTGTTCCTGAGCAGAATGGAATTAACAGCTTTCTCTTCTTCTTTGTCAATACTTCTATTCCCAAAGACAATAAAATGACCACAGCTTGCTTGGTGCTGGCACTAGATGGACTTATTTGATACGTGGCTAATTACAACTTCCACATTCTTTCCTACAGTCCACTGCCAGATTATTAAAAGCTGCAAAAGACATGCCACGATTTTCCTCTGAGTGGGCAAATATACAGCATTTATATTTACATTCGTTGCAATCACTTTCAGCTGTAATCCTTTCTTCTAAAATGCCTAAAACACCTCTGACCTTGGTGCTGTCTAAAGATTGTGAAAGTGCTGTACTCTGTCGATTCCTTTATCAAATCTCAACCACACCATATGCATAGATGCTAGGCTCCAGTTCTCACAGGGTTTTCAAGAATCTTTACAAGTTCTTCATGTAAATCACAGGAGTTTCACAGATGATTTGAATAATCTCCCCACACATTCTTGACTGAATTATCATTAACTGTTGATGTCTTAAACAGATTTAGCCCTTTTAAAAGCTAACTCTTTGTTGACACATTTACAACTAGCCACACCAAAAATATCACAAGATTATTACCTTTTCTTTCATAACCAAAAGAATACACTTGTACCCAGCAAGCATGAGTAATACTTTTTAAGTCTGTAGTTGGATACTTGCTAGGAAAGCATTTAGCTGATACTTTTATGACGCTTCTTAAAGGCTACTGGTAAGGAATTTCTACAAAAGTTTAGACTGAAAGCTGAATGTTTCAATGCTATGAAGCATTGAAATGAAAATCTAGGAATTAATTGAATTGCTTACCTTTCCACAGTTTCACAAAAAAGTACGATTACCTCTTGCTGTACATAATATTCTTTTGGAGACTTCACGGGTACCATAGCCGACACATAACTATGAAGATTATAACATCGTCAGTGTACAACTTTTTTACATGATTTACCAATTCAGACCATAAATAAAAAAAAAACCTAGGCCAAATCACCGTAGAAATATAACATTTCCTAAACCACTTTATATTTGAGAGCACTCACTACAAAAACTGCACAGGGTAAGAATCTATATGAAATGCAGCTGATTTACTTATTGCACATTGAGGTAATGGAACTCAGAAGTAATTTACACGTATAATTATACGCATCACACAATTGGAACTTCATACTCCATGACAGGTCCTAAAAAGATCTTTATTACCATATCTTGACAATAGAAGAGTTGACGCTGCATTTCATGGAGAGGAAAAAAAACTAAAATATATATTTTATCTAGAAAGGTTTCAGTTGAAATTGCATTAGCAAAATTCACTTAGTCAGCAGAGACACAATTTAGGAGACTTAAAAAGTTGGCCTCATTTCTATGTGGAATTACATTCAGAAGCCCTAATGGACAAGGCAAGAAACGCCAGTAGAAGGAAGTGGTTTTCTGTCATATTATCCAAACAGTCATTTGAGGACTACATGTAACATAGGAAGGAACAAAGTTGTATCGGAAAACAATGGCAAATAAAACTGCTGTATGTACACAGGTTTGAACAGGTCACAAACTGTGCAGGCATCATCCAGGATCAGCTACTCATTGTCCCTTGTGTCTGCATGAAAGTCACACTTAGAAAATGTTTTCAATCAGTGACTTCAATGTTTTCCAATATAACAACATATTTATAATTCTCTGAGTAAAATAAATGAGTAAAATAAAAGAGTTTACAAACACTGAGGAAGAACAAACAGTAAACGAAAACAGGACACTCTGGGGACTATTCCTAAGACAAAATTAAGACAGTATCCAATTATAAGAAAAACTGTTCCGCTAAAGGCAGGAACTGCTGTATTACATTAGATCCATGGATATTCTTGTCCAGGATCCTGTCTCTAACTATTCCAGCATCTCATGCTTCTAGGATACATACAGGAAGCTGGCTTAAATCATGCAGCACAATACAAGACTCAGTCAGTAGGATCTTTAACCCAATAAGGAGTTATTTTTCTCACCCCAGAAGCAATTATTTTTATTTTTGCCATAAACCTCCAAGCCATAATTCTATCACAAGCTTTTAAATCAATACGCTCTTGACTTTAATTATGGCTCATGTGTGAAAGCATTTCCTTCATCAGATTTCAATTTGCCTTCTTAAATTCAGAGTACATCCCACTTTTATCTCTTAGCATGAGAGGGAACAAAATCTCATAATCTCTAGACTGTTTGCTATCATAAATATTTTTTTAATGTCTCTTATTTTGTCACCTCTCCTCTGACAAAGAAAACATTATGGGAAGAGATTTATGGCTTCCTTTTGTGTTTTGGATAACATCTCTCAAATGCCATATGCCAGTATGCAAATGGAAGATTACAGTTGAGTTGCAGAGAGCAAATGCCGATTGCTAAAGAGCTATTTAATTTTCTATTATTGCTACAGTGGAAGAGAAAAATATAACAATATAACGCATTACTGAAGAATTCAACTGCCATGATAAAAAATTAGATCTTTTTTTTTCTATATAAAGAAAACAGAACAAAATAGCCAGCTTCCAAAAAAACAAAAAGCAAGCAACAGTGACAGCAGCCAGGGAAATGTTCTCAATGCATTTACCTTAACTCAAATTCAGCAAAAAGCACATCAAAATGCTTGAGTGAATCTTTCATTTTTTCAGTGTAGAGGTTCAAGTCTCGTAAGGCCTGGTCACGTATGATGTTTCTAACTTCCTCAAGGCTGCGGGTCAGATCCTTGGCCAATGGTCTCATCGCCATACTCTCAATTTCCCGATTCATAATAATCGAACCAGCAGCCAAACACTACGAAAACACATTGAGAGAGAAAATACTTTTTATAAAGTTAATTTCATGTTAATAAAAGCAGAAGATGAGATATTTGATACTTTGACCAGGGGCAGGGCTTAGCCTCATTTGTTGCTAACTATTAAATAACTCAAAGATTTAAAACTGATATGCTGCGAGTCCTAAGATCTCACCCAAGAGGTCAGGGAGCAGCTCAGTCAAGGAGATATGAGAGTGAGAGGAAGGTCAGCAGACGAACTTACAGAAAGCTCTTCTCTGACTAACTAGGAAATCTGTAGTAGAATACATCCTTTGTGTGTGCACGGATTGCTTGCAGAAAAGGGACACGAATGCAGATAAAATATGATCAATGGACTGCTTAAATTCAGGCTGGACTGCTTCAATTTGTAAAATAGATCTATCCTTACAAAAAGGAAAGAAATTCTGCTTAAGAGATTCCTTCCTCTGACCAGCTCAGAGTCACTGAATGTACACGTTTACTTGAACATATTAACAAAACTTTTTTTTCCCAATAATAAAAATCATGCTACTAAGAATAAGTTATTTAATAATCTTTGCTTTTGGCTTTGTTCACTTACAGATAAGTTAGAAGACAGATTAAAAGACAAGAAGCACAGACATAAATTCTCTGAGCTGTGTTAACAGAAATGTTTTCTTTAACTGTAAACGTAGAGGTTTGTTTTAGTCTAAATACACGTTTTATTCTTTACAAATTCCTCTCTGCAGCTCTGTGTCACTGCTCCTCCCCTCTGCACTCCTTGGAGGTACCATTTCTGCAGCTCTGGATGGAGGAGGTGCAGTCCTAGCACTTGTTCAGCAGCCTCATTTGTGCTTTATGGGTACTCAGAACCAATTGTGTTGTTACTTCTTTTAAGCCAAAGCAAGACAACTCTTACCTGCCAGTAGGCACTCTTAGCCTGATGACTGAAAGTGTCAACACTTACAGGACACGAGTGCTATGTATAACTTAAGCACTGCATATATTACATCTCTGAAACCAACAGGACAGCTCAGACCACAGTGAAAGTTTGACTTGGAAAGATTACAACTTTGAGCTTTGGGAGAAAGTTCTTTTTCTCCTAGAAGATAGTGGATAGTGATTCCCACAAGCATTTTCCACCATGCACTCAAAGAGAAGTTACCACCTTCATTGAGATTTTTCCTGTTTGTTTCTGCAATCCCAGTGTGTTAGTCCCTTAGAAAAGAAAAAGATAATAGGATTCACAGGGATTCAATATGAAAGGTGGCCGTGCCTGTGGCGGGGGGGGGGGGGTTGGAGCTTGATGATCCTTGAGGTTCCTTCCAACCTGGACCATTCTGTGATTCTGTGAAAGGTTTTATAAGGAATTACCCCATCTTATTCTCTCTAACTACCAAGGAAGGGCTACTAAGTCAACGTAGCAGACATCCTCAGCATTTTAAAACTGAGCTGGGTGCCATCTGAATGAATGTAGGTAAGGTCACATCATAACATGAAGAAAAACTGCTGCTTTCACTGCTGAGCACAGGATTATAATGCACTGATACTGCAAATTCCTTTTGTAAATTCTGCCCAGGACAACCCCAACCCAAAGGAGCCCACAGTTAACAACTGCCAAAGAAATCTTCAGAAGACAGAACACAACAAGACAGGATCTTCTGATATAGATCATATACTATAAAAGGAAAGGAGACACTGGTAAAGAAAAAAATGGTTAACAGCAGGAGCTGAGGGATTGCTTCAAGTAGAAAAGGTACAAAGCTGAAAATAACATAAGGTGCTGTTATGTGCTGAGATGCCTAGACTACTTCCCCTCCACATTAATAAATGCACTGTGCTTAAAGTCACCTCAAGGCTAGCAGACCTGAAGATAGTAAATTTATCATAAAGATGTCACTGTGATTTTTTTAGCCGACAGATATCAGTATTAATGAA
Source organism: Pavo muticus (assembly GCA_016647715.1). Lineage (NCBI taxonomy): Eukaryota > Metazoa > Chordata > Aves > Galliformes > Phasianidae > Pavo > Pavo muticus. The sequence goes on along the minus strand of JACDJE010000324.1, from coordinate 902,308 downwards.
TAAGCACATTACATACCACACCCTTTTTTCTAATTCTTCAGGCTTCCCTTGATTAATATAATTGTGTTTTATTCACTATAAAACCTGTTGCTCCTATAGGATGCTGTGGAAGTAGGTCTTTGAGAGAAACCAGGTAAGAGAAGGAAAAGTTGAATGTTTTGTGCAGAATCCATCATGTTTTCCGCATACATATAGAACAAGTACATTAAGTGCAAGAAATGTCAGCGGAACAAAGTTCTGCATGTTTAATGAGTTAATGTTATGCTTTAGCATAACATACACATTAAAAGAAAATGACAGCTTACACTTATGTTTTGCACTTTTCTCCTGAGAAAATTTCCTTATATTCCTTTGCTTCTAAGGCTTTCAAAAGCATGAGATGTGAGATAGCCTATCTGGATAAAATTTATAAAGAATACAAATCAGATGCTAATTCAAAAAAAGAACAGTTTTTATAAGGTGGCCATATCGACAGCAAAGAATTACGGAAACAAATCTGTACCCAATAACCAAAGCCATAGGAAAGGAATGCCCTTCCACTGCACATCCACAACAAGTTCTCAAAGATCTGTGTCCATCACTCTGTAACTAGATGGATCATCTTCAAAGAAGTCTCAGGGTATACGTTAAGTTCCAACTGCAAGCTTTATACAACAAAAATTTGTCCATTAACCCCAAGTAAAAGAAATAAAAGGGACTTACTTCTGCTCCAAACCAAAGCTGTCCTGCAAGGTTGTCATGGCGTATTTCTTCCGGAAACTTAACACAAAAATCTCGGTTGGCCCGTTCGTGAGGAATGCATTCATCCATGATTTGATTTATGATGTTCAAAACATTATCCTGAAGAAAAACACAAGATAACATATAAATTGTTCTAAAGAAATCCCAGACTTTTTTTTCCTAATATTTAATGGAATTTATTAGCGAGACTTCAAATAAGCAAGGTAGAAAATGCAGTATGCAACCCATAAGGTCATCACACACATGCACACAGAGCACCCCGTCTAGTGAAGAAAAGCAGAATATTGCTTGGAAGGAACTGTAGAATCACAGAATACCCCGAGAAATGGCCTGCAAGTTGTACCAGAGGAGGTTTAGGTTAGACGTGAGGAAGAACTTTTTCTCTCAGAGAGTGGTCAGGCACTGGAATGGCTGCCCAGGGAGACGGTGGAGTCGCCGTCCCTGGCAGTGTTCAAGAGGCTCCTGGATGAGGAGCTACTAGATATGGTTTAGTAGTTTGTGGTAGCAATGGTAATGGGAGGACGGTTGGATTAGATGATCTTGCAGGTCGTTTCCAACCTTGTGATTCTATGATTCTATGATTCTATTCTATGAGATGGAAGGGACCTATAAGGATCATGGAGTTCAGCTCCAGGCTCCACGCAGGACCACTCAAAGGAAGGGTGGGAATCGACTTTTTGTAGTTTTCTGATAGTTTCTCAGGCTCGCTTCACTTAACTTTGAATACTTTAGTGGAACTTCTGATGAGGAGGAATGACTTAAAGACCTTCTTAATACCTCCAGCTATCTATCTGCAAGATACTGGTAAATCAGCTAGAAGTACAAGTGATTTAGATTTCTTTCATTTCCTCTCAGTAGCCCCAGTGACATGTGTTCCATTCTTCCTGAAAAGAATGCCCTACAGAGTGCCCTGGAGCCATAAGAAATTGACTTATGCTGTGATAGTCAGGGTTGAGTAGACTTCAGTTTGTCCCACAAAGAGAGACAAGGAGGTTTCACCACTCCAGTCCCCAGTGGGTAAAAGCTGGCACACACCTGTGTGTCTCCCAGACCATCCAGGAGGATGTGGGGACACAGCACTAACTAGAAAGTGCTTAGTAATGGCTCTAACCTACCTCTGGAGCAGGACAAAGAACAGAGTGCTCTAACCAGCTTCTTGATATGCAGAAAATAATCTGTATTCATTTACTTGAGAAGATAATTTTCACACAACCCTTCTGGGTACTGCAAGGAATTTAATTACCATAATAAAGGTAGATTCAGCACAGAGGGAAGGCTGAGTGCTTTCATTATAAAAATGCTTTGTTTGTCTCGGGCTTTTTGCACTATTTACAGAATTCACATTCTACTTAAAATACTTTTCAAACAAATAAAAACAAATCTGTCATGTATAGAACTGTTTAACAGGCAGAATTGCTTTGAGAGTGCACTTCGCCGTTGTATCTTTCTCTGCACTTAGAAAAATAACAGAGGACAGGAATTTTAAATAAAGGTTCCTCTTTTGTACGTTCCCCACTGAGAAAAAACAAAACCTACTCTTAAATGAAAAAAAAAAAATAAAAATCTGTATTTTCTGTAATTCCAGTGCAGACTGCTGGAAGTGCTCTTGCCACAAAATAGTATCAATCCTGTAACCACAATGGTCTCCACCCAAAAAAATAAATAAATCAACCAACTATGAGTGGCAACATTTATTACACAATCATATAGGGTATTTTATCTATTGCTGTAATTATTGAAACACTCTTATAGGAATGTGTTCCTTAAGTCTAGCTTATTTAAGGACATGAATCTGCTAGAGACCATGCAAAGGAGGGTGACAATGATGGAGAAGGCTCTAGAGAGCAAGACATATGAGCAGTGGCTGAGTCCCCTCGGTTTGTTCAGCCCAGAGCAGAGGAGCTGAGGGGAGGCCTCATGGCAGCTACAGCTCCTCACAGGGAGCGGAGGGGCAGCGCTGAGCTCTGCTCTCTGTGACAGCGACAGGGCCCGAGGGAACAGCATGGAGCTGTGTCAGGGGAGGGGCAGCTGGGGGTTAGGGAAAGGGTCTGCACCAGAGGGCGGTGGGCATGGAACAGGCTGCCCAGGGCAGTGGGCATGACCTCAAGCTGCTGGAGTTGCTTATTTAGCATTTGGTCAATGCTCACAGACAGAGGGTTTGGATTTGAGGTGGTCCTGTATGGAGACAGCAGTTGGGCTCAATGATTCTTCAGGACCCCTTTCAGCTCAGGCTATTGTATGAAGATGCCCACACCAGGCTCGGCACTGGCACTCTTGGCCACTTGCTGAAGGAGCAGCAACCTGCCACTGCCTGCCATCCTCTGGGTAAATCGGAATGAATTACATGCAAATTAATAGGTAGTGTCAGGGTGACAAAGGCAGACTAATGGCAAGTTACTATTTTCCTTCCTCCCTTCTCTTCCTCCTTCTCAGTTCTATATAATACAGATGTAGATAAAAGGATCAGTAAAAATGCAATTTCTTAATTCCTTCTAGGTTGTACTCTCGCCACATCATTATACAGGCAAGATCTAGCTGGGAAACCAAAACATTTTGAATGTAGGTCCCATAAGCAAATCAGCTCCTATACCATTTATTTCCCTTCTCAAAGTAACAGAGCAAAGAATAGAACTGAGGATTATAACTTACAAATTGGAGAAAGTCACAAGTCACTTGTGATGTATTTTAAATCAGTTATAACTGATTTATTTCAAGTGCAAATGGTTTGTCTGTATCTCCCATATTAGCACCAGAGCAACAGAAGTTGGCACATCGGAATTAAAAAAGCAAGATTTCTGCTTTCAGGGTATTGGCATAAGTTTGCAAAGGTCTTTTAATCTCTGTATTAATTCAGTATTAAAAGTAACCCTACCAGCTGAATTTTTACAAAAGCTGCAGAAAATGTATTAACATGTATTGAAGCAGGGAACTTGGATTTGAATCTGATTTGTATCAGTTTAAATAACCCAGTTCAATTTTAGTTTAGGACATGATATTCCAACTGATTTTACTTGGCACCAAACTTGAATATGAGAAAGTACAGTTTCCCATTTCTTGTCTTCTAAGAAGCTGCATGGAAGAGGATAGTGAGGCCCATATTGAAAAGCCTTTCCAGATTTCTTATTTAAATAATTATTTAACTTTAATGTGCTCCTTTTCAAACGCTATCTTATTTTACAGCAACAGGACAGACAGAACTCCCATTTCATAATCAACTACATTCTTACTAAAAATTCCCGATACATCAAAGACAGCTTTATGCAAATGGACTGCAGGCCTCATATTTGTGTGTTTTTCTTTTTTTTTTTATATTTGAAAAAAAAACCCCTAAGTTTCCAACTAAATCATCTCAGGAACTAATTACAGACATCGTGAAATTTTGTCCCTTAATGCACAAATCAGATATTTTAACTGAAAGCAGTAATATGCAATAAAGATAACTGTATTTCTCAAAGAGGTATATTCCAGTTCTTCAGTACATCATTTGTTTACTGTGTAAATGGCTTTTGATATTTTTTCTGTTTCTTCAGGTATTCCTAGAGTTGACAGATGCTTCTGCTCTAAAACACCACCCAAGATCTGTCATCACATCTCCACATATGCCACATTTCCACAATAGGTTTAAGAAAGAAAAAAAAAAGCAAAAACAAAAATACAAATTGTTATTTGCATAGTACTAATAAGTTAAACCATTGGTAATAAGGGTTTTAATACAATCCACACTTTCTACTGGAGATGAATCACTTAACCTTTAAATAGTAGCAGGTTTTTTCCAAGAGTTACCCGGCTTCACATGGGCAGCCGGTCACTGGGACAAAAAGCAACATGAAAAACACAATTAAAGAGATGAGCACCTTTCCCTTCCTAATCTATTGGTGATACTGGAAGATTAAATATTAAAGTTCTAGCAAATATTATTTTTTTAATGTGTGTTGAGACAGTTCTATGAAGTAAACTGTTTTTGCTGTTTCAAGATGTGTAATTTCACAAATTCTCTCTATAGTGTTTATTTTATCCTACTACAGGGGATAAAATAACAAATACAGCTCTCCATCAGATTCCTTCCCTTTTTCATTCCTTCTTCTTATGACACCCAGAGCAGAGAAATCTAAATAGGAAATTTAGAACACTTGCTACTATAATGATTTCAAGTCTCAGCTGCTTTGAAACTGGAAGAATGCCAGCCAATTTAGACAGACTAGCCAATGCATTGTAGGCAAATTAGTCTTTTCTTTAAAAGAGCTTCAAGAAACATTCAATTTAGTTAATTACAGCATTCTGCTTTGTAAGCGAACGAATGGGTTCAGATACATGGCAACACGGAGGTTTTGCTCTAATTTAAGCAACAGAAATCAATTAGTTGGAATTGAAGTCGTAAATCTTTCACTTGATCCATCTTTCTACATAAAAGCCTCTGGATGTTAATGTATCCTTTGGTGGCTTTATCTGTTATCTGCTGCATCATTTGCATACAGGGATGAGCACTTCTGTTTCAGCTGCTCTCTTCAGGCTTTCCAGCAGCACAATGGCCAGCACTGCTTTTGGGATTTCTTCCAAGTTCTGCATTTCCTGGAAAACAGAACTGGGTGCTTCCTGTAATGAAGAACATTTGTTTATATTTATTTTGATAGGAAATATAATGAGCAGCAGAGGGACGGTGAATGCAGTTAGCTGCAGTAGAGGACAAAAAGTTGGTTTATTTTTGGCCCAGCAATAATTGGCCATACACTCAATAATCAGAGCAAATAGCCAACAGTAACCACTGCATTAGTCTTCGGATAGGTACAAAAAAAAGAGCTAATAACTGCATCTTAGCTATGGTCTAAAAGGCATGCTTCTGTCAATGAAAGGCAGACTTATCTAACCTTCCGTACTTACCCTTGATAAAATCTGTGCTGCCCCTCCATGCCATTAAATTTAATATAATTTTCTTGAGATCCTCTACAAGACGAAAGTAGCTTCCTGTGTTGCTAAGTAGCTCTTTGTTCTCCATTATTTGAATTATCGTAGTATCTAGCCATGGTAACACAGTCTGATAATATTACCATGAGCTCAACAGACGGTGTTTTTTAGCATCTTCATTGGAATATGTCCTTCAAAATTCCTGCTTCTTTTTCTGGCTTGACGTTAAGCTGCAGACCACTTCAACAGTGTGTTGCTGATGAAGAGAAGCAACTCATAAACAGGAATTACATAAAGGGACATATAGGGAGATCTGTTCTAATCTAAGGAATTAGCTGGCACTCAGGTTTTTATGGCTTACTCTAAGCAAAACATAACAAATGAGGTATGCTTTGTAAGTAAAGTAACAGGACTTCAGAGGACACCCACATTCTGGCTTCAGAACCCCACAGGGTCTCTGCCAGCCCATTTCAGTGATCACAGTCTCTTTCCACACAGCAACAAGTTCCACTGCTTTCCCTCTACCCCATTTTGCAAGATGTCAAAGCTCATGCTTTCAGTCCCTTTTTTGTTTGATGAGCTTTGTAATTATTTCTCACTGCTAACTTCTAGATGTTCCCCTTTCTAAAAGTAACTTCAGACTTTTCTCAACTTCGTACAGTAGCTAACTTAACCTAGCACACTATAAAATGCTTCCAAAATTCACTGTGACTGAAAGACAGCCTGGATCTCTAGCAATTTAAATACTGTATCTCTCCACTCCAGCAGCAACAATTGCTGCAGTCTGTGCTGAACTGCAGCAAAGCTGCTCTTCCCAAACTGCCTTGATGGCATATCCTTACGAGGGTACAGCACACTCCAAATAACACGGGTTTATTAACAGAAATGTTGATCTTATCTCCTTTATGTGCTCCAATTTATTATGCATACACTGAAGAATTACATCTCCAAGTGGAGTGATTGATGAATATGAGCTGGTGAAGATGGGCGCCAATTTTCAAACAGGAGAAGTCACAGATATTTGATCACAACCTCAAATGCAAATTATTTTTTTTAACCAACATTTATTTCCAGACTAAAACAACATTTTCACTAAGCCAGCATGCAGTCTTCCAATGGATTACATTTATATTTAGCTTAAATCTGCTCTGAGAGTCTGCCTTTAACACAAAGTCCTAATCATGGAATTAATTTCCCTCTTTTCGTGCTACCCATCCAAATACAGCTCTCAGTAAATACAAAGAAATCACCATTTACAGAAGGGATGTTCCTAACTACCACCAACTTGAAAGTCTACATTAAGTAGCACATCATTGCAGCGTATCCCTCCTTTGCAAAGAAGATCATTTTCAGATCTCAGAAAATCTCAGTGTTCCAATGGCTTCATAAGAAAAAAAAAGAAAACCACCTGTTTTACTTCTCCACACCAACAAGCCATTAGTTAATAACAGACATGACAGCCTTAATTGAAATGAAGCATACCTGAACTTGTACTGAAGAACTGGGCTCTCAGCACAGAGCTTTTTGGCCAAACCTTCCCTCACCAAGAAGGGAAAACTTAACTCTGTACTCAGTAAAACAAGGTATTACTAGATAAACACTGTGGATAGAGACAGGCTCTTAAAACAGTTTAATAACTACTTGAGCTTTTTCCATAAAGACTCTACAAGGTTTGTCTTGTAATATAAGATGCTTGAAAACAATCCAGTAAGTAAACTGGTACTTCAACATCCCCTTTTACGTAGTTTCATAGCAACAGAGGAATAATTCCCTCTGAACATGGGCATGTGCTAGAAATAAACATTACCAGGTTTCCTGTGTAGCACAGCAACCTCAAAAATGCCTGAAAATGCACTGCAGGATCTCTCAAGAACATTAAAGTTGGTATCTGCTTCTGAGCATTGCTTCAAAGGTACTTAGCAGCAGAGGCCAAGAGCAGAACAAGGAATGCACCATCATGACTTACTGCCACCTGTAGTAAATGCTACTGCAACTCTTTATTCCAAGCAAAGTATCTTAAAATATTAATCTCCCTACATAAGACCAAATATCAATCAAAAAACAGAAAGGGAAGAGAGTCCTTGGTTAGTTGATGGAGTTATACTGATGACCCAACTTCTGGCCAAGCATTTTGTATTTTCCAGCCTCCTTGCTCATCATTCTGTAGTCAAAAATAACGCAAATCACCAAACGATTCCCAACAAAGAAGAAAAGCAGCTAAACAGACAAAGAAAGCATAGAAAGGACAATTATTTTATTTTCTAATTTTAAAAAGTTTATTGCTGCACGTTTGTTTTTCACCAAGTTGTATCACTCTGTTGGTAACTTAACTTCTGGGAAAAAAAAAAGAAAAGCAAATGTAAAATGTGCAGACATAGCCTGCTTTGGTTATACAACGAAAAACATCAACTCTTCTGATACTAAGAGTAATGAAATAATAAATATTGTAATAAATTATTAAACAATAAGATGAAACTACAGCAAAAAAAATCTTTTATCAGATATAAACAATGCAGCATAAGCATTCATTTTCTGGAATTTAGGGATAATCTTGATATCGTCAATTAAATTAATCAAGAAATGCTTCTGTTTCATTTTTCGTTTTTTTTTTTTTTTTTTTTTTTTAACTGACACTGTTGCCACTTTAAATCAATTCTAAGTGTAAAAGAGAACAATTATCTCTGAGCAAGGCGAGGCTCACTCTCTTATCAGTCAACTGCCCAGTCCTTCTGGCATGAATCTGTAAGTTTCCTAAATCTGTAGCAAGTCTCTTAAATATAGCACCTGTGGGAATTTCTCTAGAGCCCACCAGCTCTATTATACTTTCCGTAAACTTGCAAACAGGTACAAATCAGGATACCAGCATGAGTCCATCCTTATCACAGATCAATGAATAATGAATACCCAAGTGTTCCAAGTTCTACTTGATGGAGAGATTCTGCCTTGGATTCCTACTTTTCCCCTCTGCTGCTCAAAAAAATACCCTTATTATCTACAGTTTCTAAACTTTGGGAACACTAAGGCAAAGATTTTCAATTTCTTTAAGTTCATTCTTCTCTATAGCTCAAAAATTGCCCAGCTGTCTCCTTCACTGACCTCCACTAACATCACTAATACAGTGTCTCAAGGGTTGCAAATTGAACAGACCAGAAATGCTTGGCCATTACTTCTTCTAAAAGTACTCCGGGCTCAAGTCACACTGTTTAACCTTTACATCATTTAACAAAATAACATAAGAAATAGATTCTTGCCAACTTCTAGCCAGTCACAAGGTCTCAGAATCCAATGGAGAGTTTCTTAACGCTTTAGTCTAACTTGTCTCATTTAATGGCATCTATTTCTGTCTAATTCTAGAGGAAAATGTTCTTCGATGGACAGATGCAATCAAACATGAAAATGTCACACCTCTGAATTGCCTCACTGTTCACAGTGATTACAGCACATACTCCCAGTTTGCACTTGTCAAGAATGTTAATGAATACAATTAGTATAATTCGCTGCCAATTCACTATGACACCATCATTGTCCTATGAGTTATTTAACAGCTCTTCACAGGTATCTTCTTCACCAAGAGATATTCATTAAAGCTGACTTTCATTTTAAACACTGCTTTTTCATCAGCAAGGATACAATTCAGATAAAATAAAGAGTAAATGGCCTGTCCTAGAGATCCCTGTCATACCACTTGAAGTTTTCAGATAAGAGAAGACACCTTCAGATTAGTCAGTTTTTAAAGATGATCAGCAAACAGCATAAGGCCATTCTGCAATATAAGCTGACAGGTAGCAATACCAGCTCGGGAAGCCTAGCTCTTATCTCACCCACTTTGCAGCTCTCAGTCTTATCTCCAGCCTGTACCAGGCAGTCTTATCAGCACTGGCAGCTTCCTTGTACACAGGGCATATGTGAAGGGGTTCAGTGCACTGATCCACAGTAATCCAGGGCATTTCCCTGGTAAAGTTCATGGGATGACACTGCAAATATTTGCATCACTACAGGTGAAAATGTGGCTTCTTAGCAGTCTAAAGCTGGCCGCAGCTTATTTAAACTGGCTCTGGATAAGGATCTATACAACCACCCCTCTCTCCACTCCTGGCTGTGGATGCTCATCCAGCTGCACATCAGCAATTTCATACCATTGCGCAACCATACATACAGCACATCAGTTTTGCTGGGAATGCAACCCCAAAGATCTGGCTACAAGCAGGCTTCCAGGCAGATTCAACCTACCTCAGAGCTTGCTCTATTCCTGCTGGAACACAGACCTGCTTCCTGGGACAGACAGACTGCTGTAGGAAGAAGAGACAGTCAAGGCTGCCTTCCAGGATAGCAACACAGGCTCTAATCAGTTTAGATCACTTCTAACATGAAGCTCTGCACTGAGGTTTTTACCATGCTAAAGTGCAGGGATAGGAACAAGAATTGTGTGAGCTGGGGATGGAAAACCTTTATAGTAGCACTGTCAATGGATCATGGAATTACAGCCTAAAGGAACCACATGCTATAACACCAAAATCCATATTTCAGTAAATGTTTTCAAAATGAAGTCTATTGTTTGCTCACACTCAGCCACGTATCCAGGCCAGTATGATATTACATCAGCCATACAGCTGTATCCAGCAATAGCTCAACTCAAAAGTACAGAGCCCAGAACTTTGCAGGTATCTATTCTAAAACTGAGTTTCCGGGCTCAAGAACATTTCCATTGTCAGTATATTTAACACGACCAATTTAAGAACTTCCTTGTAAAATAAATTACAGAAAGAGAGCGCTGCCTGTTGAGGAATGCACTTGGAATTTGATATTCTCAATTATAAAATATGATGTGCTTTTAGGCTCTTATTTGCATTGCAGAATAAGTCAGACAACCACAGATATGTTAATTAGATCTACCAAGGGAGCCCTTCTCATTCCAGTTAGAGGGTTAAATTATTTTCCAGGCAAATTTGCAAAACCCCCACGGAAGCACAAATAATAAACAAGGCAGATCCTGAGGCCACTGGTTTGCAGGAATACACAAAAACAGTAAAATACTTTTTTAACCCAGCTATTGTGAAAATCTGAAGTAAAAATTATTATGTAAGCCTGATAGAATTCATTCTTTGAATATTTCTAAGACTACACCAGATCTAACAAAAAAAATTAGGAGAGATTAGGTCAATATGACAGTTCATCACAATGCCTCTTGTATTTACACAGATCAATTCACTGAGCTTTGCAGTCTAAAAATGATCACTTAGCTATTTTATCCCTGGGGCACCTGAAAAATCACAGAATACATGTATCTGCTGCTTGGTATTTGCTTCAGTAAATTTCATCCACACATATCTTGAGAATTGAAAACTTACTCATAGGGCTGAACCAAAAATGTATATGAGTAGCCCATACAGCAACACCAAGAGCACAGGAGGGTTTTTCTCCCTCCTGCCCCTTCTCTAAATAGGAAGCACTACTGCAGTATTGGCATTTGGGAAGGACCGTGTACTGGAGTAATACCACTGCTGTTTATCTCACCACTGCTTTTAAAGGAAGCTATGCTATTTTGTGTAAGAAGTGAAAATCCAGCAGAAGTAGATGCGCGAGAAAGTGAGCATTCTTAAGCCAACAGAGCATTCTTCTCGCATCATTCATTTCATACAAATATTTGTTTTCCAAGGTGTCCCAACTTTTCATGTGTACAAGTAGTGCAAAAGCTTGCAGGAACAAAGTCTACCATCTGCTGCCTGCTCTCCAATAAATAAATCTAGGCTCATCATAAGCTGTTTACATATCAACCTTTTCCATCTTCTCTGAAGTGTTCCTAACTTACTAAAACATGTGCTACTTTGAGAAACTAAGTTATTTATAATTAAATGACTGTTGTAAAGTCTGCACCAATCATTTTAGAACATTATGCCGCAATGAGCTAACCCACATTCTTTCCAAAGCATAAGTCTGAGGAAGACATAGATTGCATCTTTACAAAGCAAAAGGAACTAGGAGTTATGACTGAACTACTTATATTTAGTACTCTTCTCTCTATCTCATGATAAAGTCCCCATGACTGATCAAGATAACTTAATGGGTAACAGGTTTTTGATCTTTCCTGTTAATATGCAAAAGTCCTTGGTGAGCCCAATGTGTAATACATGTAGATATAGATCTGTATGCAGACTTTATATAAAGACTTCCTTTTGTTTAATAAAAACTTCCAACCTATACATGAGAAAAACAGTTTGCAAAACATTCCACGAAATATTCATAATAATCCTATATTTGAAACATATAGGTGGTATTATTAAATACACAGTATATTACTGTTATATTCATCCAAAACAGGAAACAGTTAATGACTTATTAATTATTTCATATGGGAAAGTTTAACCTTTGGCTTTCAAAGCTGTTAAGATCCCAATGTAAATTGAATTCCATTTTCCTTATGAAATTAATTTGTCATCTTGTGTTTCTTATCATACTTGCTCAGGATGAAAGAAGAATTAAATGGTTTATTTTCTTAAATGATTAATTGAAAAGGCATTTAACAGCAGAAAACAGGCTTAATCCCCAAGGACAGAAATATCAAGTAAATAATTTGCACATGCTCAAAATGGCTTAGGTTGGAAAGGACCTGAAAGATCATGTAGTTCCAACCCCTCTTCCAGAGGCAAGGTTGCCAACCACTAGACCAGGTTGTTGTAATGGTTGTCTCAGATCACCTCCTTGTCTTGCATGTGCCTTCACATTACTTCCATGACCTTCCCAGGCACAGACACGAGGCTCACCAGCCTGCAGTTTGCTGGGTCTTCCTTTCTCCCTTTCATAAAAATGGTAGTGATGTTTCCCTTTCTCCAGTCACCAAGGACTTTGCCTGACAACCATGACTTTTCAAATATGATAGAGAGCAACTCGGCAACCACATAAGCCAGTTCGTTTAGGACCCTGAGATGCATGTCATCCAGCTCCACAAGGCTTGTACATGTTCAGCTTCATGACTCTTCTCTGTCACTCAGCAGTACATCCCCCTCCCCCCACTGAAATCTAATTTAAAGCTCCAGTGATAAGCCCAGCCAGCTTGCTGCCCAGCCCAGAATACTCTTGCCCCTCCTCAGCAGTTGCATCCCATCCAACGTCAACATGAATAGTCTACTGAATCTGTACTGTTGATCTTGCAGGGATGCTGGTAACACACACGTATGGGGAAGTTGAAGAAAGAAGGCATGTTGCAAGTGTATTTGTCATGAGACTGCATAACCGGTTTAGATGCTGATATGGGAATTCATCCTGCTTTGCAATAGTTAAAAAAGAGAAAAGAGAGAGAGTAAAGAAAAATGGAACTGACAACAATTCTCTGATGACACCATTGAAGAGTGTGGAAAAACTATAAAACTATAAAGCCCCTGAGAGTGAGACACATTACATTAATGCCCACAGAAGTGGATCTGGTATAGTTCTGTATCTCACAAATGCTGAGTAAAGTCAGTTTCAAAATGACCTTACAGCCTTGTCCACGTTTAGCCTTCAAATGCATAGAAAAAAACGATGTATCTCAGATACACCACATCGGTGTTCAGTCAAGATACTGACACGTCCATTCTTCTTAATATAAAAAGTATAACCTAGGGCTCACAATCACACATTAAGAAATAGAACATCTTTTTAAACAGTGTCAGAAGACTCAAACTAAGAACCTTCTGATTATTTCTGGCTTAACCTTTGCAGCTGAGTTCTCTTTCTCATAGAAGAAAACACTTTTATTTTGGACAGAAATGTCTTGATAGCAAAAAAAAAGTTTTAGCTTTCTAATTGAAGTACATATAAAATATTAACCTTGCTTTCCTGTTAAATGGATGTCTACCTCATCTTCCACCAAAGATAAATTATTTTTCCTTACAAGTTTGCATGCAAAGAACCTGGCCATCATGAGCAGATGGCGCAGCGTGACCGAGCACCACAAGCCCTTTCAGCAACAACCACCCGCTTCCCCAGCGTGCGCTACTTAATACAAACACATCCCTCTTCACACTGATGAAAAATTAATTGTATTTTATATACAAAGACAAGTTTCCTTTTTCATTATTCAGTAACTTGTGATTCTAGCTTCAGCTTCATCCTTGTGAAATAGAAATACACACAAAATAAAGAAATCACACTGAAGTACTTTCCATCCTTTGCTGCAGAGAAATCCCCACGTGCTCTGTGACAGCTTGCTGCATGCAGGGATGGCTCTCCCCAGCTAGCTCAAGAAGCAGCACTAAGCATTTTTGGAATCCTGCAACCACTTCTGCACTTTTGGTTTGGCTGTTTTTTAATTAAAGAGAAAAAGAACCTTGGCATTTACAATCTGTTATGTACGTGAAGCAAGCAGAGGTGAAAGGCAAGCAGGCTGCCTACCTCATATCAGGCCTTTGCTAACTCCTTCCAGATGTGTCCCATTATCAAACAGCAATGCTGTTTCATCCAAACACCAAAATGTACCAGATGAAGAGATTGCCCATTTTTAGATTTCTCTTACCCATCCAACTCCAGCATCAGAAAGCAAATAATGTTTTAATCCTTATTTCAATGATGAAGGCTGGAATTCTTTTCATTTCTAAATAAAAATGCAGATTTCAGCACGCCAAGCTGTGACAAGGGAGGTTCCCCAGAGGACTCCCGCAGCATTTTGCCCTCAATCTTTTTATTTGTTTTTCCCAAAGTCAGTTTTTACCCACTTTCCACATAATACAGGCAGCTCATGCAGCCCGCAGCTGAGAACCAGTCTGTAACAGGTGCGCTCCTTCACAGTAAGAGCCAAGCTCTGTTTTCCTCAGTACTTGAATAGCAAGCAGCTCATCTCTAACTGATATTTACAGTTGTTGAAATAAGCTGCAAGAAATAAGGAGGTAAGTATGACTGGCTGAAAGAAAGCATTTCTGATACCATTCTCACAATGTATTTTCTACTGTTACAGAAATTGAGGCAGACAAATGATAACAACAGAATGTGTGTCAGCTTCCTCTAAGGGCTCTGATTCCCCAGTAACATAAATTTATACCAGGATAAATAATGAGGTTCAGACTCATAGGTGCCTACTTGGCCATAACTGTATGGACTAACCTGTATTCATAAGTTGTACACTAAAGACCACATACATTTAAAGCCTGATGTTTCATCAAGTTGAAACTACAGAGCGATGACTCAAAAATGATGGACTTCCAATTTAAGGTATTCAAGTAGTGTTTCCCAAGTGGCTCCATCAAGCAAATAGCAGGAAAAGAGAAGAGCCAGTATAATGTTACCAGTCAATCATTCATATAAGAGCTGAGAAAAATAAGGTTTCACAAATAGTAGAAATTTCTCATTTTACTGCTCTGTGGCAAAGCACAAGGGGTACCTTATCTCGGCAAGTAAATGTCTTGCTTCAGGTCAATGCCCTGGCAGGGGCAAATTCCTTCACAGGGTGCTTTAATGGATGGAATGACACAGTGCTGAGACATAACCTGCAGTTCAAGGAATTATTTTGATAAAACCATGCTGGGAACTGACTCATCTGCTATTGTGAGAACTTGCTGCTTTACAGAAAGAAGTAATTCTCAGCATACTAACCCAGAAAGTGCTATGATCCTGGAACACCTTCGCAATGGGAAGCACTCACACACCATTCAGTTTTGACCTCTCAAGATCTTACAAAAATCTCTGGGTTAGAATCAAAGGTGTTTTTACTCTTCATTCTCCAACTTAACCATGATCTGCCATATTTAACATTAAACCTAATTCCATTTAAATGACTGAGAAATTGTTTTAAATATATCTATCAGTTCATGTACCACAATATTAATCAACGTGAAAATAGTAATGGTCAACACAAATACATTCAGAGAATTGTTATAAGTGTGCGAGCCATTAATTAAAAAACATACACTAGGTGTTGTTCCTTCTTATGAAGTTTAGTGGCAGAAAATGCCCTGTGACGTTGGGAGGGGTGGAAACCACAGAGAAAAGGACATCTTCTATTAACCCTAACATAAAACTACTTCAATTAATTATTTGTATTGCAAAAAGAAAAAAATACTTAGATGAATCAGCACTGCATATTCCTCAAGACACACAGATCACAGAATCATAGGGGTTGGAAGGGACCTCCAGAGATCATCAAGTCCAACCCCCCTGCCTAAGCAGGTTCCCTACACCAGGTCGCACAGGTGGGCTTCCAGGCGGGTCTTGAATATCTCCAGAGAAGGAGACTCCACAACCTCCCTGGGCGGCCTGTTCCAGTGCTCCGTCACCCTCACCGTAAAGAAGTTCTTGCGCACATTGGTGCGGAACTTCCTATGCTCCAGTTTCTGGCCGTTTCCCCTTGTCCTGTCTCCACACACCGCTGAAAAGCCTCGCCACTTTGCCCCCCACACCTTAGATATTTATAGACCTGGATCAGGCTCCCTCTCAGTCTTCTTTTCTCAAGGCTAAACAGACCCAGTTCACTCAGCCTTTCTTCACAGGGGAGATGCTCCAGGCCCTTCACCATCTTTGTGGCCCTCCGCTGGACTCTTTCCAAGAGATCCCTTTCTTTTTTGTACTGGGGAGCCCAGAACTGGACACAGTACTCCAGATGAGGCCTTACCAGGGCAGAGTAGAGGGGGAGGATCACCTCCCTCGACCTGCTGGCCACGCTCTTTTTAATGCACCCCAGAATGCCATTGGCCTTTTTGGCCACAAGGGCACACTGCTGGCTCATGGCCAACCTGTTGTCCACCAGGACACCCAGGTCCCTCTCTGCAGAGCTCCTCTCCAGCAGGTCATCCCCCAGCCTGTACCGCTGCATGCAATTATTCCTCCCTAGGTGCAAGACTCTACACTTGCTCTTGTTAAACCTTATCTGGTAAATGCAAACATGTTGGTTGTTTTTTAAGTATCTTCCCACTATTATCATCAATCAAGTTCAACACATAAAAGTATATCACTCTACCTTTTGTTTTTTTTCACTTAAGCACAACATATATAACTTTTTATCATGCGTCGCTGCACACATCAGAAAGCAACACCAGAAGTGCTTTACTCTGTTAGATATAAACCACGCTAAAAGTGCAAGACGACATATCTGTTAATAAACAAATTCTTATAATACTCTGCTATTGACACGCAAACACCAAAGCAAAACAAGGGATATCATTCTTACAGTAAGTTACCATAACCACAACAAACCACAAAACAACCCCTTTTTACTCATTAATACATCCTACTTGGCACCATGCGAACCAGTCAACTCACAGCATTTAAAATTCAAGCTGCAAGATCTTCGGTTTTTACAAGTTAATTTACTGTAAAACATGTGATTTTATCATCAGTGAAACAGTACTGAAGCAGAACAGTAAAAAACAACATTCAATTACAATTTTATTTATTTTTTACATTCTTGAAAACTGAACTTCTCTGTATATGTGCAATAAACACGTGAGAACTGTTGAAATACCATAGCTTCAGCTTGTCTTGACTAATATTGCTATTATTGTTCAGACAGAAAATACTACATATATCCATTAAAGCACGTAGAGTCCTTTTGTTTTGTCTGAATTAGTTTACATGCTACAGTAAACTTGGAACTCTTTCGAAACAGTTCCAAAAATTGAAAGTATAGACACAGACAGAAAGGACATCTCCTGGGTTACGATCAAGATCCAACAGAATATAACCTCTCAAAAAAAGAATCTGAGTTCCTAAGACTTGTGGGTCTGTCATAAAACAGCACTAATTCAAAGGCAGTTCTCTCTAGTTAATAAAACAGTAAAATTTCATAGTATCACCTATTAAGCAAACACTAATTCACCTGTAAATAAACAACCTTAAAAAATTAATTTCAAAAACAAGAAAAGGTAGAAGGTCAAGAGATTTCAGAAATATTCAAGTCTGATAGAAACAAAGACTACGTATCAATGAACTTTTAGGAGATAATTTTTATCTAGATTGCAAATTATCTAGATTTAATAAATTATCCAGATCAAAAATGATCTATACATCTTACTAATACATTTAAAAATCTAGGACAAAATAGGAAAAAAAAATTTAAGCCCAAGATTCGGAGTCTGTTTAGCTATATATGCTATGGGCACAAGATCCTTTTTCAAAAGCATCATGTGGAAGAGCCCATTTCACACAATGTAGATGTTGCATTGCTTTCACATGCACATCCTTACATGACAATTATTTTGATCCATCTGCCTCAAACACCACCATACTTCATCTGCAGCCCTTTCTTCTCCTCTATTCCTGTGCAGTATTTGATTAGCAAACACCTACACTCCGAATCCTTTCTAAAATACTGCCCTTTATTCTGTGCCCTTTACAAAACAAATTCTTAAGGGAAAAAAACATAACACAAATATATACTTTTTAAACTGCTTACTACAAAATAATGCGAGATCTGAACAGCAAAGTCATTTTTGAAATAACATTTGCCTATGATCTGGCCTATACTGTAGAACACTGAAAATTAGAAATTGCAAAAATAGCTGCATAAAAAAAAATAAAACTCTCGATCTTTTCTTTCTTGTCCAGCAACAGATTGTTTTAGTAACAGCAATCTGTTAGACAAATGAAAAGAAGAAATTACCAGGCATCAGACTGTATTAAGAGTCACAAGACAGTGAGTCACTACACAGCGAGCCAAGTAAACTGACCAAGGACTATCAGAGCTTGCATTTCTTGCATTTGTACAGCTAAAAGATTCAGAGAAGCTACTCTCTGAATAGAAAGGTCTGCCTAATCTACAATAAACAAAGCGAAACACCTGTGCGCCTGCCGAGAATCGGGGAAGAAGTTTTTTACCTCCAGGGATAAAGCATCAAGGAGAAGAAACTGTTCATCTACCCTTGTTATCAGAAAGCCTTCACTAGTATCAGCCGGTAAAGAGTTTGCCCAGGAAGTCTGTGGAATGTCCATTACTGGAGGTTTCCAAAAATACAAGTCAGACAAGCCTGTGAAAGGTGATTTAGGTATAGCTGATCCACCACAGAGAAGATAGACGGCAGTGACTTTTTAAGATACCTTCACCCCTATCTTTTTCCTCCAAGGCAGTGAACTTCGACTGTTTCCAGTTTGGTAAACTCTTAAACTCCACATTTTTCTCTAGTGACAGTACAGTAGGAAACTGAAGATAATCAAAGCACACAGAAGTATTAAAATTGTTTCTAACATAGAGTTGGCAGCCAGTGTACTTTCTCTGTAAATGATCTTTGTAAAGAAAAGAAAAAAATCTGCATTTTCTCATTCAGTTAACACATAGTACCTTACTTTCTTTTCCTTCCCATCTTCATCAACAGACTCAGGTAGCTCGATGCCAACACTCATTATGTTGATCAGGGCACTACTCTTCATATTTACCTCAACTTGTTTACCAATAATTTTTTTCTGCATTAATGAAGTTTGGTACATTCCAACTAACAGTAGCATAACAAATTTGAAAAAAGGAACGGTTGAATCAAAACAAATCCTTTGCATAGGACTTTTTTTTATTCAGTGGAAATGAATTTTTATTACCATGGTCTTCGCACTTACATTTCACTCAACTTGACAGCAAGTGCTTACTTTTCATAAAGAAATCCTCCTGAGCACGGTGAATCGTGGGCTCCAGGTCACTTTGCATTATGGCATGCTGCTTGGTGCGACGGGGCGGGTACGTATTGAAGCGTTTGTGCAAGAATGAAATGTATCACAAAAGCAGTTTACATTTCTAATTTACTGAATTTTATTGTTGAAGAATCTTATTGTAGAATGGTATGCATTGTGACACAAAGTCATATTTCTCAATTACTTTTCAATTTCTGAATTGTTTTTCTTAACAAATCAAATCACAAATTCATCCAAGTTAAAGAACTAGATTTAACTCGTCTTTGCAGTCTCCAATTCTTCTCCCTTCAAGTCTTGCTTAATTTACAGCCACAGTTTCAGCAAATAGTATGTTTCAGTGAACTATATTATGCAACAAGAACTTAGAAACAGATTCATACTTTTGAAATAATTTACAAATAAATATCCTCTTCTGTTTGGTTCCTCAGGAGTTCCTCTTAACTTCAAAGCTTTTTATGTGAAGCAGATAATATTCTTTCCAATTAGCAAAGATATCAGCTGCTCTTACATAGCTTATTTACTAATTAAAAGCTATCAGATTCATAAAGTATAAAAGCTAAGCATCTACAAAAGATGTGGCTACTTTACACTGCCTGAAATGTTGCAGTATTTCTCTCATTCTAGTAAGCTCCACGCACTAAGAAAATCTTTATTATGTGATCTCATTTAAAGGAAACCATTGACAAACACTTAAATGAGACGTAACAGATTTATGAATAGGTTTTTCAAGGAAAATAGGTTTTAAACTAATAAAAGGCATATGTCTACCAAAGTAATTTTAAAAGGACTTGACAATAAAAATTAATTCATACAACAAATAGCACTTAGTGCACACAAAAATGCCAACTAAATCAGGAAGATGTCATTTTCATTACCTGACAAGAGCGAAACTGGTTGACCAGCAGTGTGCATCTCTGTGGGTCTTTTCTTCCATCTAAACTGTCCAGTTCAGCTGCTACTTGATTTAGTTCCTCATCGGCATAGTAGAACTGAGCAAGGAGCTGCGGGTCTGTTCTCTGTGCAGAAGAGATGCATAGAATATTGTGTTACAAAATATTACATTATTTTTTTGCAATTAAAAAAAATACTCCCGTGAATTATAGTGATTGTAATTTATTTTTTTAAGTCATTTGAGCCAGATTAGTAGGGCATCAGCACAAAAAGAATGACATTGAGACATTTATATACACTCACAAAATCTTCCTACCTTGAAGAAAAAAATCTTTCCTCCAACAAAGTGGGTATTATTAAGCTATTGTTATCTCCAAAACCATCCTGGCATTCTCACCCACTGTGGCATAATTGCCTGGTGGGCAAACAACTGAATCACAAGTTTTGTTTATGAAACAAAAGTGTGCTTCACTTTTAGCAAAACAAAACAACAACCACCACCTGCTGCCAACACAAAGCAATGTGAGGGGCCTTCAGGAGAAGCTTCTGCAGCTGCTGGTTGGACTCATGACCACTGCAGTGACTCCTGAAATCCAACTCCTGCAGAGGTTTACGGGCACTGGTGAGATGTGCCCGAGCATTCTCTTTCCTAGGCTAAGTTGTCCAGCTCTCTCAGGCTCTCCTCAGCAACAGAAATAGTGAGAGCACAGAAAGCAACACGAAATATCATATATTCACAAAACGCAACTCCGGCAGAAAAAACCCTTTGGGCCTTAGCATTACACAAGCATTAAACATACAGAGCTGTACAGTCACACAGTTAACTACTGTGAGTCCTGGTCTCATTAGTGATGCTACAGACGGCCTCGCTGGTGCATGCTGCATGGTTTCTCAACTAGCAATTTAATGGCACAACAACAACAGCCTTCCCTGAAAGCAAACACACCAGCTCCTGTCCCTACACGTCCTACTTATGCATGAATATAATGATTTAAGGCTATCCTTCAGCTTTCTACACTGCTAGTTCACACCATTTGAGCTGGGAGGCAAGTCAGAAATACCTTCTAAGCTGACGAAACGTAGTAATGAAAGTGTTTGGATTTTTTCTTTAAGCAGGAATCCAGTTGCTTACTACAAAATAAATGACAGAGAGCCTTGGCAATCTTTAGATTTTTCCTCTGCATTCTTTCAGTGTTGTCTTTTTTTAAGCAGCTACAGTACACTGAGCATAAATTGTGAGACATTTACATTTTGGCTTCATTAAAGCCTTGATAGAAAAACGTGGAGGGAGAGGGATAAAGCTTGTAGTATATGGGGAATAAACAAAATCCAGAATTAAAGACAGTAGAGAGAGACCCTATAACTGAATTACTTAATTTAGTTGAGTTTAGTACTAAACTCTCACATCTCCCCTACCCAATTATTTTTATTACATCTGGTGTTTACATTTTCCTTCAGTATTTATTGACATCTAGAAAACTTTCTAGATAAAGTTGTTAACCAAAGACACAGGAATTCATGCATGGAAGTGTGGCAAAACACAACTTATTTATATGCATCTAAATTGCACTGCAGAAGCAAAATAAGGCAATTTGTTGAGTGGTCCCAAGCTAAAAAAGCAAATGTAAGAGTGAGACAGTTAGCTCACATGGGGCTGATCTTTTAAATTGGAGAAACAAAAGTTTTAATTGAGTTCTCTCTCCCGTGTTATGTTTGTTGTGGATTAGTACCGTGACCTTTGATTAATTGTGCCAATCATGTGGGCCCTCGCAAGACAAAGCTACATGAGACTCTAAATCTCCTAGCAGGGGGGCATTTAAAGTCCATAGGCACAACTTTCTAAATTCAATTTGTTCCAGCCAGTAGGAGAACAGAGACAGCACCATACTCTGTGCCAATTTGTTGCTTTCAATTTATGCAAAACATGGTTCAAATAATTCCATCAGGTTACTATTCACTGGCAGAGTAAGAATCAGTAATTCTCATCTTCAACTGTTCAAGTTAATAGAAAAACTTCATTTGAGTGCATCTAACAAAGAACCTACCGCTTCGTATTCTGATTGTTTCTAGAATTAACCACGTTTACAATCAAATTTGTTCATCTAGATTCTTGCTGTGATTAGCTGGACTCATCCTCTAGCTACTGGATCTTGCCTTTTTCCACTAGAGCATCATGTATTACAGCTACTTCTGTTCAGTTATTTTTGTATCCAGACTGCAGGAACCCTTGCTGTCACAATGCCCTTGTACAACCCGTATAGATTTCTGTTCCTGTTTTGTTGGGGTGGTAACAGATAAAAAACAACCGAACACCACCCTGAGTCTGAGCTCTCCACACAGGAGTCTCCTCCATTGTACAAGAACATCCCGTATTCCCTCTTATGTTTTTCTGCATCTCACAAGTCATGTTATAAAAGATTCAGCCCACCAAGTGATCCAGGTTATCCTCTGTAGCTGTTAATTGCTAGCATGTGACTTCCACAACACTGGACTGCATTCACCACAGATTCAGAATCAGTTTTTTGTGCATTGGTAATTATTTATTATCCTCATTTATAAGATATACATTGGCTATCACTCCAGTCAGTACAAAGATAAGAATTGGCATATCATCAGTTACAGTAATAGTGCATCATTCCTTCTATTAGGAAAGATCACTCACTGAATTTTTTTCATGTGTGCATTCTCACCCCACAGCACACACACATTTCTTATTAGGCATTACTCTTCATTCTCAGCTCATTAGGTCAGAGATTTAATGCAGAAGACTGCCTGTCATTGCCAAGCTCAGTACTCAACAGCCCACATGAGAAGCTGTATTAACTACTGAACTGGTTACACACAGATTTTGCCAGTGAATCCCCACCTAGATTAGGTTAGTTCAGTTTATTGTACAATAAATTCTGATTTGATTTTTATCAGGATTTACATCAACTATAAGAGAGTGGTAAAAGGAAAACACCTTAGTTCAAGTGAGCTGTCAGATACAGGTTATTAGATAAGTAACAGGTCTGTAAGATTACACGTTATCAGTTGAAAAGATGCTATTCCCACACCTTGTAAACAAGCTGGTCTTTATAAAAAACAGAAGCTGTCACTTAAAAAAAAAAAAAAAAGAAGAAGTGTAAACAGACTGGGAAAAGAAGTATTCTAGCACACACATCTCAACACAGGACAGAAGCTAGCAGCCAGACAGAAAACAGATACTATAATGAGAAGTCAAGGTGCTAAGAGAAATCTCAAACCAGTCGGTAATTCCAGAATTGTTTTGGAAATCAAGTTTCCAGAAATAAGCATTTTTCTAGTAGAAAATTTCCTTCTTTTGAAACAAGATTTGAAGCATCTTTTGCATGATTTTAATGGCACCTTTTGAGCATATTGTTTTTTTTTCAACTAGCTAACAGATAAAATATGCATGGTCTTATAAATATAACAGACAGCAGCCCATAATTTGAACACCAAGGAACATTTTCCAGAGGTTTCTGAGATCCTTCATAGAGGAGTAAAGGTTTTAAGTTCTTCTACAGACATCGCAATACGGATGAAGTCTCCACCACCACCATCAAGAATAGAGAGGAAAGATGTCATCAACACCAATAAGCCAAAGAATAGACTGAAACAAAGGAACCAGAGAGATAAGCAAAATCGTAGCTAGTGATACTGTTATTTCCTGATTCTCCAGAAAATAACATTCATCATGTTTGAATTGCTGATATAAAGGTTTCAGAACAACACATAAAGCCCAGCCCTGCTTAAATAAAATCCATGGACTTGATAAGAAAAGCTCCAGACCTTGGTTGTCCTTTTGCAGTTCTTCAGTATCCTAAGTATTCACAGCTCTCCCACGTGCTCAAGCCCTGATCTGACCCTAATCGAGAGAAACTACAAGGAAAAGCTTTAATTATATATGCCTTCTTCTGATGGTTAATCCAGATTGCTTTTTGACAAGAGAACACCATAAGCCTACACCCACTAGGGAAACTTTTCAAATAGCATTTGGCAGTGGTAAAAGGTACATTTTACATATATTTTATTACACATTAAAGCAATTGCATCCACAAACATCTACAGGATGGTACTGGGTAAGAACAGTCAGTTCCCATAGGACAATTTTAATTGCTGTAGGTGCCACATTATGTTGCCCTTCCATAGCCAGGATCAGTTAAACATCAACTCTATTCTGCTACAGCTGATGGGATTCTACTAGTTGACGTGAGAAGTTGTAGGGAAGGACCATGGTGTTTGCATCAGCACAACTGATTATATCTGTATGGCCTCCATTGCTCCCCAGTCAGAAAGGGGAAAGGTAGTACAAATGTCTCTGGCCAAGCTGTCAGTCTAAATCTGTTGCCTACTGTGTTTTTGGGGAAAGGAAACAAGTGGATTGTCACAAAACCAGGCAAACAGGATCAACCTTGAACTTTCCATTCTCTGGAATAAATGCAGCAGTTACTGGACTTTGCCAAATAGGAACAATTACTGCATGGCACAGAAATCAGAACAAAGTCCCCACAAGTGAAAGTACATTTGCTTTGAGATGGGAATTTGGAAATGCTATAGGTAAAAACATCAGTTCTGTTCTCCAGCACACAGATAATATTCTGTAACATTTTAGAAAACAACTCACTATACACCATATGCTTTGTGTATCACAAGGCAGATCGAGGTGCTAAGAATTTAAGTATGGTCAGTTCTGCATCTCAGATGCGATGTTTATTTTCAAAGCCTAAAACAGATGTTGCACGTTACTAGTTTTAAACTAATTAAACTCATTTAAGACTTACGTAAAACAAAAACTTTGGGGTTGGTTTCTTTTTTTTCTGTAGTAATAGGATTTAGGCTCCAACTCCCAAACATATCCATTGTAAGTGTGAAAAATAATCATAGAATCCTTAGAGTTGGAAGGGACTTTTAAAGGCCATCTAGTTCAACTCCCCTTGAAACCATTTCCCACTGTTCTGTCACCACAGACCCTGCTAAAGAGACTACCCCCTTCTTTCCTGTAGCTCCCCTTTAGATACTGAAAGGCTGCTATCAGGTCATCTCAGAGCCTTCTATTCTCCAGGATGAACAGCCCCAGCTCTCTGCCTGTCCTCATAGGAGAGGTGTTCCATCCCTTGGATCATTTTTGCAGCCTTCCTCTGGACATGCTCCAACAGCTCCATGTCTTTCCTGTACTGTGAACTCCACATCTGGACGCAGTACTCCAGGTGAGGCCTCACCAGTGCAGAATAGAGGGGCAGGATCACCTCCCTCACCCTGCTGGCCACGCTTTTTTTGATGCAGCACAGGGTATGGCTGGCTTTCTGGGCTGCAAGGGCACAGTGCTGGCTCATGTCCAGCTTGCCATCTGCCAGTACCCCCAAGTCTTTTTCAGCAGGGCTGCAGTCAATTCTTTCAACCACCAGCTTGTATTGGTAATGGGGGTTGCCTCAATCCAGGTACAAGGCCTTACATTTGGATTTGTTGAACCTCATGAGGTTCACCTGGGCCCACTGCTCAAGCCTGTCTAGATCCCTCTGGACGACAACCTGTCCCTCTGGTGTGTTGACCACACCCCACAGCTTGGTGTCATCAGCTTGGTGCACCTTGCTGAGGGTGCACTTGAACCCACTGTCAATGTCACTGATGAAGACATTAAAGACTATCAGTCCCAGCACCGACCCCTGGGGGACACCACTCATCACAGATCTCCATCCAGACACTGAGCCATAAATGGACTTCGAGTGCCCAACACTTACTCAATTAAGCACAACTACACGGGTCACTGATGCACTTAGCAGGCTTGACTGACAGATGACTTACTCCAAAGATCTAAGGCATTTCTTCAAAAGGGGATTGCCAGTACATTGCTACATAGCTTCATTGTCACCTTCTCTACAAGAAAGTGTACATACATCCTCTCTTCATACAGATCCTTTGAAATTTTTTTCATGCTTTTTAAGTGGTAATAAATATGAACAAGAGAGAATCACTCCCTAAAAGGTGGATGAGTCAAAATCTGATAAATGATACTTAATTTCAAATATTATAATTTTTAATAGCAACAATATATCTTCACATTAAAGGAAAAAGGGTCTCAGCAACTCAAAGCATGCGAGTTTTTTTGTTGTTGTTGTTTTGTTTATTAAATCTGCCAGCTTTATCTCAAGAGCTACCTGTTAAAAAAGGGGAAATTATTCCCCCAAGGTTCGTTACGTAGAATGTATGAAGCCTTAAAAATAATAAAAATGCATTTTTAAATGAGTTTTCTTGGCTTTCTGATGTTGCACGTGCATAAAAAGGACTCCAAGATGAGCCCAACAATTACCAACTGAATGTAAAAATACATAAAAAAAAAGCAAGCACTGTGGGAAAAGCTGCAGTCTGGTTAAAGCCTTACCAGCTGCTCTGTGCTTATCTATAGAATATCATTACACAAGCTAGAAAGACAGGTAAACAGGTTGTTAGCACAAAAAAATGCTAGCAGAGCCTTAAGCAAAAAAAGTCAGTGAGATAACAAATTATTATTGGACAACAAAAATAGCAGGTGAGTGAGTTTTTCCAATACTAGCACACTCTTCAAAAATGGCATTTAAATGCTATGTCTCCACTACAGAATGGTAATACCAGAGTAATATCAGCCAAAAAAAAAAATCAGATAGGTTTCACTGAACTAGAACAGCAAATATTTGAGACTGCCACAGTCAGATTTCACTCATGATGGATTAAGTCACTGTACACAGCTTCTATTTTTGTGTGCTCATAATACTAATCTAGAGAAGCATGTGCTCAAATTCGTATTTTCTTGGGGAAGCACATAAGCATATGCTTAACATGTGTTACTTAAGCTTTTGGACTCTGCAGGAGCGGACTGCTGCTGAACCATAGCCTCTATATCTAGGAAACAAGCATAACCTGAGGAAGAAGGAACGGTTTTACTGTGGGGATATGAAGATGCCAGGTGGTGATGGAGTAGCCATGGGAAGCATGGTAACCTCCAGTGCTGCCTCCTCCCTGAGCCCACTTGCCAGGGATTTCCATCTCCAGATTTGCCTCCTGCTAAATCCAAACACAACTATGAGGAGTCTTAGGGAGAGGAAGAAGTAATTTCCCTGTCTTTATTCCAACCCAGGAGCTTTTTCATCCTATTTCCTCCCCTTAGGCTACTGAGGAGCAATAGAGCGGCCAGGTGGGAAGCTACGCCAGCCATGGCGCACCCACCAACCTCACAGCCCTTCCTCCTCTCACAGCCCGCCTCCTTCAGTTTGACCTTAGGATAATCATCATTCTTTCCGATCTGCTGCAAGAACATCAAGCTTAAAGGACAACTAAGGATTTAGAAAGAACAAATTCAGCTTGTTGAGAAAAGTACCAAAACTGACAGGCTATTCTTTAAATGCTTTTATGCAGCTTGCTTCAGATTTCTCTGTTTGTATTTGCAGTCATAGATTACACTAAGCACCCTTTCAAACGAAATTGATTCTGCCACATTTTTAGTCACCTGCTGCCTATCACAAGGAAAATCACACGTTTAGTTCCCTGGGCTCCCAGAGCTACAGGACCCTCCTTAACATAGGAGTGGCATTTGGAAGTGGCATCCAACTATTTTTCCCCCGATGATATGAAACCCTCCACCTTGCTAAGCTCCATTTACTCACAACTTCCTGCACTAAATGACTTACTTAATATTCCACTACTGTTGTTACAATGTTTTATGAATCTTTCCAAGTATTTATAAAAATTCCCAAACGCTGAGATAAACCATGATCCCCCTCAATGTCCATATCTTCTTAGTATTTTCTACAAGTTTTTTCTTTCCTAAAAATCAAATGTCTGTTCTTAAACACACACAGACAAAAAAAAAACTCCGCACATTTTAAGAATTGTTTTGCAGTCTCTCTGAAAAGCTCCATCTTGCTCTATGTTATTATATTCTAACAGCATATTTTTTTCCTCCCAGGTCTGCAAGGTTTGCAGTCCCAGCGCTTTGCTCATGCTCAGCAGCCCCGGTTGCATGCCAGCTTTGCCTCACTCTTCAGTACCAACCTAGTTTGAACAACCTGCCACATACAGTATTTTACTTCTGGATCAAGAAATAAACATCTTAGTTAATCAGGGCATAGACAAAATACTTGTAAGAGGGAAACCTGTCCCAGCAGTGAGCTCAAACATGCTGATTATAGAAGAGTTACTACATAGTCCCGCTTAAGCATGAACAGGCATAGAACATTCTTTAGGTTTTTCATACTGCAAGTGCATCCTTATTTTTCTTTGCCTCAGCAGATTTGCTCATGATGAATCTGAGGTGTTCTGTACCATATTTTAATATAAGAACAATCATCTGCATTAAGTTGCTCATTCATAACCTTGTTTGTCTGGTAGGAGTCTCTCTATAAGCCCAGGTTGAACACCTTGCCAGATGTGCAGAATTTAACTACCTTGGCATCATATCACTACCACAATCAATCACCGCAACAAAGATTTCATCAGAACTTTATTCTTAAATGCACCTGTTTGATCCCAGCAATGAAAGCAAGCAGGCTCTCATCACAAAAACCTCTCCCAGCTGCTGCCTTCTATCTGACAATAACTTCAAATGAATATCTGCCTAAGTAAAACTTTTGATCTTATTTCCACTATTTCAGCTAAAGAACACAAACAAGTAGCTCTGAATGCCATCATCTGTCATACTGGGTTTGTTTTTGAGATAATAGCAAGCTTCAGTTGGTGTTTGTCCATGCTCAGTACACAGGCACACAAAAAGCATACATTTGCTGGCAAGCAGTACACTAACTGGATGATGCTGCGTGGTCACCTGTGTCCCTGCCCAACCACTGCAGAACTGAACATTTTTGCTCCAATAAGGCTTCCTCTGGTCCTCTCAGACCATGTCCTCATGATCTGACTTTGGCCTTCTGGGCATACAGAAATCTCTCCCAGGAAAGAAATGGGTTTTTGTACAGCTCTTCTTGTTTTACGTTTTCCATGCTAGCTCAGCATTGTTTTTGTCAGTTTTTGTTTGACCATTTCTCCTCATCATCATGCAGATGCTGGGGTAACCTGCATCAGGCTTCAGCTGTTCTCCCACCCCTTCCCCAGATTTTAGCAGGCTTCTTTTAAGGCTGGACACAACACACAAGAACTAAGCAACAGTACAACATGAATGCTTTCCTGATATATGTTCTCCTGGTCAATTTTATATTCACTATTGAAAAGAAAAACATAGAATCATAGGAGCGCTTGAATTGGAAGGGACCTTTAAAGGTCATCCAGTCCAACATGCCTGCAATGAACAGGGACACCTAAGGCTCCATCAGGTTGCACAGAGAGTGAAATAAAGAGAAATAGACTTCAAGAGAAATCTCTAGCCGTCATATATCTAGTTGTCACATATGCTAGGATTTCAAAACCATATATTGTCTCTTCTGGCAAGACTAATTTTGAGACTTGTCTGCCTCCTGTTTAAGCTAATACACCAATCGAGCACAATTACAGCTCTACCTATTTAACCAAGAGATAATTGATTCTCCTCATTCCAGCAAACAATTGTCAGAAAAGCCGTAATACACACCGCCTACTGCGCATCACTCTCTATTGATCAGCAGTATCATTTTCACATCACAGCTATATACTTTCATGTTCCCCCTCAGCAGCATTTCTCAAATTTCAGGCTGCCAAGTATTTTCTTCAATATGCTAAATGACAGAAGAGCCAGAGGCATTAATTGCAGAACTGCTTCTGAAAGCAAGGAAATGCATTACCAGTAGTGCTTATTTTAACATTTACAATGCTCTGGCAAGAATGTGATTCAGACTAGTTTTAGTTTGCTATATTTGATAAAAGCATCAAGAAAAAGAACAACAACCCACTACACTGGAGACACCAATAAAAAACTGATCTTTGAAAAGAGAAGCATGATTAGTTTAAAGCAAAAAACTCAACTCCTACAGGAACAACTCCTTCCATTTCCGAAGTAGACACCTGCTGCTGGTCTTTACTGTAGATAGCAGTAACCTTCAGCTTCCAAAGCTGAGCTTTCTTCTCTGCCACCCCAGGCAGACTCCTAAAATGAACCCTTGCCAAGCACAGTACCAAAATTGGAGGCTGAACCGTGATTTTTCTCCCACATAATGGGATGAAGAATTCCTGTGCTTCCACAGCCTCAGGGAAGAACACCTACTGGAATATCTACAGCTTACATTTCAACAGCACTGCAGGTCAAAAAGTTAAACTGCTTTACTATTGAGATTGCATTTAATATAAAGCTCCACATATACGCAGTCTTGGATCAAAGTTATTCATTGCTTTTCAGTTGGAAAACAGGGAATATTTTTCTCTGAATAAAACAATCAGGATAAAAATCAACAAAGGGTCAAAAAAGTTCTGACATTTTTGAAATCAAAGTTATTAACTATTCTCTGTAACTTCATGACTACTCTGCAAATAGATGATGTTAGGTGAACTCATTCCATATGCATGTGTTCTGCATACAGTCATGCAATCACATTATTTGGTCAGAACAAGAAATATTGTTCCAGAACAGACAAAAATAACAGTTGTCATTTCCTACCCTTCCATTTTTTCCAGCTCAAGGCTTTACTTTGGGTTACAAATGCAGAAGCAGAGGCCACAACTTGAATGTAATTTGCATCGTGATCTTCACTTGAACCAGACAGCAGTCTGTCTTCAGTCCTATGGACACTCGGATGTTCTAACTACGGGGTCAGAGATAGGAACTGCAGAAAGACCAGCCAAGTTAGCCAGGAGCATGGTGGTTCTGCCTGAAGGTGAGATACATCTGCCAGAACCTGTCAAAGTTAACACGGCCATCCTTGCTGTCTCAGAGCACTCAAACAAGCTGCCCTGCTTCGGCATTAAGCTCCAGCTTCCTCAGCCCTTTCAGTTCTGCTCCTTCCAGCTGCGGCTGCTAGTGACAGACATGAAGCCCGGGGGTGATCTTCTGCAGCCAGCAGGTTCAAAGTAGGCTAGAGTGCAAAATGTAACTGTATTTAGAACTTCAGAGACTACCGGAGATTTTCAAACAAAATCTCAATGCATTATTAGACAAGAGAGATGCTTTTTATATGACCAAACATGAGGGGAGAAGTACTGAAAGGATACCCATACCGTGCACTCGTATGGATAACTGCAAACACTCATCAATTAAACAAAAAGTCTTACAGTAAAATGCTTTAGTTATTCTTCCAAGCAGTCAGCTTACCTAATTAGGCAACAGTTTCCTGATACACTGAATATTCCACGGTTCTAAAGCCACATGGCTTTTCCCTATCAAATCTAAGTGAAATTCATTGTTCTCCATCAAAGAAAAACTTACGGGGGCTGACAGATTTTTTAGACTACCAATACACATGTCAATAAAGCAGAACGTGGGGGGGGGTTGGTTCTTGTCATTTGTTTTCCTTGACATAATTTCTTACATTACTTTAAGTTATCAATCATATGCATTGAAAATCATTACAGTTAGATTAAAATGGAATATATGCAATTAAAGTCTCTGCTGAGAAAGACACCAGCTTCAGAGAATGATGTTATCGTAACCCAAAATTGCACTGAGATCACAAGTACTATTCAAAATCATGACTAACACTCATAATTACAGCATGCGTGCAGAAAATTTTTATTCATTTACTTTTTTGTTTATTTATTCGAGAGGAAAAGAAAGTCCAGAATTAATCAACTGGAGATGACAGACAGAAGAATATAGCCTGGAATTTATCATGACTGGGGATACACATCGTTTGGAGGGATATCAAAGATGATTTGTAGTCAGCAAAACACAATTATGGTTTTGAAATGGACCGAAAACAGCAGTGTAAATCAAGCAGGCATTATACTTCTGCTCTCCAGGCAGCTACTGCTCAGTTGTTGGCAGCAGCATCTGCAACAGCACTGGGCAGCTCCCCATGTGTCCTACTCAAAGGAACAGGAATTCACTACTAGAAGGGAAAAAAAACTACGAGTAAGATTGTAAAAGTACTGACTGATTACAACACAGTGACACATTTCTGGGATATATGTTTGTACATTTATTCCATATATAGAAAAATGATCTCATGGAAAGCAAAATAATCTGTCGGGAAAAAAATGTATGGCAAAAGAAGTGATTTCTAGGAGGTATATGAATATGAATTGTTTCAGAAAGATCAGTTTGAGACGGACATTCTCTGGAATTAAATTTAAAAAATAACTTAAAAATCCACAGAAAATACAGTTCAACTCATCACCGGATGCTCAGGCGCTATGACAAGGAGAGCAGTAAGAACCTGAAGTATGGGGCACAAAAGCACAAACACACTCAAATGTAGACAGAAACTAACAATGATATTGGCACTGAGAACAGTGCAAATACAAGAGATAAAGACAGAAATGAAAAGATGGGTTTATAAGCTCAATGCAAACCTCACCTCCTCTTCAAATGTTCAAATTCCATAGCAAACCTACCCCCTCTTGCCCACTGGTAACTTCTGAGGACCAAACCCAGTCCACCAGACAATCAGCTGTTAAAGCCAACATCCAAACCTATGTTTAACTCAGCCCTCATAGAAAATCCTTGAGTAAATGAGGCAACTTTAATTACTAGAGTTACACTAAGAGCTCTTCTATATATGCAACTGTCTTTGCAAAAGACAATTTCAAGAAAGCTATGCAATTTATTTTATTCCATAAAGGAGAAACTATATTACCTGTGAAGCGAGACCCACCAAATTACCAGAAAAGCCATTACAAACAGCTTCATTTCCCAGGAAATAGTTTCATTATAGAAAACACAAAGAACCACGAGACTGCTAGGGCTCCTAATGATTACGTATGTTTCTTACCAGAAAGCAGTTTGCACTTGTGACGTGCAGGTGAGCCTGCCTTCCATGCTCCACATTTCTAGAACAGAGCCCAAGGGGAAACGGAAGAACTTTCTCACTTAGAAACACTTAATTTCTCTCTGGACATATTACATAAAAATTCGTTTTACAGCAATCAGAGCAAAATATATTGCACACAAAATTTGGAAAACCACAGTTTAAATGGAGAAGTATTTTTTTCCCTCCATTCTGTCCAGGCCAGCAGTGACTGAGCGCTGCTCCCCAGGCATCACCCCCTGCAACAGATGGGAATGCTCTCCTGCAGAGCACTGTCAGGCACTTCCGCAATGAAATGAATGTAGCAGAAGACACGACTCTCACATATTCCACATACTGAGGAATTTATTCTGACTTACAATAGGAGATGTAAAAATAAAGGCTTGCCCTAGTGCAACTCACTGCAAGCATCAGTATATTCAGGTGTGGTGGTAAAATTAATATTTAAGAGGTCAGGTTAAAAAGTTTATCCTAACTAAAAAAACAGTGCTTTTGAGCAAAAGCAGCCTGATTGTTTCCAGTCCCCACTCCTGAGCTAAGATAATTCTGAGTGTTCCATGGAGACAAGTTCCATCCACCA
This sequence comes from Pavo muticus, assembly GCA_016647715.1. Lineage (NCBI taxonomy): Eukaryota > Metazoa > Chordata > Aves > Galliformes > Phasianidae > Pavo > Pavo muticus. The sequence continues at coordinate 868,756 of JACDJE010000324.1, read as the reverse complement.
AGAGCCAACTCTCCGTATTGTCATACATCCACTGTATGATTCCTCCTTAGGGATGTGTCAGACAGCAAGTTCCTTGAGCCCATTCCTGCAAGGGGTAGACACCTGGCCCTGTTAACATAGAAATAATTGTCTGGACCCCCAAAGAGGGATATCTGGCTTTGTTAAATTTTTTCTTTCTTCATTCTCTCTTCTGATAACGAGATGGGTCTCTGTGATCACATGGCAGAGAACAGAGGAGCAGAGGGGAGATGCTGTCCCATTGATCTCTTGCTATGAATGTAGTTAATAAAGCTCCTATCTGACCAGTCTTAAATTGTACTGTTATGAGACACTTGGAGCCCTGATACTCTCCAACACAGAAAACTGGAATTTAGAAGAGGACGTTGCCCTTACCCAACCAACTCAATCGTGTCACTTTCCAGAAAAACACTGGAGCCAGAAAATAGTTATCGTAAGAGGTCAGTGCTTAAAAGTGACAACATAGCAAAACAAATACATAAAGCAAGCTTTTTGCTCACTCCCTGGAACAGTCTCTCTTGGGCTTCTGGAAAGCAGCTGCAGCATGTGTGAACCTGCTCAGGCTGACTGGTCTTCCCTGCTCTCTGAATCAGCCCTGCAGACACGAAGCATGTCAGCCTGGGTGCAGCAGAGTAAATACGCACACAAGGTTCAAACCTCACACCACGATCCTATTCAATAAAGCAAGAACAAATCCAGCATCATAGGACAACATAGATAATAAGGACAGTAATTTGCAATTAAAAATCAAGTCAGTATGGCTGCCTCCATTTTTCTTGGCATGTCACTAGAGGTGCTTTCATTAAACACTGGATTCTTCTCTCCACAGTTAGCTCAGAACTGCTAGAAAGGCTCAAAACTAGCCAACAGACAAACAAAACACAAATTGATTCTCAGGGGGAGTCACAACCCTAACTGGAGATAGCAGCCTACACAGTCTCAAAAAATTAAATCAATTATGTTCTGAGAGTTACACATCCAAAACGTGGCCTTCTACTAAATACACATCTTACGCAGGAACTGATAATTAGCTGTTGTCCGGGGGAGACAAATCTAACCTGGTAGGGCAACAGTGACATGCAGAGGGTAGCAGACAATGTGTACTGTTACAATTCAGTATCTATACTTTGTTTCCACATTTAGGAATGCTGCTTTCCCTTAGGGCGAAAGAAAGTATAGGCTTTCTTTTCCTGCTCCAGCATAGTGATGCCACACTGAAGTTCACAGACCCTTGCCCAGCACAGCCAAAAACTCCTCCTAGATTGGGCCAACCTACCCTGAGGATTTCTCCCTCTTTGTAAAATCAGTGCTGTTCGTAGCTGGGTAGAGAATCAAAACAAGTGCTTTTCTCAGACTTAGGTTTGACTGTCAGCTTGTGCCAAGGAAAATCTTGCTGAAGCACAAACAGCCTCAGCACCTCAGGCAGAAAGAGGAAAAACATCAAGTTGAGCAGTCCAAAGGAAAGCCAAGGATTGGTACAGTCAGATTACACCACATCCTACTGAGGACTGAACATTAAGGAGCTGTTCTCACCCAGACATCACAGCTCCGCATGAAGGCTGCTGGCCCCACATGAGACTGTGACAACAAAATTACCCATTCTGCATGGGAAAGTTCAGCCAGGAGCCTATAAATGCAAATGCTGACTTTCAAACTTCCATAAGGCTTAGCTATCCCCAAAAGCTTCTATTTCTGAAGATGTGCTCAATCATAGAGGCTTTTCCTCCTCAATCTCTTCATACACCCCCCAGGCTTACCCTAGAGATGGTAGCCCTCCATTGACACATTTTCTCTCTTCAAAAAGCTATCACAAAGTGGAAAATTTGATCATCATGCTTGACAGCTCCAAACTGTGCATGGAATAGCAGTCTTGGCTTATCCCCAAAAAGCTTACATGGGAAAGCAAGTACAGTATGGAGCACCAAGGTTATTCATAAAGAGAAGTAGCACTCACTCTCTAAGGAGACAGACACGTTACTTGGATTGGGCATAGTCACAACCTTGTGACAGCCCAGGTAGCCCTGCACCAAACATAAACAGGATGAATATGAGCTGAGATCAAAGCATTCAAATCTAAATCATCGGAAGTACAACGACAGAGAAAATGGCAAAGAGGGAGAGAGCGAAGAAGGAATCTCCTGGAAACTGCATCTACTGCCAGGGTAGGGTAAGATGAAGAAAAACTTGGATTAAGACCACGTTCTATCTATAATATAGCTCAACTTCTGCCAAAAACAATCAAAACGTTAAACAAACAACAACCAAAAAACAGAATTTAGTTGTATGGGCTTGCATTGATTCAAAACAAAAAAAATTCTGTGGATTCATCAAGAAAGTAAGAAAAGTGAAAAGCAGATTCTTGATTCCGGGGGGGGGGGGGAGTTGGGGGGAAGAGTAATCTAGACAGTGGAGTTTACCTGGTAGTACAAACACAGGGAATTTTAGTGGTAACACTGCACTGTGAGTGTACACACTGAATTTGTTCTTCCTACTGCCTTGAGACAACCGACTCTCCTGGAAAAACTGGAAAAAAGACTGCAGCAATTAGGAAAGCCTGAAGAGGAAAGAGGTGTTTGAGCTCTGCTTAGCAGGAAAGAAAGGTTTTTTTGCATAAACTCAGACTTAATTCTTTCAGCTGTCCACACGCTGTTTCCTTAAAACCAAAATGCTACCAGAGTCTCATCAGAAGCAAAACCACCATAAAAAAGATTTAAAAATCTGCATAGAAACATCTAGTGCAGTATCAGAAGTTCATTCTCAGAGTATAAAAAACCTAATTTCGCACTACTCACATCCTAGTCAGAAGTTCACAGACTAATGTTACGGCACCCAGGCAGTTCTAAGAATCCTGACATCTGTTTCTATCCAACAAATCCGTGGTTATTTTGACTCAGTGTGAAAACAAGCTACTGAACCACTGCAGCACAGCTGGAAGAAAAAACAAGAATGTTTTGAAGTTGGTTTATGTGCAAGAACGTACTTCAGTGTGGAATTACACAAAGTTCCTGTGTGACTGTTTGCATTACACAGGAAAGGTTGAACTGCTTTGAGAAATGATTTTGTAAGGTACTAGAAAACAAACTGCATTCCAACATGATATCACCGTACTGAGATGAGGGCTGCTCTGAAAGTAACTCCTCCTATTTTATTACGATGGTCTGTGCCATCAGACATGGATACTGGTGGTACGGCGGTAGAGGTTGAACCTTCCCATCATATTCCATTTCATCTTGTTGCTTTGCGACAGCGACATGAAAGACAAGCCATGTTTCAGATGGCCACACACAGCTGTCACACAAAACGAAGAGCATCTCGATCAGCTCATCTGCATGAATTGGCTAACGGTGGTGACAACTGGCTCTATCAAAGTGGTTTTGGGCCCTTCGCACCTGTTGTAGTTTCCAAATAAATAAATACCAGGTGCTATTTTCAGAGCAACCTACACAAGCATGAGCTTGTTTGCAAAGTGAAATTTCGCACTGAGTAATAAAAAGCTACAAAGAAATATCCCAAAAAGCACTTATTATCTTCCACAACCAATATACCAGAGCACAGCAAAATCCTGTCTGTAAGAAATAGCTGCATCCCCATTCTTGCAGCATTCTGCAGCATATGGATGAACAGGCAGGCCAAAGGCAGATTTTGACAGATTTAGAGAAGGGGGAAAAAAAAAAAATCTTTGCTGGTTGCCATTGGAAAGGTTCACATAAAGTACCAGCCTGACAGACTGAACTTGTTGCTGCTACTGAACTGATGTAACACCCTGCATCTTCTTACCCACTTAAGATAAAACTTATTCTTAACTCTTCACTTATCCTATTTATCTCCCATACATAAAACAATAACGTTGCAACATCCACTTCTCCCTGTAGTATCCCACGAAACTGATCAAATCACTGGCAATAGTAATAATCCTCTGAAACTGATGTCAGCAAAACCAAAATGGGTTCTGTGCTGCATGTCAGGATTCCTATCTTCCATTCTTAGACTATTAGCAGAGCACTACCTTAATTTTAGTTAGAAAGTAACTTCAGTTACTGCAGGCTTTCAAAAACTGCCGCATTCCTTTCTACAGTTTAATAACCACCCTCAGCATTTACGGTGCCATAGCTTTCACAAGGCTCCATCATGACCTGCTTACACTGCAATGGCCCTCAATTACACGAGAAACCACCTTCAGCCTCAACGCTTGAATTTCACAGCAAGCTGCAACGAAAAACGAAAAGGAAGAAGCCCGCAAAGCAGAATGCATGCCGCAGGTCGGCTCAGTCAGTCCATCTGGGCTGTCAGCTCCTCACTACCTTTGCTTTCTGTGACACTGCTGAAGCCCTCACCTATATGCTCTGCTACTAAGGTTTGTGGTTACTCACCTTCTCAGCAATACCATTCTCTCTGTATAAATGCATTTAAGTTGCTAGAGCACAGTTTGATATATAATAACAGGTTTTGTTTTCAGAAGTAGGCTTCTGCTTGTGTGTACTCACAACAATTTGTTGCAGAGCAACAAGTAATTATGTGGATTTGACTTTTATGTCAACTGGTTACAGGCATGTCATTCTTCCCACATCCAACAGCAAAGCACAAGCCAAAGAAGACAACAAAGACTAAATCACCTCTGTTTATTCTCTTTTCTTCCCACAAGTTAACAAAAACACCAAATCAAGCACAATATTCTAGTCCTGCTGTTTTTAGCATTTGCTTGATAACAGGTTCATCGATTCCATGACAATAAACAAGTTACTGTGTTTTATATATATACACACACACACAGATAAATTCTGTAGGTTGCTCTTCTTTCTCTTAATAAAAAAATGTTAAGCATTTTGCTAAATTCAAAAGTAGCCTCAATCATTCCTTCCCCTGAAGTGTTACAAATGAGAACCCAAAGGTTACTCTTTAATATCTCAGCATTTTTTTTCCTTGAACAAACTGTGACAGCAAGCCAACCACACCTTTCCATAGACTCACCAGGTATAGTGGACAAACATGCCCATTAACCAAGCAGTTGGCTCAGGATGCAAGGAGAAAACTTTCCCTTCCAACAGGATCTCTCTACACTATTGCTACCTACCCAGGATTCATAGGACCAATTGCACCCAGCAGCTGAGAATCCTTACAGTGATAGACCCTAAAAATTCAGTGTCTTCTTAAGTTTTGCTCAAACCTGTAAATTAACAGAAGCTTTATAACACCAAAAAAATGAGATCCAAGATGCATTCTTATTCCAAATACAACAGACATGCCTTAACCTCCCACATACAACAGCAACAGTGGCATCAGTGCAGAAGAAGTGTCTGTTCAGGCCAAAATCCCATTTCCAGCTGTGGTTACAGCAGACATCCAGCAGCTCTGTGCACAGCTGAAATCCAGCAATATTTGCAGCCAAACAACTTTCTGAGCTGGTGTGGTGTCCAGGACTTATATCATTTGTCCAGTTGCTTTCTGAAAATGCTGCAAATACTGGGCATCTGTATATTGCTAGGAGGTGTTCCACAGGTTAATCATGTGCTGAAGAGTAACAGCGAACTACCTGTTTGCCCTGAACATGCTCCATTCAGCACTGCTTACTTTTTCTACTATTAGAACTCACTGGACTTTATTCCCTGCTGACCACTTCACAGTGCTATCACATAACATAAGCACCTATTGTGCCATTCTGTTCTGTGTTTTGTCTCACATCTTTGAGGTAGGAATGAGCCAAACAGATTAGCCTCTAAGCATTCCCATTAAGTCTGCCTGCTAGTAATACAGGATCCCCAGGAAGGAACACTTCAAACAAACAGAGTACCAGAGAAGACAGAGGGAATTTCTCAAAAATCAGCATTTGGTGAAGCAGCTTCCAGTGTCTAATGGTAGCCAAGGCAGCTACCAGGGATCTGTGCTTGAGCATCTGAGTTTCCTCCAGAAGTTTGTCACAAATGTTCTATGCATATGCACATACTGAGTTTGGGTTTCTTCCCCACTCTCTGTGAATAGCGAATAAACAGAGCATCTGTAACAGCAACCAATTTTTATTGAAAGGATGGATGGTTGAACTGGATGATCTTGTAGGTCTTTTCCAACCTTGGTGACTCTATGATTCTATGCTCATGCACATTGCTTCAAAGGCAGATGCAAGTAGAAATATCACTAAATACAGATTGATGCTTAGAAATGGTTTACTTAGAAGTAAAAATTGGAGAAAAGAAAATCAAGACAACAGATTATGGATGACAACACAAAAAAAAAAAGAATGAGTGGATTCTATGTATAAGACAAATGTAATGGCTCAAAGGAACATCACATGTCAGCTTAAAGTCAGACAGACAGTAGACAAATCTTCAAGCAGGGACAAGTCAGATGAGTGCCTTGGCACAGATGTTGACCCCATCATGCCTAACTTTACCTTCAGAGTAAGAAGATCTGTACTGTTATATCACAACTGAAAAGTTGCCCACCTGGGCAAGTTCTACATGAACAAACAAAGCACCACTGTGAATCTAACACCTTTTTAGTTTTATTTTTAAACATCTGGAGCTGAATGGCACTTACACAATTTATGAGTAATCATGCAAAGTATTTCACAGTAACATTTGGTAAATTCTTGAAAGTATAAAATGCAAAACATGACTGAAGAAGATGAGGTTAAGAAGTGCACTTGAACAGTTAGAGTGCAGTAATTTAATGCACAATTAGTGTCTTTCATGATTACGTATCTGATCTGGAACAAACCTTCAAGACAACTAATATTCTAGGGAACTTGCAGCTGTAGCCCAGAAACTGCTGGAACTGAGGACTGCTATCAAACTAAAGCGCTAGAAAATCCCATTTTCCTCACTGGGTGCATTCTGCAGAATGTAACTATGAAAAAGGAATTTAAAAAAGGACTTAGCACAGAAAGGGCAAGAGAAGTCTGCACACACATTCGGAAGATAGAGTTTAAAGGCAGAAGAGAAACCAACCTAGAGCTCTTCTAGAGGAGTCTAATAATCCCCATTTTTCTTATTAAATTGCTTTTCATCACTTTCTAAGTCCTACTTGCATATTAATCTAGAGGCATCACTATCCAGCCAAAGCGGAAGCGTGGTATGAATCAAATCTGGAAATTCATCTTCACAGCATGCTACAGATTTCTTCAATTATTCACTCATAAAAGTCAACAAAAACCTGGTATGCCAACTACGTAGGTAATACGGATAAACTCCATTTTTGCAAGTAACAACTTCTTTGTAAGCAGAAAACAATCCTGGCTACCCAACACCATATAGAATTTCTATCAGATCCTCAGGGAAGGACTTGTGGTGCTGCACACTGTTGGTGTCACTTACTCCTTTCTTTCGTTCTTCCCTAGTCAGCCTCACAGATGCACAACTGACGATGTACCATGAAGCCTGGAGAAAAGATCATCAACATAACAAATAAGATGACTTAGATGAGAAGCTTTCACATTCTTATTCACTTTTCCCATTTTTATAGAAATATTCAAGTGCATCAAAGCAAAAGCAGAACCTTTCAGTCAAGAGTGGGAAACAGTATGTGGAATTGAATTCCTCCATTCAAAAAAAAATTGCACTCATTGACATTCATCAGCACTTGCTAAATGTTTACAGAGACCATACAGCGGATGAGAGCACAGCGAGGCAGTGGGTGGTGTGTTTCAGTAGTGGTGACAGCAACAGTGGGTCACCTCCATTGGTGCAGATGTTTATGAGTGTGGCATACAGGCAAAAATGCATAGTGAATTGTGAAGACTATGTTGAAAAATAGTGTTCTGTAGCTGAGAGTTTGCTCCGTCACAGTTATTGTGCTCTTCATTGTCATTTTGGCAGAAATAAATGGGAGGCATTACTTTTGGAGCAATCTACTGTATTTAAGCATTTTACACTCCTTTATTATATAAGACCTCCTCTCAGCTGATGCAGGTCCAAGAAATATAATCCAATTATTTTGAATCTAGAGAAAAAACCCAAACCTTGCACAGTTTGAGGGGGAAAAAAATCATTAAAAACAGAAAATGCTTCTGTCTTAACTGCTCTGCTACTCACAGCCACAGTGTTAGGGACCAGTGAGCAAAAGCAAGCAATTTCAGCTATATTTTTAGGCTACTGATGTGATACAGATTGTAACCTGAAGCACTGCTAGGCTGGTGACATTTTGCTAAGGAACCATGATATGAAGAAAAACTATATTGATTAAATAAGACAAGGGGAAAAGAAGAAAACAGAAAGAAACCAGGAGGCCCCAAAGGAAACAACAACTTGCATCCTCTTAACTCTTGCAGATGAGATTTGTTGCCTCACACTATGTTTTTTCTTCCTGGTTTTCTTTCAGCTTTCTAATTTCTGTACAAGTCATTCAACTCTGCAGCATAGAATCATAGAACATCCTGAGTTGGATGGAACTCAGAGGAATCCAACTCCTGGAAGCTGAAAAGCTATTTTAAAAAGTTTTTGAATACTACTTTTCACGGCTTCTGAGTAATAAGTACAGCAAAACAAGAACAAAAAGCTTAATAAACTCACAAGTGATTAACAAAGGAAAGGGCCTCTCTGACCTTAGTTCCTCTTGAACTTGTATGTCTTGTGAATGATGAGAAAACCACCAGCCTGTGTACTGGCAAACCTGCTGACAGCTGTATGATTACCTGGGACAAACACTGCTCCAGATCACTTTGTGGCTACAGAACAGTTCTAGGCCTTGAACAATATGATTACAGTCTTTAATTTTGGCCTGTATGAAGTGTTACTGAACCGTGGTCCACCCTGTGACTTGTGTGAAAAGTCATCACAAACATCTTTTGCACCGGAACCGTACGACACCCATCTCGCACACGGAAAATGAAGGTTAACATTTCATTCTCACAGCACTCCCTTGTTGCAAAGCATTGTAATACAGAAGAATGTTGTGAGAACAAAGCCACCGGTGTTTATAAAGCAACTGGAGATTCCTGGATAAAAGTTGTTATAATGCAAAACTTGTTTACTCTGAACCAGTAGCAGCACCCTGCAGCAGGGAAGGGATCCCTGGCTAGCAGTGCCCATGCTTCATACAGCTCACAGAGCCGCGCAGGCACAACATGAGCTGGTGCCCCAGTGCAGCTCTCCTCCGAGATCTGAAAGTTCAGCAGCTGAGAAACTCCATCTTCCTCATTTAACTGAGGCTGAGACACACTTGGTCTGAAACTTTCAGGTGCACTTCAGCTAGGAACTAGTACTGTAAGCCTTCAGTGGGTATTGCTCCCATTACCCTTCTTTTATTTTAACTAATTAATATTTACAGGGGGAAAAAAAAGCCCATGACTAAGCAGTATGAAAGGTTAATGGCAATATACAATCTAAAAAAAATTTTAAACATCTGTTCACAGGATTTTGTCACCTTCATCTGGCTTTTTTCATTACTTGAGGGCTAGGTTAAAAAGGCCCAGCAAGATCTGCTGAAGTAACTTCAAGTATACAGCAATCATTTCACGCAACAGAAGAGCTCTATTTCAGAACCCGCTACACCTGAAACTCTACAAACACATTGCCAAGGCCTCCATGCTGAAAGAAAAATGGCTTTAAGACAACGCTGACATCAAGAATTTGTTGTGCAGCAATTGTATAGGTAACATCTCCCTCCTTTGCATATATATAGGAAAAGCAAGTAGCAAGGGTATAACAATTGCTTTAAAATAGGTGAAAGCTCAAACATGAACATTTTCCTATTTAAAGCCTTAATTTCTGTCCTGGCCTTGACTGGACAGCTCACCCTTTTTCAGAGGATGATGCTGCCAGCGGCTGCACAAGAGAATTACAGAGATTTTCAGAAATACTGCCAAAAGGAAGAAAAAAGCAGCCATTGGATTATGAGTACCTTATCCTAGACGTATTATTCACAAGCAATAACCAAGCAGTATCTCAGAATTCTGTTCCATATTCATATGCTCCATCAAATGCAAAAATCCAATTATATATATATATATTTAATTATTGCACATTTGTGCTATTTCAGTTGCATGTAAAAATACTGCAACTCACTTTCTACCACATCCAGGAGATAAAAAGGTGAGATAACAAAAAGGGGCCTGGTGCCTTTGGGAAGCTCTTACTATCTTGAGCCAAAAAAAGTAAAAAAAAAAAAAAAAAAAAAAAAAAAAATCAGCAAGGCTCCAAACAGAGACTCGTGCTGCGAGCCTGGCGCAGGCCCTGTAGCAGAGATTATGTGATTATTTATGGATGCCGCAGTCATGTGGCTGCACAGCAAAGCTTTTGTGGGAAACATGACACAATTAGATTTGAGTCGAGCTGCTGGCAGCGACTTGCAGTCCTGCGTTCTCCTAAAACCTGTCCTCGGTGGTAAAGAAAGCTCAGCGTGTCGGTGCTACCGCCCCAGCTGGGATGACCTCACATTCCTCAGTGCAAGGAGTGACTTCAAGGCCCCTTGCTGTGCACTTTTCCAGCAGTGAGTTCCCTGGTGTCACTGCAGCTCTGCATCCCTGCTCAGAGCAATCCTAGCTGAGAGAAGCTGTGTGGGTGCCCAGCCCTGCAGCACCCTTCCCTCGGGTACACCAACACTCCCATCAATCTAACCACAGCATCGCACACCACACATCTTCCACTGTACTGCCTTCCCCATACAGCATCCGCTGCGATACTGCAGGACTGAATGCTAATTCTTCTTCCAAACAGACATTTGTCAAATACTATCATACAGTTTCCCATTCTATTTTTCAGAAGACCCAATTTGCAAGAACGCCTTACTGTAGTCCATAGACCAACTAACTCAGTTTACTCAGCTAACTCTGCCTCCTATCACATTCATCACTTCTTTTACCCATACATACTACATTCTCACTGCCTGACACTTTGGGGTACTACAAAATACTTGTCTAAATACCCGATTTCAGGACAATTCACATTTGGCCACTAAATCCAAATCTTCCAACTCAACAACTTGCACACTATATCTTTGCAGCACTTTGCTTTCTTTCTGAAAGCTTGCAGAAGAAATGGTCAGCCAATAAAATGAACTCCCATACAGCAACACTTAGCAATACGTTGTGAAAATCTAAACCTCATATTAAACATCATAGAAACCTTCAAACCCCACTGCATAACTTGGGGGGGTTCTGTAAGGAAGAAACTGCTACTCCCAGATTCACATCAGCTCCTGCTGCCAGCTCTGCTTGCAGAGCCATGGCCAGATGTTTGCCCTGACAGCAAGGTAGGATGTGGCCCCATCCCAGCCACCAGCACCAGGACGTAAGGCTTTCCTTGCACGTCTCAACTCAGCTCACAGCCCGCATGCAGCAGTTCAGCACAGCGCACATGGGGTGAGGTAGAGTTTAATGCACACTCAGCTACAGTTGACTAGAGATTGGATTTTTTTTCCTTGGGAACACGCTAAATTAGCCAAGCTGTAATGAGCTCTGTTGTAAATGGTTAATGACTTTCATATTCTAAAATAACCTCTGAAAATGAAGAACAGCTGCACAATGAAAGCTTGAAAAATATTATTTTGCACTCTCAGTACCAACAGGTCTCAGTTTAAAGAAGCAGCAGAACTATCAAATTTGGACAAGTAGCAGCACATTGTAGTTAAGTACCCTGTTCATCATTAACCAGCACAATTACTCATAGCAATAGGAACACTGAGCTCCCATTTGAAGCTGAAGAGAGCTGGGTTAAACAGGGATGGTTAGGAGAAAGTGCAGCTCTGCCAAGTCTTCTGAAGTGCTCTCATCACATGTACCTTTACAAAACAATCTGCACTATTAGCAAACCTGCCAGAGATCAGACAAAGTGACTTTTTCAACCACACAGAAATGATGCATTTGTAGCAAACAGAGGAATCAAGAAAAAAATTTTTACAACATTTAGCTATTATGAACTCATTTAACAAACAGATTTGTTCATTGTAACTCTCAGGCCCTCCCATGGCTAACCACAGCCCCTTTGATCTGCTCCTATTAGGCAAGCAGGCCAGTTATAAAAGTATAGTAATAAAAGAAATGTTCTGCAGACTTCCTTTTTGGGCTTTCAACACCTCCTCTCAACACTGCTTCTTCCAGATTAATTCAGCTATTCAGTATCTGGACTTTACAACCACAGAATTGCATTCAGGTCTTGTAAATATTCAATTTATTTATTTTATTTCCTGACCATAGATCTCTAATCATGCCAAAATCATACAATGGCCTGGGTTGGAAGCGATCCCAAGGATCACCAAGTTCTAAGCTCTTTGCCACAGGCAGGACTGCCGGCCACTAGATCTAGTATCAGATCACACAGGCCCCATCCAACCTGGCCTTAAACACCTCCAGGGATGGGCCATCCACACCCTCTGCAGGCAACCTTCTCCAGCACCTCACCACTTGCTCAGTAAAGAACTTCCCCCAACATCTAATCTAAGTCTCCTCTCCTTTAGTTTAAAACCATTCCTCCTCATTCTTTGATTATCTGCCCTTGTAAAAAGTTGTTTTCCCTCACATTTGTAAACTCCCTTTAAATACTGGAAGGCTGCAACGAGATCTCACTGCAGCCTTCACTTTTCCAGGCTGGCAAAGCCCAGTTCCTTCAGCCTACCTTCATAGGAGAGGTACTCCAGCCCTTGGATCATCCTTGTGGCCCCTCCTCTGGAGCCTCTTCAAAAGCTCCACATCCTTCCTGTACTGGGGGCCCCAGACCTAGATGCAGTACTCCAGATGGAGCCTCACAAGAGCTGAGTAGAGGGGGGACAATCACCTCCCTCGCCCTGCTGGCCACCACATTTCTGATGGAGCCCAGGATACTATTGCCCTTCTGGGCTGCAAGTGCACACTGCTGGCTCATGCTAAGTTTTTCATCAGCCACAACCCCTAAGTCCTTCCAAGTAGGGCTACTCTCAAGGAGATCTGCTCCCAGCTTGTATACATATCTGGGATTTTCTCAATCCAAGCACAAAACCTTGCACTTTACTTTGAAGCTCACTAGATTCACAAAGGCCACCTTTTGAGCTCGTCAAGGTCCCTCTGGAAGGCATCTCTTCCTTCTGCTGTATCGACCCAAGCCATTCTATGATTCTATGATCAACCACACTGCTCAGCTTGGTGTTACTTGATCTCATCATCTATGTCACTGATAAAGATGTTAAAAAGACAGGCCCTTGGAAAACACTGCTTGTCATCAGCCTCCACAACTTCAAGTAACAACTGATGCAGCCACATCTGCTTCACTTCAGTGGAAACCTGAACAGAGCACTAAACGCACTGAGCCCCTTATTTATCTCAGTGGGTGTTGAGATGCTGAGTGATACTGGTGATCCACCTTCAGCATTTATCTCATGGTCTGGTAATTCAATTTCATATTAAGCCCGCTCACCAACTTGAACACAAGCAAAATTGAAACAGTAGAAGCCCTGATGCATCTCTGTTTATAGCTTAATGCCCCTGCTTGCCAATGCAGGAGAACAGTTCCGCAGTCAGATTATATCAACTTGCTTATGAAATAGAATTCTGCATTAATTTGGCAGTGGAGGATGTTATTAATAATAGTTTCATTTTGTAACTCACTGTGTAAAAACAGTTTACAAAGACAATATTCCAGAGACACCCATGTCCAAATCCCCAGACACCAGTGCTAACAGCTCATCCACTCAGGCAAGCATAAAAACAGTCAGGCAGCCACAGACTGTTCGCTACGCAAACTCTTTATGAAAGGGAATGGCCCAAATAACCACCATGAAAAACACAATTTCACAGTTGCTCTAAAAATGCAGTCTCTTTTCTCCCACCTCAAGAAGCCCTGAACTCTGTTTGAAAGCCCTCTCCAGGCTTTCAACACCACCAGCCTGCGTAGGTCTAAGGCTGAAGAACAAGCCATGGCACCCAGCTGATTGCTGCCGCCAGCATCCAGACCAGCTTACACACCAACCCCATCAAGGTTCAGTACACCTTACTGAGCAACCGCCTTAGTAAATTCCTCCTTTTGAGCATCTGACTAAGTCCTAACTTCATAAAACAGATCTGGTCTCATTCATCCCCATAGGCAACGGCTTTTGGAACCCATTCCACAGCAGCCAGGCCTGGCCAGCAGCTCAGAACCAACCCTGCCTTTCACCAAAGGTCTGGGAAAAAAAATCAGAAGGGAAGGCGAGAAGACATGCATTAAGGTAACAGCAGGGGGAACAGTTAGTCCAACATCTCTCTGAAGTACCAAAAACTGTAACATTTGTTTCTTCAGCCCCAGGGTCTAGGACTTACCATTGCTAGCCTGAAAAACAGGAGGACTTCCCAAGGGCATCTCCATCTTTAAATAGGCATTTTCAGAGGCATTTTCTTGTTTATTTTTAACCATTTTAAACCATACACATAACTTACTTTTAGCTAAAAGTCAGGAACTTCGTGTTCTGCGTACCACAGAGGACCAAAAGCAGGGGAGGTAGACTTCCAACCAAGAAACTGTAGGCTCACAGCAGCAGCATGGGGCCGCGCTGGGTGAGCTTTAGTGAATTTTTGTTTCTTCTTAGAGGAATGGTTGTTAACTTTTAAAAACAAACTAAAGCCTATAAAGCAAATTCAGCACAAAGTATTTAGACACTGCTAGACAGAACGCTAAAAAGGAATACAAATACTCCTTTGTAAAGTTTTTATTACTCATTCCTTCCAATCCTACCCTTCTAGTGCAGGTCAGTTCTGACAGCTTTGAGGTTATGCTTTGTGTTTTATATTATTGTTGAATGCCCTTTGCTTTCTACAGTTATGAAGATGAAGACTTCTTTTTTGCACCATTGCTCTCCAGAGGTCCCTTACAATGCAGCTGGCAGTCATCTAAACCATGGCAGAAAAGCAGTCTTTAATCCACAAGACTCCTAAAACTCTAGTTACACAATACCCACTGAACAGTTCATAGAACTGCAGCTACTTCAGCTCCATCTCCAATAAAATCCAGATGATGGACACACGCCTGGCTGCTATGAAAAGAAAGAAGAGTTACCTTGGTTAATCTACTCTAAACTCTACAGAGTTCTCTTCAACCTGAGATAGTCAACCCCAGACATGCATTTATCTGCTTGCCAGCTTAGGTGCTCGTTGGTGCTAAGTTTGAAACACTGAAAAAAGTTTGTACAGGCATTCTCGTGCTGGAAGATGTCTGTACTACTCCATACGTTCAGGTCTTACTTACAGGTTGCTCTCAGAGCTTTTTGTTACTCAGATTCAATTACCCCTGCACACCATTTTGGTCTCAAAGGACTGTACAGTAAGAGGTACTCCAGCCTTACTTTCCATCCCTCCCTCCACGTTTGCTTCCCAATAGAAGCAAAGCAGACACCTCCCCACAGTACATTCAGAGTCCTGCATGTATTTCAAGAGTCACCTTCTAATGATTATGTGCCTAAGTTCAAAAGATCCAACAGAAAGGCTGGAAGGCTTTAAGCACCATCTGAGATCAGAATTAAAGAGCATTTTAATATGAACCTGAGATAGGTTCAAATGGAAACTGAACTGCACTGATTATTAACAACATACGAGTTGAATTACAGCAACAAAGAATAACATTTTTGCAGTGGTTTTGCAGATATTTAATTTCCAGTATTTTTTACTTTATTAGACAGGAGTGGGAAAAAATTTTGTTCAGAACACACAATTATACACTACAAACACAAACTAACCAACTTGATGCAGGTTTCATTACAATGTTATAATGTAATGAAATTCAAAGATAAAACACAAGTTGGGGGGCAATTTAGATTTTTTTTTTAATGCATCTTTTCCTTCTATTTCCTTCCATAGAACTGCATAATAGTAAAGATGACAAACTAGAAAGACAACAGAGCACCTTTTTAAACTAGCTCTGTCAAAATGCTCTCATTGTTCAATTCTGATTAGCTAATGACAATCTATTCTCCACCACTTTCCTTGAGCCATTACCACAATAAAGTTCGGTGACATTTTAAAGGAAAGGAAAACCATCTGCTAACACATGGATAGCTAGCATCTTTGACAGCATAATTTTCTTCAAGGACAGCAGCAGAAACGATGCCTTGTGAATGCCACATATATCACAAGTGACATCAGCCCATGCATTTCATTATTCTCCACGCACTGCATGCGGAAAGGAAGATGAAATCTCGCATTAATACATCTCATTGTTTGTCAACACCATTTATAACCACACAAGTCAGAAGTCAGAAACAAGCACAGAGGGATTTTTTAAGGGTAAACAAAAACCAAACCAAAATGATTAGAGGATGACAAACTGGTGGCCTGAGATTTGTCATTTGTTTGTGTAAATGAGAACAGATGAATCAAATTTGATTCTGTGCTTAAAAATGTGGAAAAGATGAAGTTACACATTTTAGTCCGTAACAGATCCACATCCTGCTTACCAATACCAAGAGTACTATAAAGGCCAAATGTTGTACAGGAAAGACATCTGAGTTTGTATACTGCAAGATAAAAGCTCTGTAAATCCCATAAAGTACTGTAGTGAGAACAAAGCATATTAAGAAATGAAACCAAGATTGAATTTCTTGCACATTTCTTCATACCATCCCCACAAGGAGACTGAGCTCCTCCATCCCATCTCGCCCAGCTCTGGGATAGGAGTGTTGCCAAATTCCCTGTCATATCCTGTGATCCATAAAAAAAATACATCGTATGCATTTGGGGAATGGAAAAAAGAAGGAGTGGGGGGCAGAGAAGAAAAAAAATCATGTCTCCTCAGCATCATGTATACAGATCTGTGTGCATACCTACAAGGAACACATTAATTGAATTAATCTACTACAATGTCATGAAACAGGATGCAGATTTTCTTCCACCTCATATCAGATTTGTTACACAATTTCAGTTATGGAAGTAGCTGCATATCACTTCTAAAACATAAGATACTCATTTGAAAGAACACCAAGTCCTATTCTTAATCAAAACCCAAGTTCCAGGCACAGAGGGAAAGCCAAGTCCAAAGACATAGGAGAATTTTTGCACCAGCACAACCAATGAGACTTGACACTTCTACCTGCACAGCAACCATGTAATGAGATGAACAGAAATTAAAACATGATCGCTGAGAAAAAAGACAATAATTCAATGCAAATGTTCAATCAACAACTTAGTTTGTGGGGGCTACTGTAAATTGTTGTCTCTGCAGAAGGTGATCTAGAAGTTCTGCATCAGCACGTATTAATCCCACTAAGCTTAACCTTGTAATTCAATGCTGCCTGCCAAAACTTGCTAGGGGCAAACTAAAATGTTGTACTACTTGATAAATCAACTCATGAGCAACAACAGCAGTAAGAGACCAACACAGAAGCTGCTCTGAGAATAAATGCATTTAATAAAAACTGTTAAAATCCCTTTAAGGGACCACAGACAATATGAACTCATATTGCCCAGCTTAGTCTAACTTGAGGACAATATTTCATATCTACTCACATGCAAAAAGCTAAATAAAAGGTGGTTGGGATCACTTGTGTCTCCTTTTCCTGTGGCCTCCAGAGGACCCTAGGGAACACACAGTACATTTACAAAGAATCTCCACACTTTCTATCACAGAAAAAGATATAAAATTATGATGTATTCAAGTATCATATTGAGGGAGAAAATTAAACAAGGTGCAACATCATTAGGAAGTATTTTCTGTTCTTGCTGAGCCTGTGTACTCACTCACACTAGCTTAAACTGGCTCATCTCTTCAGTCTTCAGTGTAGCAACGCATGAGGATGGGAAGCCTTGCTTTACAGGCTCACACGTGGCTGCAAAGTGCTCCCGGAATTAAACAAACACATCCGGATGCTAAATGCCATTAAAGCTACAGGTTCATAACAAAGGGTGCAAGAAAGCAAACCAAAATATTTCTTAACAATATAGTTCCAACTCCGTCTATTCTTCAACCTACTGTTTTGAATTCCTCCCCGTCCATCTCATCACTGCTTTCATGCAATGATTTCTCTGCATGAACAGAAAACAGAGGATTAAGAACACACTGTAGATCAAGCACAGTAGTGTTTAGCTGATTTTCTTGAGGCATTATTGGATATATCATCACAAACTGCATTTGGTCCTACCTGGAATTTCTCTTAGCCCAGCCCTAAGCAAGGTTCTTACTACAGTTCTGGAAGTGCCCTTGCGGCAGCACGCTACCAAACAGCGGGCAATTCTTAAACACACATACTCCACTTGCACTTCCCAAGTTGAAACACATGAAACACTGACACCTTTTGTGACTGACACAGCAGTCAGACTTGATTTATATTCCAAATTTCTCCTAGGAATTACAGCCATGCAAATCACTTTACTTTTAAAGTCATATATATGAATCTATAATTAAGTTAAACAGGCACAGGGAATCTACAGCGCTGATAACCATTGAATATTCACATTTTGAATGTGCTAAAGTTATATCTTATGCACACTTTGTGGAGTAGAGCAACATGCTCAGCTCACGGAGCACTTAGATGTTCTCCAGTTTTATAATCTCTTACATAATTACTGGAACTTATTAGATTTTGTATTTATTTTTTCCCTAGGTGTATTTTTAAACTACGAAAGGCTGACACTGATTCTTGCGTGCGCTCACTGAGCAGTATGTCAAATATGCCATTCGAGACTTTCAATTTTTAGCCTTACAGTCTAAATTATTAGCCTTCAACAGCCTGTATGTGGATTTATAACTGCTGTCTGAAGGATTCACTCAAGCAGCTTTAAAACACTCAGAAGGAGACAGCACAACATCTGTCCGCGACAAGCTGCTGAAAAGCAGGCAGTACGCCAAGCACTCTCTCCAGTTCCAGACTAGCAAATCAGACAAATTTCAGCAGCTGTAAACAGCAAAGCAAGAACTGCCTTGAACATTAAATCAAAGAAATACAAAAACTTGCAATGAGCAACGCAATACAGCATTTGCTCCTTAAAGTTTCCCAGAAGAATGACAGGGCACAACTCAGCCAGTCCGTATTGATGTATTACTGTTAGAAACATTTTACCAGGGAAGATACATTCATGTCTTTTAAATTGTCTCAGATTCAAAACATGGGGAGGGCTTCTTTGCTTGGCAAAAATAAATTGATCCTCCATTGAGAAGCTCACTCTGCCAGTTCAAAGGAGAAAATTAAATAGAGCAAACCTTTAGAAGAAAAAAGGACAACAAAAGTTAGGCATTAAGATGCTTTTGTTGGTTAGGTCCCAGATAGAGACTTTAAATTGTCTTGCTGTTTTGGGGCTTGTTTTCCTCTTAAGGAAAAAACAATGAAACCAGTATTACAGCAATGAAAACTTAAGAACAGAAAGAGTGAAAAGGGCACATAAAGACAAAGAATCACAAATAAGCAGAGGTGAAGTACTGTGAAAGAAAGAAAGGTATAGAAAATTCTGACAGAAGAATTGTGGAAGACATTATCTCCTGGTAAAAGCAGAAGTAACTGTACAAAATATGGCCTAGTTTTATTACTTAAAACAAAACCCAAGTATCTCAGAAGACAATAAAAGCACCATCTCTTCCAGTATGAAGAATATACAACTCAAAACAATTTCTAGGGATAACAAGGACAACACTTTTGACCATGTTGCATTAAAAAAATATAATCTCAGAACATGATGTCAGGCTGCAAAATAAACCTTCAAGGGAAATTTTACCTAAACATGCACAGTCCCATGTTTTCATTTGCTCAAAAGAGTGTTCATGTATCAGATTTCTTCCTCCACATAAAAGATCTGACCACATTTCTTCTGCCTTCTGGCAGCAGGCTGACTAATCACACCAGACGGAAGAACACACCATCCTGAGGTGCCCTCCCTTTTCATTTGTGACAGGGAAAGTTAACTGTATGAAAGATGGGATGATCCATGAGAGATTCAGATGATGCCTGTGGGTAACCTGAGGGCTGTGGCAGCTCAAGGGGACATGCTGCAATCCGCTCTGGGCACTGCATCCCTGCACATATGTGCTAGCCAATGGCATGGGAGGCTTGAGACAGAGCAGCCATAGAAGCACAGCTAGATGGGAGCACAAAGCAGAAGCTGTCTGTGAGAACCCCATATTCAAAGCACATGGTGCAAGAAGTCTGCAAAACACCCCAAATCTGCTCCTTGAAAGCTGCTTTGTGTCACAAGGAGAGCTGATGGCAGAGCTGGAGGACTGATGCCCTTGCGAGGTCAAAGCATTGACAAATGCAGTTGAGCAGGTCTGGCAGTATTAATTACAAGAACCAGGTAAGAAGATACTCATCAGATACACCACCTGACTTCCAATTATCCTCCTGGAGCTCAGAAAGCTGAAGCCCTGGTCTCCATGGCTAGGAGCTGTGCCATGCAGCAGTCACACAAGGTGCTGCAGTGCGAGGGTCTGAGACACAAACACCAGCTGACAGTCAGTGTCACGCACAGCAGGAACCCACACAGCCCTTCATCTCATCAGCCTGAAACAACTCAAGCTCAGCTTGCACAAACTGTACAAGCCCACCAAGGTTTGTTCATTGCTACTGCTTTCTTAAGGGCAGGTGACATTTAAGAGGCTGCTACATAATTCTGAATGGCCTTCCTTGTTTCATTTTGGTCATGAAGGGAACGGTTCACCTCTAAGATCTTCATGCACTCTCTCACATCTGCATCTGAGTAAATGCTACCAATAACACGACCTACTTTCATGTAAAATACAAAAGCATAAACTTACAAGCTGATGGACAATCGTGAGGAAAGCAGAAGTGCTCATTTCAAGCACTCAAGCGCTCAAGACACAGCAAAGTGCTGGCAGGTAAGTAAAATGGTGATTCTGCATTAAAAATAAGGATCACCTAAGGTAACGTGAGGCTGCCATGCAACAAACTTCTGAAGAACACTCTTCTGAATGTCATTCTCCTTCCAGGCCAATTAGTTTGTTAGAACACCAAGTGAAACACTGCAGCCTTAAGTGCCACAGTGTGAATAAAACATCTGTATCTTTCCCTATAATAAAGCAAATATTGACAAACTAATTTTTTTCATTGATCTTCATAGTTTTGCACTGAAGATATTTTGTATCCTCTGTTGACTGATAAACCAGGCTCTAACAACACTGAGAAATGTGATTTGTCACAGTGGGCAGTGTTCAGTCCTGCTCTAAGCCAACACAAAAGTTACTATCATCCCAAAGACCTAATGAAAAGAAAGCAGAATTTATACCACAAGCTTCTTTGGGAAAACAGGGTTTAAAAGGCACAGGCTGCCCAAAGAAGCTGTGGATGTGCCATCCTGGAGGTGTTTAAGGCCAGGTGGAACGGGGCCCTGGGCAACCTGATCTGGTGGGGGGCAACCAGCCTGCAGCAGCAGATGGTTGGAACTAGATGGCCTTTAAGGGCCTTTCCAACCCAAACCATTCCACAATTCCATGATTTTCCCTTAAAAGCAAGTACATGCAATGTGGTACATTGCTATATAACATAGAAGGTATGATTTAGTATCTTTTATATGGAAGAGCCACTCATGTCATCGATCTGGATTTCAGTAAAGCCTTTGGCACAGACCGAAGTTCTTGTCTGTACATGAAAAAGATGAACTACCACTCATCTCCTAGCCTCCAAAATTTACTGAAAATCAATACGTATTGATAACACTGCAAAACAGTTTTTTCTGGCATTGGTTGGTTGATTTGTCTGTTCTTAAATGGCATTAAACAAAATGACTTGTACAACCTGCATGGATACCTGGATGTAACACGATGTAGTTTATCTCAATACCAGCATTACTGCTGCAATACTAGAGAATGACTGTTCAGAGAAAAAAATAACAAAAACTTCATCAGTATTTTAGCTAGACAGGGGTAGACGAGAAGAGCTAAGATAAAGTACGTACTCAGACATCTGAGTTTCACAAGGGTTTTCTGTTTGTTTGTAAAAGGAAGTACATCAAACAAACAAGGTCACTTTTACTCACAGTATCAGCCAGCAACCACAGCATCCCCTTTGTTTCTCATGCACCTCAGGTGAGTTATTGTAATTCAGACTGTTAAAACACATAATAAATTCTCACCCCAGCTTAAAGGACTTGTTCTCACCTCCCCCTTCCCCAGGAAGGCCTTTTCTCTCCAATCTCCTGCCTGCCCTGGGCTGGACATCGCACTGAGCTCCAAGTATTTATTTGGAGAGAGAAAAAGCTTTAGGATTTTCACTCCTAAATGGGAACAAGATATACCCAGCATGCCAATTAATCCCATGAGGAAGCTGGCTACAGTCAAGTTTTTTTTAAGACTGTGTAGGAAAAAAAAGAAAAAAGCAGCAGACCTGCCAAGGAGCAGCAGGGAGCAAAGCAAGCAGAACAACCTGGTACTCGTGTCCGGCTGCGCGAGGCTGCTGACATTTCTGTACTAAATGAAGCCTCCTACAGGCACTGGAGTTAGTTGGGCTGTATTAGGGAGGAAAGCAAAGACAATGAAGGAAATAGCTTCTCTGTGCCTGCTATGAGAGGGAGGCATAGCAAAACAGTGCAGAATAGACTTATGTAGCCACAATAACTGGAGTATTACTCTGACTGTATGAATCCAAACGCAAGGGGGAAAGATTGTATTTGGTACAGTGAAAGAAAACTGCATGAAAAACCTGACGTGCCAAGTTTATTTTTAAAATGCCTCCAGGGCTATGGCACAGAACACAGAGCTTCGCAGACAAGGCGGCCACTTGTTCCTTGAGAGGTGCACACAAGAAGCTACACGGTTTTGAGAGCCACAAATGAAAAACCTTATTAACAATGTTTGATGACTGGTAGAGAAGTTGGATAGTTCAAGACGACCAACGCTACCTTACACTACATAATACACTACCTGACAGCGTTAAGAGAATTTCAGTAATATTTCCATTATAATACTAATGCTTTCCATTTATCACAACTCTCCAGAGCAATCTTTCAAATCAATATTTTTCAGACAGCATCCTTCTCTGTAAGTAATTCCCCCATTATAAAAAAATAGGTTTAGCAAGTTACTTTATGTTAAAACAAGTGAAAAACAACAAATCAGCTTTTCTAACTAGGAGAATAACCCTTCAAATGTAAAATAATTACAAATAGTTCTAGCAGTAATCTCTGAACACAGAGATCCTGGCGGCTTAATACCCACCTCTGGGAAAGATAACAGACAAGGAAATTGCTCCACAAACATCTGTAACTTATTGCTACCTGATGATTTTATAACAACTTATTGTAACTATGCTTTTAAAATGCACAGAGCAGAAGCTACTGTGAAGCTGTGCTTTATTTTACAGTAAGATTTACAGTATTTTGCAACATTCAGAGTCACATTGCACGTGCAGTTAGAAACCTGACTGGCATTCAGATTAGACCAGGAGCAATACATTTGGTAGTTCACTTCTAAGGTTTTATTTTCATTAAAGACTGCAATTCCCTCACAGATACTTCCATGAAATTTGAACCTTTCAACAATAATTAGCATCAGTTATTTTGGTACATGACAAAAATCAGCCAAGCACAAATACAGACTGAGTGCAGACTGGCTTGAAAGCAGCCCTGAGAAGGATTTGGGGGTTTCAGTTGATGAAAGACTCAGTAAGAGCCTCCGACGTGCACTTCAGCCCAGAATGCCAACTGTACCCCAAATCATTCTATGATTTATCAGAGTAAGAATGAACTCGTGATGAGCTTATTAAATGAGTGTTTCAAAAACTAAACCTAATTGATGAAGGAATAAAGAAAGGTAGACGTACATAACGGTTTTCGGATGTCACTTGAGAAACCTCTGGGTTTGGGTATTCAACTTCTCACATGTTTAAAAGGGCTGTTTCAAATCAAAACGAACATTTCCACCTGGAGAAAAAAGCTTTTTCAGAACAAGTCAGATATGTAATATTAACATACCCGCATTTCCACAATTTCCACCAATCTTTCATCTCCTTGCCTATTTGGTACACTGAACGCTTCCTTCCTGAACTCTCACATCTCTCTCATAGTTATAAACAAAAGCCAATGTTCAAAAAAAATCTTCTCACTTCCCGATTAAGAAAATGAGAACTGCCAGTTTTCAGATAAAGAGAAGATATTCAATTAAGAATCGTAAGGTACAAAATTCCAAGGCAACGAGCTTTTCTCAAACACACAGGCAGTGAAGTTTTAGCCAGAAAAAGTTCTTACATCAGACATCCCAGAGAAGGAATTTACCTTGCTATTTAATTTAGAAGAGTAACTACTAAGCAAGACTGAATTAAGTGGAGCAATTTACAGACTCAGCTCTGCTTTTGGCAAATTCTTTATCCTCCATTTCAGTGTTCCACTGGAGAGGAGACGCATCTTCACCTGTAGATAGGGGAAGCACTCAAGAGGAAACACACTGCATAAGTTTTAATCAAAAAGATAAAATTTAAAATTTAATTCCTCCAAAGGATATTAAGAAAGCACAAGGCGTCAGTTCTTCAAATCTAATTGTATGCATTCATACTCCAAACTCATGTCTCAATACACAAAACAATTTCCAAAAGACTGTTGACTTCTCCTTTACCTGCGAGATCCCACTAAATCAGACCACCAGGAAAAAAAAAAAAATCAGAAGGAGCACTACTAAGTTCATCTTCAGAGCACACACCAAAGCAATGAATTAAATCTGCAGGCTACCATCAGTCCTGAAAAAGACTAACTCGTTATTTTGCGTAGTTCTTTGTTTCTACTGCAGATTTATGATAGAAAATGAATTCTTTACATGTTCATCTTGCTAGAAAAAGAGAACTTTTCTTTTAAAGAACCAAGATGAGATGTATCATGAAGTGCAGTTTTGTAATCCTCTTGAATCCTTAAGACAAAGGCAGTACAAGGCTGTAGTGATGGCACATAAGAGGGAAGCAAACCATGACGCAAAGGAACGCATAACCAGAACTGAACCTAAAATGCAAGAAAAGCAGGTGATAATATCTTGCATGATTGTCTTTAAAGTATAAGAAGAAAATCAAATGCTTGTAACAGTAATGGTGGACGGTCACAAAAATACTCATATAAACCACAGGAAATTCACACATCAAGTATGCGATTTCTGATTAATCAGATTAAAGTTTAAGTACTTTTACAGCTATAATGCCGGTAACTTATTTTAGAAAACATTCCAAGGATTTCTTGTTAGCAAATACATTAACTGCAAGTTAATGAAAGAAAGATAGGAGAAATACAGCTGTAAAATATTATACAGCAGACTGTGGAATCTGTTTCAGGCCACATAGCTCCTTCGCTACCAGCTCCTGAACACATAAAAGAAGGTATTGTAGGGTAAGGGATTCTAAAAATATTCTTATTCCAATTGTGTTGTATTTTGTAGGATTAGACAGCTTTTTTCTCTTATTTATTTTGACTCAGCTGTATTATTTCTTCACATGAAGAACAAAGCTCAAGTGAGAAGAGATAAAAGCCTCTTCTGATGATGTGGTATACTGATGATCCAAATTTGCAGTGTAGCAGCTATGCTCAAGTTTCAGTGGAGGCAATTCCAAAATTTAAGTGTTTTTGTCCATGCCTCAGTCTTACGGAGCAGACTTTGCCCTGAACAGTTGGAGCTGATGAAGCTTTAAGCAATTCATGCTAATTAGAAAGCTAAGCAAAAGGTGGTCATCGAACTAGTCACAATAACTTCAATATAGAATTTGACATAACACTTAGTTGTACAGACCTTCATTTTGTAGTTAAACCATCCCAGAATTACTATAATCATGAAAGTACAAATTGCTCATAATAGACAAAAGTGGAATAAATTTATGAAATCTGTATTCCTCTTGCAAAGCTGCTTATTAACGTTATTTGTGATGTGCATCACTCTAGCTTCCAACTTTGCATTTCTCCAAGTTCACATTCACTGTTTCTAAAAGTAATCTACTTGTCTGAAACTTTAACCAAGATCTAAATCCTATGTTATATAAAGCACTCTTTCCTGATACTGATGATGCATAACATGAGTCACCACTTCAAAGCCTTCAACACACCACACAATCCACAGCCTTTTAAGTTGTGAATAAACCTTCAAGTGATTTCTCCCATCCTGCTCCTAACAAAACATCCTCAGCTCTCAACAGCAATCTATAACTCTGTCAGTCAGGAGAAAATCACAAAAATTTCTCAGCAATGTATATTTATAGACATCCTTAACACAAAGCACAAATGTTTCCCATGTGTATTTAAGCTTCGTAGAACAGACTGCAAAAAAGTTGAAGTTACCAGGGGAGTGGTAGCAGGGTACCTCTGCAGCCGTCAGGCTGTCCACAGTGAAGGTGCAGTATGGCTCCCAGTGCCATTTGTGGAGGCACGAGCAGCTGCAGTGAGGGCCTTGGTGCTTCTTGCCCATGGCTAAGGTCAAGCAATTGGAGGCAAGAGTTAACCACATAAAAAAGGGTGAATCTAAGCAAAAACTTCACTGTCACCACAGACAAAGAATTATGAGACAGCTGATGATGTGCAGTAACTGGCTGGTGTTACTTGTTCCTGAAAAATCTCAACTCATGTTTGAAAGAAGAAAAAATTGAAACAGTTGCTCTTGCTCAGGAAGCAATCATTTCACAGCTGATAGCTTTATCAACAGGATACCCCTTCTCACTGAGTTGAAAGCACTTCCACTTGCCCACAACAGTGACCGCTGATCAGCCAGACATCTCCTTCAGGCCCAGCCATAGAGTCTACAGACATAGGCCCGAGCTGAGCCAGGCATCTATGCAGAAGCACACTAGCTCACAGAGACAGTAATTCACGTCTTTAAAAGTGTTTTGAGGAAATTATACGGCTTGCATTTCAGAAGTCTCCACTGAGCATTTAATATAGAAAGACTTTTAATCTTCTGATAAGCTTCCCCAAAAATATGGGCTCTGAAAAAAACACAATGAAGACTGCAGACTGCATGATGGTCTGACAGTACTGCAGCTACTCTAATTCAGCAGAAATCACAAGATCAACATTACATGTACCACTATAAATAAAACAGCTCATTAACTAACAGTGAATAAAGTTCAAAGTCTTCTGAGTAAAGCCCATCTCCAGTAAACACTGTAATGTACAAATACAGAACTTACTACAGATATGCATTCAAGAAATATTTGAATAGTTACAAAGAGTTACATAGTTGAAATTTACACACTTTGGTACCAAACTAGCAGAGCTGAATTGCTCAGCAAAAACAGAACAAGTAAATCTTAACAGGAAGCAATGGGATTTCCCTTCCTAGGTAGTACTTCTGTCACCTCACCACGAGATGCACCAAGTGAATTTCCACATCCAAGAACTCAGAGAACAAGGTGCTGACTTCTGTCTCAATTTATTCTCCCCAGAGTTTATTTCAGAAGAAGTATGCAGCAACAGTACAAATACTCAATCAGAAAGACATTCTTGTGCGTTCTTTTTCCTTAAGAGGAACACTTCCAGCTGCAGTAAGGTCACTACTCCTCTTTTGAGCTATAAGAAAGTCTTGTCGTTTATTGCCGAAGCAAAAGCAAAATTATTTCTTCATGAAAATACTCCTGTGACAGGAAATACGATGTTAAAAACTGTTATTAATAGTTTAATTCTTATTTTATAATTATAAAAATGAAGGGTGGCTTTTACTGCCAAGATTGTTCTCACATCCAAGCTTGTCTTACAGTTAAGCTAAAAGCACTGCAGAAGTTCAGTCACCTCGGATAAAAATCAACAGGGAGTGGTTTGCGTCAGAGCTGAGCTCTGAGAACAGCACTTGCACCCTGTGAACAGAGCAGGCCAGCAGCGATTTGAAAGTAACCCCAGCAAAATTAATCTGTTTTGAATATATAAAGCAGTGGTGCCACTGGGGGTAATAGCAGAACTAAAAGTACTCATCTTCAGGATGTCAACTGCAGTGGACTTGATGAGGACATCCCAGCAGCTCCAGCTACAAAGTGACTTTTGCTCTTTAAACTAAAGCTTAAGCAGATCTTACCATCTTTCACTGTAACCAAACAGGTGGAAAGCTAGCCAAGATTCCTCACACACACTTATTGTATTCTCACATCAATTTATACCTTCCAAATCAGCAATGGGTTATTTTCTTGCTTTGTTTCTTCAATTCCCATTTCACTTCATTTTCCACTGCAATTTCAGTTACAGCAGAGTTCAACAGCAACTTCACCACCAAGATGTGGGGAAGAAAAAAATACAAGGTGATTAAACAAAACGCCTTGGTTGGAAGAGACCTGCAAAGATTGAGTCCAACTATCTGACCATTTCAGATAAATGTCATCAGCACAGAACCCTGATACTGCCCTGGGAACAGAAAAGCCCAGATCATTCTGAAAATAAGTTACAGTGAGCAACAACACAAAAGAGACTCTGTAACTCTCCAACGCTTTTCCACACAGCAAAAATTTGAACAGGGAAGACTCCTTTCCTGAAGAAGCTCATGAGCATTAACCAACATCCCAAACTCAAAATTGATGATACATGAGTTCAGCTTCCTTCCACTAGGATGCAGTGTAAACCCAATGAAGAAATAATTGTGATAAAATTATGTAGGCTCTAGACAACATTCTGTGAAATAGGCAGTACTCATTTTGACACAGCAGTCTGGTACAATCCATGTCGCTTACCTAGCGTGACTAGAGCCATCCAAAGCATTCAAAACAAGTTCTATAGTACAGGTATGCCAAGGCTCCAATGAGATGAAGAGAATGCCAGCTGAAGTAGCTGCTTTAATAATGGCCACACAGAAGACAACATGAACTGCACAAGCTCTAGGAACAGCAGACCTTACTTTACAGTCCATAGGTGAGTGGGATCCGGTACTTCAGATTGAACTGAAAAAGCCACACAGGTTTAAACAGCCAGAGTATTATGGATTGATAATTCCAAATTACAAAATTTACTGTTATTGCACTTTTTTCCTCCAAGTTACCCTGTATCAGAAAGCTTACTCCACAACTAATACAGTGTCACTAAGCCAACTCACTGCTATTTAAGAGGAAGATTACATAACTTTACATACAGCCTGAGCTCCTGGATGGATTCCTCCCTAGGATAAGGGCACAGTTTAACATCAGCACTAATTTTAGTATATTTAATCAAAATCATTACTGTTCCTAAAACCAGAATAAACTAAGTCAAAACTTACCACTCAGAACATGTCAATGCAACCTTAGTGAAATAAGTAAAAATCAGTGTATGTTAAAAATAAAACAATATAGCATTGACCTCATGGAATATCTGCAATTATAATTAATGTTTACTTACCCTGCGCAACTAAGCCTTCTTCAGGTTCAGTCTTAACTCCTCTCTATCTAAAAAAAGATAACTACCTCTTCACATGGCTTTTTCCTTGCTTTCCCTACTGAGCCCCTAATTATTCAAAGGGATAAGATAGCAGTGAGGAAAAAAAATGTTTGATTACAGTATATCACACTGCTTTATCTTAAAATACTAAATGGAAGTGTCCTATTTCGCCTTTGATGAAGTATGAAAAACAGGTTTCTTAATCTGATGCGCTAAATAATGACAACTAGCTCCTTAGAAAGGTTTTTTTTTTTTTTTTTTAAGAAATGCAGTCATACTCATAAGGAGCTTTTGATAGCAGATGGAACTGTAGCTGTGGATTTCTGGTTTGGAGAAGAGCTTTTCACTGCATTAATTCTTGCTGCAAAGACCAACAAGTGAGCAGAAACTAATGATAAAAAATCCTTATATGGTGTAAATGGCATTTCCTGCAGGAAGATCAACCTGAAAGATCAAAGGCCACCTTCTCCTGTGCAAGTGCGCACAATGAATACGTGTAAGTCAACACGCATTTCCCATCTTCAGTTAATTCTATCAGCTCTCCTCAACTCAACTGGATAGGCAAACCCTTGGACATAATAAATGTCAAAACAAAAGAGCAAGCCTTAACATCTCAAAAAAAAAAAGCTGGTAATTGAAAGAATTATAGAAGTTGTAAAAATAGAAGATCTGAGAGGGTAAAAGCTCCAGAATTTTTGTTTTGCTCCAGGAAGCACAGCTTAAAGAAAACTAAGTGACAATGCAGCATCTTCCTCTGAAGCATGCAAGCAGCACACTGCTGCAGGGAACTACACACAGGCTCTTACTCCACTTTTATTGCACACAGTTCAAGGCAGGTAACCTTCCTTCCCCCAGAAGTCCCCACTTCATGCCCCTTGCAGCAGTGCAGAAATGCAGACAGATGAACAAGTGAGACAAAACAAGCCTCCAGCGCATCACGTGGTGCAGATTTTTAAACAAAACCAGATTTGAAAACAAGGTTAACCATGGCCTCTTGGAGCACTCCCAAAAAGCACTCGAAGGTTTAAGCTCCATAAAACTTACCTGGACTTGTGTCTTTCCCTTGCAGCAGTGGAAGCATGAAGGTATTTTCCTTTACCTAGCGCAGAAGACTCGCAATGTCCCAACTATCAAGTTCAGCATCAACAAACCAAACCTATGGCCTGCCTAACAGAATCATGGCTTCCTCCATGCGCTCAGCCTTAATAAATCAGCTCACACCGGTTTCAAAAATCAATTTATCCCCAGCAGTTCTACGCTGTCTTCAAGATAACATTCAGCAAAATCTCATATCCTTCCAGTCACAGATCTGAAATC
Organism: Pavo muticus; assembly: GCA_016647715.1. Classification (NCBI taxonomy): domain Eukaryota; kingdom Metazoa; phylum Chordata; class Aves; order Galliformes; family Phasianidae; genus Pavo; species Pavo muticus. The sequence continues at coordinate 838,266 of JACDJE010000324.1, read as the reverse complement.
TCTTACATCTTTAATAAGAGAAATTCTGACTGAAAATGAAAGCAAATTAAGGCCTCAGTCAGGTAGGTGCCCATTATCCCAACATACAGTGTATTGAGCTGAATAAATTAGCACATCTAAAAACACCAAATGATAGATTTCATTAAGTTGCAAGTAGCACTTCAGGTATTTTGTTTTTATTTTTTTGGGATATTCAGAATTCACACGAATTTTGCATCATCTCAATTAGAACATTATCCACCTGCTTAACAAACAGGAAAAAATTTACCAGAGTTAATTCAGTGGTGACATTTTTAAGGATAAAATGTATTTATTAGTTATCTAGCCAAACTGCAAAGAAAAAAAGAGGAATATATATATACACACACATGCATACACACACACATTCACCTCTATTCCTTGTTCCATGACATGATCTCTATATTCAGAACTCAGAGTGAAAGGATTTCTTTATGATACCCTTCAAACTCTTGCTATATGTTACCTTCCAGCAAGTGTTTAATGGGTCTATTTCTGTTCTGCTGATTCCAAGGCTTCTCCTGCAGAACAAGCCTGTCAAATTTGTCAGACACTGAAAGCACAGAACATGCAGTAACAGAAAAATTTTGAAGGTTCAAAACCTTTGCAAGAGAACATTAACATAACATCAAGACTTACTTCAGAACTAAAAGAAAAAACAATTTAAAGCCTTGAAACTCACACTGAATAAAGCAAAGATTTTCTTCACAATGTGAGAAGTGCTAGGCAATAGTTACAGCAAACGAATGCTGCTCTCTTCCCAGGAGACTTGAGTTTAGTAAGCGAGTCACATTACGGGCTGGTTTGCAGTCACTGCTGACTGCAGAAATGTAGGACCTGCACTGTCCACAACAAACAAAGGGTCTCCAGCTACTGCAATCTTCTGTAAACAGCATTCATTTGAAGAACCAGCCAGCAGTTCAGTTTCTGCAAACTGATGCAGAGCACTGACAGTGCTCCCAGAGCTGCAGTCAGCTCACCTTCCCAGTGCAACCGTTGCTGACAAAACCGAATGAGGTGTAGTTCCCCTAATTTCATAATTAAATTCTCCACCACCAAGACACAGAATTCACATGGAAGCTTTCTTTGCAGCTATGAACACTTTGAATGGTTACCAACAACAGATTGCCAAAGCCAACAATACAAAAGTTCTAATTCCTTACAGAAGTCTCAAAGTTGTTCTGTTTCTTTGCTTGTTCTGATTCATTCTTTTTTCTTCCCATTTGTTCTAAGTTACTGCTAAGTTACAAGTACAACTACACGTGAGCAATAACAAAATTGACAGGGTAATATTTCAATCACGTACATAAAAGGAGTTGGACTCCACAGCTCTCTTCCAACTCAAGATAGTTTATGATTCTATGAAGAGAAACTATTACAATGACAATTTTCTTATTTAGTTCATTTTAAAAGCTTCATCTAAAACTGAATTCACCAAAACGCAGCTTTGAGCCACAAACCAAACATGACAGCAGCCAGACTGATACCTGAGCACTTTTTTAATAACAAAGCAAGAGAACTATTTTCCTGATAATCACCTTCAGTCTTATCCTTTCCAGTTTTGAAATACTACCCAGCTTTTACTCCTCCACAAACAGTTTGAGCCATATTTAAGATTTAAATCTTACATCTCACTAGGATTTGGTCTTTCCCTAATCAGAAGACAGCATTTGTTCTTAACGCATCACTTCCATACTGGATGCATCACTGCAAAGCAATTACAATACTATTAAGGTTCTGTGATGTTGCCTGAAGACCTTAAGATCGGCAAGAAAAGGCCAACTAGAATTTTCACTCTGAATTCATACCTTCAGTTTCAAACACTGTATTCAACATCGTTACTTCAAATAGCAGGAATCAAACTCGTATTTCTTGTCACTGAAGTTTCACACCTCTAACAAAAAAAACTCTGAAAACAAATATGGTTAGATGAAGCCAGACTATGCAGTGTAAATAACTGAGTGAGGAAAACATGTCAGTCCACTGAAATAGTTGTCACACAAGACATCCCAAATTCTACAGTGAAACTATGGCAGAATCTACATTTAATGTCTTATTTAAGTGCTTCATACAAGTGTAAGGGTTCGTGGCTCATTTTGTAAATAATTTTGTAATTAAGAAATAAAAGAACATGGACAACTTCAATGTTAGAAAGATAGCACAACAGGCCAAATATGCTGAGGAAAAGGAATTGCAGATGTTTGTACTCTTGTCCACTGTAACTTTTTACCTTGTAGCCAATCACGTAGCCACAAACTCTCCAAGCAGTTACTAACTAGAACACTAAAGAATTCAAGCTACATTAAAAATGTCTGGAATTTACCTTCAATTAAAAAAAATATTTGATACTTCAAAAATATTAACATAATAGATTTTGACTGTATCTCCCCTTTTGTTCATGCATTCCTCAGGATACCAGATGAAGAAACAAAAACTTTAGGACTTCAGATGGAAATCGTTCCAAAGACTGGAAAAGAGTCAAATCTCTTGTGGCCACTTGCTTAGCTTCCCAGACTACCTCGGCATTCCCATTTTGCTAGAATGCTTTATTTCCCCTATTCTCTCTCCCCTCTCCTGACCACATTTTGATTGGGATAATCCCTCCTTACAAAGCATGGAGAAACTTATTTGAACGTTTATATTTCTCATTCTTTTGCCAATATCACCTCTAAGTCTATCCACCTTATTTCTTACTAATTTTCCTATGTTAGAGTAAATACCAGCTTTCCAGATTAAAATCAAAGTTAAGAGAAACTTGTTTCAAATTAAATTGGACATTTTCCCAATAAAGGTCTGTTAAGGCTTAAAAAGATCTGAAACTATACCAGAAGTCGGTCTATCACACGTGAAGCAATCCTGCTAAGCACAGGCTCAGACATGAGCTCCAAGAGGTGCTTTGAAATACAGGATTTCCACAAGTTGTTGCATGTGGCACATGCAGCTCCTGTATACTATGCCAAAAATACAGCTCATTACTAAATTGTTACTAATTGTCTTCTGAATGCACTCCACATAGCGCAGAAACATCATCTGACATTAAATCCTGGGCAAAAGAAAGATGAAACAATGAATATTACAAGAATTTACTTCATTAGAAATTAAACAGACAGGTTGCAAGCGGTTTTGCCCCCCAAAACAAATGTTTACCTTGAAATCGAACTGATCCAAACAAGAGCAGCATTGATAATGTGGCTCTAGTTTAATAATATCAAGGCCTTTCCTCTGCAACATCAACCACTGATAGGCAGAAATTTCATTCCTAATAGTTAGAGAATACTTGAAAGAAGAAAATCAGCAAGCATAAAGGAAAGAAAAGATTGCCCACTTTGTAACAATGCTATTTTTTTTTCCTCCTGAATTCCATGAAAAATTGTTACCAACTTTGCTCAGACAGATAATTCCTTCCTAATAATTAATACACATTTTGGCAATGGAGACCCCTCTTCAGGGGCTATTTTGCTTGGGTTTTTATTAAGCCACCTGCCCCAAAGTAGTCAGCCACCACTCCTATAAATGAGTTGGTGATTTTACGCAACACACCTACAGGTACCTCAATGTTTTATGAGAGTCAGCAGCAGCATTCAAGAATTTCTGGTTTCTGATCCCATGTGCAAATTCAGAAGCATTTTGAACCCTTCCACACTAAAGCACTAGCTTTACCTCTTCATTAGAGAGAACAAACAAGCATAAACCACTGATGCTAAAGAACATGCTACCTTTAGAAAGAAGCATATTCTTCAAACCCCTGAAACTATTGCTTTCACTATAAGACAATTCAATAGTTATTTATGTATTATAAAGAAAAGCTGTTGATGTCATATACCCTTACAGCACTTCGCTAGTTTTCTAGTATACTGTCCACTTGTAGGCACCAATAGCAACAAAACCCCATTCTATCATCTGTATAAAACAGCAGCGTCACTAGTAGGTGCTAGCCACAGGATCTGCACGCATGAGAATGCCAGGCATACTGCAACCCCTCCAACATCAGAGAGGAAGGTCTAACTTTAGTCATGGGTGATCTTGTTGTCTAAATTGGTCTCAAACTTCATACGTGATGTGGTCAAGTGACAGAAGCTCTGTCAGTGAATCTAAATTTGCTTTCCATTGTTAGTCTACAATGCATTCTGCTATTTCTGAACTCCAAAGCTACTTGCAATAGACACAGCTTAGATTAAACAATTACTCACAAAGTCACATTCCAAGAGCCACCCTCAACCATACGCCAGATTCCAAAGAAAAAAAGCGGGAAGTAGTCTCTGAAAACCCAGTCTGGCCTACACTCAAGCTCTGTAGAGTTTTGACTGCCATAGAAGCTGGGGGGAGGTGGAGGGAAGAACAGAACAGAGAGCCTTACTCTGGATTCAGTTATAACAGAGACAGACTAATTTCTAATAAAGAGCAAATATTTTTCTTTTTCAGATGGACTGGGTAAACGCCTTCAACGTTACTAAGTACTCTAGTTCTCCCAACTTACCTAGTGCTCATGATATACAGCTTAGTTCTAAATACAAGCTTGGAACACTTCAAAGCCCATAATCAGACCAACCTTTCTCAGAAGCACCAGTCTGCAAGGTTGGAAGAACTAAGAGCTATCAACACACTGCAAATTCATTTCTCCAAAGCACAACAGTGATGGAAAAACACCACTGAAAGTGAAGGATTTAAGGGAGGACTGAAGTTTTGATTTCCTTTAGCTTCACCATAAAAATGTCACATAGAATAAGAAAATACAACACAAAAACTGCCCTGTCAGCAGTTGACCTTTAACACTGCACACATGTTAAGTATCATTGCTTTGATCCTAGCCAGCTATATAAACATACACTGCTTATTCAAACAAAACGGAAAAGAAAAAACAGAAAAGATGCATTGTCATAATGAGTACTCTTTGCCTCCATCTGCTGCTCAGCTAAACCTTTCTAAGAAAGAACCTCAGTAGAAATCAGTGACACCATTAGCTGAGGTTCATTTATTAACCTTATTTTTTAACTAACTCTGTTCTCAACAACTTATGCAATGCAGTATGAAGATGACCTATGCTGACCTAAGCTATGATGCTTTGTCAATTATTCCCCACAGCCACCTCTATGTCTGGGAATCGATAGCATTAAAGCAAACAAGCAGAAAAATGCAAGCCTGATATTGTCTCCAATGCAGCAACAAATCTGCACCTGCCTTCCTGCAGCCACTGCCACCTGTACTATTCCACACACACACACACACACAACTTCATGCAGAGTTTCACTTGTCAAGCTGCTGGAAGTATTTCAAACACAACAAAACAACACATAACACCCACCCCCAATTATATTTGATTGATTTTCAATGAGAGTGTTTTAAAACTGTGTTCATTCTTAGGGTACAATAACAGATTTCAGCAAAAATACTAATGCTATATTCAAGCTTCTACCTACTGTGTTAAAAGACATTCATAAAGCTTATTGAAACCTGCACTTAAGAGTGCTAAATCATAGGACTGGACATTTTCAGCTATGTTTCCAAAGGTTACCTGGTTCCCTTGCATTTAAGTGCTATATACATTTGGATATATAGTGCTTTTTTCACTAATTCCTCTAAGAAGTGAGAAATTGTGTTAAACTGCCATTGCAATAGAAAATGAGGGGTTTTTTTTAGTTGATATATACATGAAGAAACAGAACATGCAACCTACTAAACTGATGTTAGACATTGAAAATAATATCATTTCAAAAGTTATGGAAGTTTCTTTGTACAGCCTGGACTGTAATGTGCAACTTGTTTTCAGCCAGAGAACACCAACTATAGCTGCTAAGGAAATAATCCAAATATTTGATTAGAAATACTGTTACATACAGAACTATTTCTGAAGCATTTCATGACCAGTCATCACACAGAGTCACATCCACTTATGATGCGCATTCAGTTTGTGTACTGAGTGACTTTATAAAGTAATTACTACAGTGGAGGCTAATTATCTAGTAGGATTTGGGCAGTCAGTTGTTACAAAACACTTCTGAGAATAACTGAAGCTTTTCCAGTCTCGCTGCCACAGTTTGGAAACTGTTTCTGCACATCACAGCAACTCTGCCTGATGCTGTGAAATTGCTAAATCATGCAATACTTGCATTGGCTGCACCAAATCTCCTATGACTTGTGTTAGGGACATCGCATGTGACAGAAAGGCTACTGAGAACAGCTCTGTCCCAGGGCAGGTAGGTCACACCAATTGCTCTTTCTGTAAATATCTAAATTAAATAAAATAAACACTAACTAGGACGCTGACATTTCTATGTCCTAGTAGAAGAAAACATAAGTAACTAATGTGACATGTGACTACACTTCCAGGCACTACAGTCAGTTACTTATCTTCTCCTAGTCACTTGGGAGAAAATTTTTTCAGAGGAAAACAAACTCACACCAAAACACTCTGTCTGAAAGTCTTAGACCAGATAATGCCTTCCAAAAGCTGGGTAGGAAGTTTTGCTTCCTGTGAAGCAAGCAATACAATTTCCATCGACTTGGAAAAGGACCAGGATGTCACTCCAATCACCTTATTTCTAAATCATTCCTCACACCACAGGGTTTCTGACCTATTCCCACTCATCCCCAGACTCAGAATCTGAGCTAAGCTCTCAATACAGTAATACAGGACCTCAGGTGCAATACCAGACAGCAGATCTGTTTTCCCATCCACATCTCTATGAGCTTTTGCTCATAGTTACTGTCCCACCACCACACTGCAGCCCCACACTTCGCTACTTCAGGCAGGCAGGCAACGTACAGGCATGCAGGGAGCTAGGAAGAGACTTCCTAAGCCATAGGAAAAAGCCTCTTCTCCTGCCCCCAATAACTCTATTAGGGTTCTGCTCTCCCCCAAATTAATATCTGTACACTGAGCAATTTGTCCCTAAGGAAAACATTAAAAAGGCAGAGAGAGAGGTAGATGTCAAAATCAAGAAGTTCAAGACACCAAACTTGTGTACATGCATTGACATCCTAATTGTATTTATATATGTTGTATTACACACTTATTAACAATAATTACTCCATCCAGCTGAAAACTAAGACTGTAAGTCAATGGATGCAACCTAAGCAACCCAACCTAATTTGGAATCAGATTTAACTTGGAAGTCTGCCCAGCTCTGAGCAGAGAAATAACCAGGTGACCTGAGAGAATCTCTCCAGCTTCACTTTTCAGTTATTTCTTGATGAATAGTCTCCAGCTTATCAAAATAGCTGTGGTATAGCATGCCAAGATGGATTTAAAAAGTAATAACAGCAAGTGTGATACTTTCACAAAGAATTTCCTCCAAAATTATTAAACTGCTTGCCCAATAGGTAGAATAAATGACATACAGGACACTAATCTCCAAGCTGCTCCAACAGAAGTTTTTCATCTGTTAACACTAAGAAAATAAACTTCTTAAAATGAAGACTGACTCATCTAGAAACATGCCCCTAGCCCCTAACATTATGCCAGTTATGTGGCTTTTTTTTATTAACATTTATGATTAAAATTTTTTTTTCAGGATGGAGATGTACATCCATAAAATAAATAACCTGTCACTTCACCCTGCTCTTTCAGTGACCTCATGTGCATGAACAAGGGAACTCCACTGGTGGCGACTAACATTCTGTTGATGCTGGAAAACCTCTTATTGTTGTGGGAAAGGAAAAGGACAATTCCTCAACGAAATGAATCTATTATGAAGGGCTGACTTGATCCTTTCTAAGCAGTTCAGGAAATTCAACTTCTGAACAAGGTATACAAAAAGCAACTCTGAAGGAGGGAGGAAAAGAAAGCCAACAACATAAACCACAGGACTATATTGTGCCCAAAACTTGTTCAAGGGAAAAGCAGAAGTGAAACAACACCCATGGGTATTCAAAGTTGAGATTAATACACTATAATCGGATTAATTCCAATACAAAAGGCAAACTTCTGCATTTTTCACGTGACAAAATGAGGGCTCTGCTTTATTGCACAACTACAGAATCACAGGACAGCTGGGGTCAGCAGGGACCTTAAGGTTCAAGCTTCACTTCCCATTCTCATAAGGCTTTCTGCACAAGTTCACTGATTGTTCAGACAAAGCTGCTGGAAATATCAGTTAAAGCTCAAATACTGCTGATGTTCAGAAGAGGAGGACAATGGGGATACAACACAGGCTAATCTGGCAGCACCTGCATAATGTGACTTGTTTCCCCAGTGTAATGCAATGGAAAGCACAGCAATGACAGCAGAGTAGCAAAGACCTAAGCTGCAGCAAGTGAGGAATTGCTCAAATGCAACAGCCATGGGCACAGAAACAAAGGAAAGAATCTGCTTATCTTTGTAAGGCCTCAGGTACACAGATCTCCAGCAAGATACCCTTGCCAACCCTTAAATGAGGTCTGGGAAGGGCTGGATCCTGGCTCCATCCCTTCTTGTCACTCAGGTGTACTGCATGCAGCTGAGCTCCCCTGGGTTGGCCCTGCCTTCCCACCAGGTGCTCAGTGACTGATTCAAGCTGGGACTTAGCATTTCCACTACACCCAGGAAGAGTTACTTTACTTCAAGCTACAGCAGTTAAAAATATTTTTATTTATTTTAAGCAGGACTTCATAATCAAGAAAACCTCAGGCCACTTCGCTTTTAGGAAAAGACCTTAACTGTGCCGGAGTTTTGAGCTGGCCACATTCCTGCTACTTGACATTCATCTACACAGATGATACCAAAGGGGTAAGCTTAAGATTAGCAAACCTTTGTGAGCTTTAGCTGAACTGACACAGGCAATGAAACTGAAGGTACCAAGGATTAGAAACACCAAGAAAGGGCCAACAAAATCTTAGTGACTACTTGAACCCACATCGACCCCACAGTCATGCTATAATGCTACGCTACAGTGATCCCTCTCTTTCTGACAGCTCTGAGAGACGACAACAGATCATGCTAAATGCAGCCTGACAGCCCCAACTATCTTTCTTAAACAAGTTATTTGGGCTTGTTCCTAGCATTAAGAAACTCACAAAGCCTTTTTTTTTTTTTTTGATGAGAAGCAATGCATAAAGAGAAAAAGACAATGATCCTTTCTTCAAGTTTCTCTGCAAACATGACAAAGCTACCAACGAAATTATGCCTACTAATACCTGCAAACTTCAATGCCAAAATATATTGAAAGTGTTGTGTTTAAAAAACAAGCTTCCAATCCTCCTACTTTCTTCTACCCGTTCAACTAAACCAGTAAGTTATCTTAAAGTAGATGCAATATTTTCCAGTCTTCAAACAGAGAAATGCCATAACCAGTGTGAATTTCCTAAGACAGTAATTGGACTTCACCTTCAGGCAGTCGCTCCCACTAGCAGCATTCTGGAACCAACAAAAACACCATTTGCAAAAGCTAGATGAAAACAAGTGAACATAAACCAAGTTATGGCAAACATTACTAAAAATAAAAAGCTTTTCTATTAACTTCTTTTATTCTCGGAAACCATATAGCCTTTAAAACAAAGATTCACAGTGGCCGATGCTGTATTCAATAGATAAAAGAGTGAAGTCAGAAGAGAGAAACAGACTTAAGTAACACAATCAGTATTGTGGATGTCCTTCAGTGTCTTTCAGGCCTATTTGAATTTTTCTTGTGGAAGAACATGATATTAGGAAAGGTCAAAAACTGGAGGAATCCTACATAGCATATACAAACACTTATTGATTGCTATGATTCATCTCTTTTCTCCAAAACCTCTAAGATATTTGACCAACAATTTTTTATTTACAAGAACTGAAAGTACTTCTTATGGAGAAAATAATAGCACTTGAAGTGCTAGCAGTCAATTCCTCAGCTCACCTCTGGAGCTCAAGCAGGAGCAGGCACAGATACGCAGGAGTGAGACCTGCCCAGCTTCACAGGCAGCCACGAGCACAAGAGAACTGCAGCTCTTCCAGGCGGCAAACAATACTAAAAGCTACCTGCAGGGGCTACGGTCTTTTAGCTGCAGAAGCATCTTTTCCATCCTTGATGTAGTAAGCAGGCCGGCTGCACTAAGCTAAAGCTGGCCTTTGACAAAAAAAGAAGTCAGTGTAGGTTTGTTGTCAAGCACTGTGGGTTTTGAAAATAAGGCTGTTTAAGGCAGCAGCACACATTCAACACACACCAGCAGCAGCCACCCTGCCCCAGGCTCTCTTCTGCTGCAAACACTCGACAAGCTACCTAAGAAGCTGCTGAGGTCTTGCACACCTTCTTCATCCATTTACAGGTATCACCTAAAGATCTGTAAGCTACCATAATACTTAAAAATCAAGAGCTATGCCCTGGACTTTTGGCTACTTTCATTATAAAAGGAAAGCCATACTTTAATCTGAAGTTTTCCCTGAAGAGACTTCAAAAAATACCTAACACCTATACAACATCACACAAAAAAGAAACATTCCAGGATGCCACAAATAGATATTGCAGAACTCAAAGGAAACCACAAAGTAAATCAGCAATATAATCAGCTGTTATAAGAAGGCCCTCCCCAGCTTTCCTGTAAGTTCCTTCAGGTACTGGAAGGCCACTGTAATGTCCCCCCAGAGTCTTTTCTTCTCCAGGCTGAAGAGCCCAACTCTCTCAGTCTGTCCTCGTGCAGGAGGTTCACCAGCCCTCTGATCATCTTCATGGTCCTCCTCTGGATTCACTCCTACAGCTCCAAGTCATTCTTGTGTTGGTGACCCCAGAACCGTACACAGTCCTCCAAGTGGGGTCTCATGAGAGCAGAGCAGAGGGGCAGGGTCACCTCCCTCAACCTGCTGGACATGCTTCTCTTGATGCAACCCAGGATATGGTTGGCTTTCTGGGCTGCAAGCCCTTGAATAGCCTTGGTTACTTCATGCTTATTTACAGCATTTCCCAGATCTTCACTTGTCTCAAGCCAAAGGCAAAAGGGATGAGGAAGGGAAAAGGATTCAAAGAATTATTGAAAACTCATCCTAAGGCAATGCTTAGAAAGATATGAGATGGGAAAGGCTGGGAGAATGATGAAATCCTAAGTTTGCAAGCTTTAAAAGGCCAATATATTATTGTACTACTAACATTATTTTCTTATATTAAGGACAAATTGAAATGATTTCAATTGCAACTTCATGACTGGTCTAGTGAACACAAAGGAGGGACCTCTTTTGCTTTATTAGAACTCTTCACACTGTCTCATGTGACACTATCAACAAACTGAAGAAACAATCCAGATAGAAATAAAAGTCTGCTTAAGTACTTGCGTATATACTGTATGCTATTAAAGTCTGAGTATGTTTCAAGTTCTGTCATGGGTCTGGCTCTGTACAATTTAAGAAAATAATTAAGTGTTGTTATAGTCCACTTGAATTGCATTAAGGCATGAAAAATGCTTTCCAAAGCAGGAATAGAATTTACATTACAATAAACTGACTCTATTTTACAGATGAACTGTAATGACTTGCTGTTGTCAATAGAAATCCCATTTCTCCAGAATCTTCCTCCCCCATTTCAACACACCAGGCTGGCTGCTAGTCAGCTCTTGCACCTCAAACTTGTTCAGTCAAAAAATCTAACTGAAAAAAAAAGCTAAGGTGCAGGAACAAGAGTGGAAATGAGGTCAGTTCAGTTCTCAAAAAACACCCTAAACCATTTTCTTATAGGCTGATTCAGCTGAGCAAGGGTTCCAACAAATACCATACATAAAGCTGGGGAAGCAATGGGAACACTGAAGAGCTCACTCATCGGCTGACAAGCTCAGATCTAACAGAAATGAACCAAGAAAGTAGTACTCAAGAAAAATAGGTTCTAATGAATGAGCAATTCAAAGCAGGATCAATTAATTACCACAGATCATAAACTGAATAGAAGTCATTGTCATAACTCTGATAAAACCAAGATCACACATAACCACTACAGAAGTGCATTCCAGTCCCCATGGCACTCCTGCCTGCTTTGATGGCCTAGTCAAAGCACTGGCCATCAAGCTTTATAAGCGATCTACATCTCACACTGAAAAAAAAAAAGCAAAGAGGAACAAGAATAAGAGGTTTCCAAAAATACAGCTTATAAATGTACTAAAACAATTATAGCCCATTGAGGACAGAACTAAAAAACCACCATGAACAACAACATTCCAATATGTAAAAAGTTAAAAGAAAGGAGATTTCTCTCATATTCCTTCAGGCTCATGAAAGAAAGAAGCTAAATTAATCTGCATGAAAAAATGATTGGCATTTTGAGTTGGAAAGGACCCAACTACAAGGAAAGAGCAATAGATTGTCCAAAGATGTGGTGAAAGCCATTTCTGACAAGTTTGAGAACTTGATTATGCAAATTGACACCAGTCCAGACCTGATTTACTAGGTCTCCATTCTTACAAGCTACAACAGTGAAATACAAGCTGAAATAGTGAATCCTTTTAGATGTGTATTTTTAATACAATAAAATGTTAGTGTGGTTTTAACATCTATTTAAGAATAGAGCTTTTACAGAAGAAAAAAGGCCATCACAGCCCTCAGACACCACGAGATTCAGTCTTTTTAGGGTCTGGCTTGGAAGAATCCCACAGGACAAGGCCCTGAAGCCAGCTAGGAGCCAGGTGACCATCTACTGGAACTGGCTGCCCAGATAGGAAGTTGGGGAGCCTGCATTTTTGGAAACATGTCAAGCCTGCTGGATATTGGCCTAAGAATCCTGCTCTAGGCGATTCTGCTTTGAGCACAGGGGATGCACCACACACTCTGCATAGGCCCCTTCCAGCCTCATCCCTTCTGCAATTCTCTGATGCTTGCTCAGAGCCCAATTGTAAATTTATTTACAATTACAACATACAAAAAGCTTTGATATAATAGCATCAAAGCAAGGCAATTCTGCACAGCCATAGAAGAAAAAATCCACATAATTGATTACTCAATACCATTACACTATTCTGTACCAATCCTTTAAAGATACTGAAGTAACAAAGAAGGTTTCACACAGCGTCACCAATTTAATAAGATATTACAGAAAAAAATTAAATTTCAGTTGTACATTCAAAATCGCATTCTCCTATGAAAACAAATCACAAGGAGTTTGCAGCTCAGTTGTCTCATAAGGCAATAAATACTGCACATTACTCTCCAGCCCAGCTAGGTTGGCTCATAAATTAAACAGGGTCAGGCTGTTCAGCAGCAGATTAGAAGAAACCCAGATGTTTCCAGGAAGGCCATAGCAGTGGCGATGCATTTGGCCATGCTCTTTGCCAACCTGACCTGAACCCATGTCCCAGCATGACATCAGATTAGTCTGTTGCTGAATGTGCAGCTCATATGATTCATTGGTTAGCAAATCCTGGGACAACTGTGATCAGAAGGCAGTAAACTAGCCCTCAAAAAGGCAAATCCTTAAGCTTTTCTCCACAGTTTATTTAATGGCATTATAATTTGTCCATCATACAGAACTAATTCTCATGTAATTTCCACTGGATGCAGTATTTACTTTTCAGCCTGAACTGCAGTGAACCTATAAAAGCCGCTAGGGATTTTCTTTCCAAGAGAGAGATGCTAGGACACTGGGGGTCTAAAACACTAAGGTTCTAGACACAAGAGGTCTAAAACATGCTATTTAATTATTTTCCCTAAGAATCTGCCATTGTACTTGGATGGGCCCATAGAGTAGTAGGGCCCACAAAGCACCTGGATACTTGATTTTTTTGTTTTGTTATATTCATGCCATTAAGCTATCATCAGAAATGTAAAAATCTCATTTAAAAACTAGGAGGCTGCAGAGGGTGCTCCAACACTGCTTATAGCCAATTTCTATTCAATCCCCATTTTTCTCAGCACGTCTCTCATCAATTTTTCAGACCTAATTAGAATTTGGAAATAATGCCCTAAAAATAATTTTGAAGGCAGATTAAGATCAGACTTCCCCAACTCCCTGTAAAGAACCCACAGAGAAAAGTGACACAAAGCAAAAAACTTATTTTATCCTTAACAAAAGGTATTCTGTGTGGGAAAAACATCTAGGAGAACAGCATAATGTCACCTTTTTCTAGCACCTGATATATCAAGGACTTAGTTGTTCTACATTGATCTGATAGACTGGACAGTGGGGAAAGGGGGCACAGAGACATGGATATACATATTGCAGTATCATAACCCAATTGGCTTAAGGAAACATCCTCCCAAGTCCCTTAAGAAAACATCCTCCTTAGAAGAAACTTCTGCTGCTTTGAGAGTAGCTTCTCATAAATAGCAGAACTCTTCACTGTTCAGGCCACTAAACAACGGGATAAAGCACACAGTGCAGAATGGAGTAACCTGTAAAGACAGTACTGCACACTTGATGGGGGAGAGGGGGTAAGCACAAAGTAAAAATATGGCTTCTTCATACCCCATATATTACATTTGTATTTAGCACTGCAAAGTTTTGCTTGCTAGCATTCAAGCAAGCAAAACGAAGATAAACTTCTTTCAGCTAAAATTATTGTACTTTTCCCCATCCTTACAGTTCCATTGATTCTTATTCCACTAAGAGCAAAGTGAAAAACTTTATATTATCTGACAATACTGCCATTAAATATATTAATAGTGAACCAGCTGATTAAAATTAAACAGAGGAGAGGCTTTTAAAGACTTGGAAATTAATTAGAAACATCGAATGTGGCTGGTCTGTCACTTCACTGACTCCAAGCTCCGAATTAGCGAGTCCTAAGTTTGACAATTCATGTAATGAACTTGAAACAGGAAACAGATATGCCAAACAGACAGTGCAGCATTAACTGGATATTTCAGTACCTTCACAATTCCTGTTTAAAAGCACAGCTAGCTCGAAGCGTCAAGCAGTTCAACTATGCAAAAGCCCCGTCCTTTCATAGCTCACTGCTTCTGTAGCTCTGTTTTGTGCCTTTGTCACCACAGTATTACCTACATTAACATTTATACATGGTCTGTACCCTAATGTCACTTAAAAATAACTTGAGGTGGCCCCATGTTTTCCAATAAAGAACTGAATCACAAGTCCAACTCTTTTAGTTCCACGTGACTTCACCTTGGTTTCAGACTGCTCCCTCACTACACAAGTCACCATCTTCCATGCAAACAAAACAGCAATCGAACAGGTGCTATTTGAACCAGTGACATCAGTATATCTTTCTTCAGATTACAGATTTCATTCTACCACTACCTGTTGTGAATACAAGATGTAAGTCCAAAAGACTGAAGACACAAATTCATGGTCTGTACAAGGTAATACAAAGACATGTTGCCACAAAAAAGAGGTGATCCTGCTGCTCCTCCACCAATGAAGCTGACAACACGCTCTTCACATTACTGTAAACAACTGAAATTTGGCTCCAGCTGTATCAGGAAGTGATCCAATGCAGAACACGACTGCCCCATTTCTCACACGGAGCACAGGGCCAGCAGCCTACAAAGCACTGGGCTGGCCATAACACTGCCCTCTCAGGGGAAGCACTGCTGTCTTCAAACAACTTAAAATTCACAAGAACACCACCAATATTTATATAGGTATATATTATATTTAATTCATATACTCTGAACTCTGAAATAGATGAGTGAATACTTCTGTTGCTCTAGAGGATCACTGCTGCACAAATATATTTGACCACACTGATAGTACTTCACAAAAAATTTGTCGCTACAACAGAAAAGTTGCCTAATAAGCAGTAAAAGAAAGGAGTCAAACAGTACATAAGCAGAGTTAAGTAACCAGACTTGTGATATGGAGTAGCTATAAACTGACTCATATTCTGGCAAGAGTTTGCAGCAAAGAGGTTCAAAGTTTGAGTTTAATCATTACTGACAATGCTTTCATCCAATGCTGCAAAACCTCTGCATCTCAGATGCCAGCATTTAAGAGGCAGTTCTAATTCATACTTTATTATACAGTGTTGATCACATCTTTTCGTTTTTTTTTTTCCTCCACAAACCAAACAAGATGTAACATCTTTCAGTAAGGTACCCCATCTCAATGAAAAGTACTTTGCACTTCAGACTGCTGGATAGCTATTGGATAGGCAGACATTCTTCCCCCATCCCAAATAACCAAAAAGCTTCAGCAGAAGTAAACTTTTTTGCCCAGCAGCTTTGCTGGCACACACCAGAGGGTTTACCACCAGGGGGAGATGGGGAAGATGACACAGAACTGACTGAAGGCATGGGTAGTGAGGCGCCAGTCTGAACATGACTAATTAACAGTTGAAAATCACCATTACCTATCTCCCATATGTTCTCATTTGTAAGCAGGATTTGGGCAGTGAATTTTAGCATATGGCGACAGTAAGCTGCACTCCAGTCTTTGAATAGCAAAGTACATACAATCTGGTCTTCAGTTTCAGCTATAAACCATGACAGTACTGCAACCGTAAAAGGAAAAATAATATCTCAAAGTTGTGGACAGGGAGTAACGATGGATAAGGAACAAAATAATGAAACCCCACATAAAATTCTTCTGGCTGTTGTGGCTATTAACTTATATTTGGGAAAACTAAATCTTCATGCCTCAGTTCCCCTTTTGAAAGCTAGAAAAAATAATCCTGTTTGGTGTTTTAAGAGCATACAGAAGATACGTCACTCATGACATGTAAGCACAGAGAAAGAGAACTAGAATGAGCCAGAATCACCCTGATGGCACTGCGTCACTTGGCCTGCCCAGTAACACACAGCTCTGGGCTTCAGCCAAAGCTGTGCTTGGCTTTCTTATGTCAAAACCAATGCTCCCAGCAGCAAGGTCATCTAGTGACTCTTCAGGAATACTCACCAAGAAATATTAGCAGTAATTTGACAGGGTTTATTCTCCAAGTACGCATTAATATTTAGTGGGTAAATGTTTTCTCTAATTGAGAAGCTTTTTAAACACTGATCAAGTCAGGTGAATTCAAACAACCATCTAGCTCTGCTTCAGGTAGGAAACAAACAACTAGACATCGGTTCGCTTGTCTTTTTTTGCTAACATCATAATAACAGATGATGCACATGTATATATTGATATACACACACTGTATGAAGAAATTAATAGAACATCCCTACAGTAAAAAGTTATCCTGTTTATACTAAATTTATGTTGTGCCTTTTCAAGATGCATTCATTTTTCAAGAATCATTCATTTTTCAAGTTGCATCCCTGTTCCACATCTGAAAATGCTTGAAAATTCAGAGGTCTGACTTGTTTTAACATTAACTCATTGGTTTCTTCTAATCAGCCACACACAGCAGCATCTACCGTGCGGACCCCAGACTGTGGCTCTCAAAGCTATGTAACAAAAGCAGTGAACTGAAAAACAGACAGTCGAAGGCTGAAGCTTTCTTAAAGAAAACAACTGTCAAAAGAAGTACTGTGACCGAGATAACACACCTTCAAAAACAACACCACAAAATAATCTATGAACAGAATACATGCTATGAAATAAAGACTAATGGCCGCTAATAAAACTCTCTTCTTTACTTCTCCTAGGAATAGAAATAGAGCATTTCTGCACCTTTTTTCCTACTACCATGACTTCTATATGTCACACGTGCTGATTGAAGCCATGAGGGGAAAAAAGCTTGAAGAACCAATTAAAAAAAGCAAGAAGCAGCACCTTTATTACAGAAACAGAAGAGCACGTGTTTGGGATAGAACTTATCTTCCTCAAAATCAGTGAGCCTCATCAACTTCTTCAACAGCACAGTAAATAAATAAAACTATTAACAAAATACAGGAAATCCATCATCAACGCTCTTCCACAAAACTAATACACAAAAACAACATGACATGAAACAAATCTCCAAAATGAACATACCATTTTGGAAGTAATTTCTTGCTAATCACTTAATTAGAAGACAAAAATAACCAAATGAAGAATGACATCAGTGAACACCAGTAGTTAAACCACATGCACTTCTTAACATAAGGCACAGAAATTAATCAGCTTTCTTCCAATTGCTTGTTGCTTGTCACGATATCACATTCCCATTTTAAGTTCCATACAAACATTTCAAGACACCTACAAAGCACACAGGAAGCTCATACCTTGAAACAATCCTCACTAGTTTCTATTCTTAAGAAAAGCCTCCAAACGTTGCCAAACTCACCATCAGAACCAAACAGAATCAATTTTGATTAAAAAACCTAAGTCAACACACAACATTCTAACACACCTCAACCACCATCTAGCAGATCAGTGGAGCCTACACAAGAACATAAGGGATCTCACCCACGGCACCACACGTCCCTACAGGACCTACACACATATAACCCCACAACCAGCATGTTCCAGCTTGAACACACACCAGTTATTGCCAACGGACTGACTACCATTTTCACTTCATCTCTTATGCCTCTAAAATCCAAGGCAAAAGAAATCACGGGTGCAAGATGAGATCTGCTACTTTTATGTTCTTTTAACTCCATCTTATTCTCATAATCCACCTTGCACCACAGAATGACATCATTTCAATTGCGTCAAGGTACTTCTACATGGCTGTCAGCTAAATGAGGTACACTCATCCATCTCTATAAAAGCACTTTACAAAAGCATTAAATAACACATTCAGAAGTGCAGGTACTCTATCTTTCTGAATCTTGAAAATTAAATAAAAGCAGGTGGTTCTTGCAGGGAATCTGGAAGGCTTTAAAGGAAGCAGTCTGAAATGTTCTTCTTATTTGTACTGTAGAAGCACTAAAACTCCAGCAGCTGGAAACAGACAGGAAGGTGAAACGTCTACCAACAGGTTTGTGCTTATAGAAGGAGAATCAGGCAATGAAGCACTGATGCTATGAGAGCCTCCCATCACTCCTAAAAGGACTCCTAAGATAACAAACATCCAAAAGCCAAGTTCAGACAAACATACAAGAACCCTTTCATGCTCAGCTCTTTAACACTGGCATTGAGAAGAAACTTGAGCAATCTAATTGTTTATAATACCTGATGAACATCAGAATTTCAAGAAAATTTTCCTACATTAAAAGGTTTACAAAGGAAGATGAAAATTAGAAGAATGCAATGTAGAAATACAGAATACCCTGAACATCTGGTTAGTTTACCTACAACCACCTGTAATTCTCAGAGATCAAAGTGCTGGCTGATGGCAGGAATTAACACATTCCAGCATAAACATCATGCCAATTTATTTTCACCTATGTCCCATTTGAAAATATAAAGCATGCAATTTTAGAGAGAGCATCTCCTTTATTCCACACTTAAATTGTATTTCAGACATTTTTATTCCAAGCACTTTCTTCCAGCACCCCATCTTCATCTCTCCCTATCAGTGTCCTTTGCCCAGTAGCCCTCCTTTCATTCATTCACCCAGCCAGGAGTACATGGAAGTGACACAATGCTCACTGTTATGTTATTCACTCTGAACAGCAATCAAGCGTGGATGAGGTCCTATGAAAAAGAAAGATGATCCTGCGGCCTATAAAGACAGGGCAAAGCAGGGGCAGTCTTTACATGACATCCTCAGAGGTCAGTCTCACTTGCTGTGCAACACTATACATATTCACAGCCTCACTGTAGAATCCTATTTCCTTCTATAACCCAGTTCCGTTCCCGTTGATCAATTCTTCAGGGCATCCTGATCCTAAATGATATCAGAAGCATAAATACTCTAAGGAGGAAAAGATAGTGAACGTAGTGGAACAGGAGTAAGCAGAGCCACCACCAAGAAGACTGGGAACGTCAAGAATTCCCAGGCCAGGCCCATGGAGTTAATGCAAAATTGTTACTGACTCTTGGGGAGACAAGAAGAAAAATCCCATAGCCTGCAGAGGAGAACAGAAATATAAACAGAATGGAGCAAGCCTGATCCACCTCATCAAATATATAACAAAATAAGAGTTAGGCCTTCAGTTTTAGCAGCAAGGCACACTGAGACAGGAAGGCTGTGCCGTTCTTTGCCCAAACATACAATCTCCCCAAAAGCTCACCTCTTCCTGCATCCTAAACCTAGAGCTCTATAAAATGTATCAGAACTTGTGTCACTTACCTGCTTTCCAACAGCAGGCAGCTGAGACTGCTTCAGCAAAGAAAAGCCGAACTTTGTTGCACAGCAACGCCTGCTGTATGCAGGCTGAGTGCTCTGCTTTGTTGACTTGGGATAGCTCTGGCTGAGGGGACTAAATAGCTTCAGCTTGCCTGAAGGGCAGCAGTTCACTTCCAGAATGCAAGCATGAGGCCATTAAACCAGTTATCCCCAACTGGTAATTTTAGCTACAAAGAAGTATTTGCATATTTTGTACCTTGAAAATGAAAACAAAGACTCATGAGAATGGGTAAGACAGACTCCAGTGTAGCAACACCTTCCAGTAGAACAATCAAGCCTGAGAAACTTGCCTTGCCAGATGCACTACGGAAGCAGTCAGTTTTCATGCATGAGCCAAACATACCAACTCAGCCTTCAATCATGTTAAAAATAAATTAATTTTTTTAAAATAGCTTTACTGAATACATTTTTAAATGAATGTTCTTAGCAAAACTTCCAGGACAGGAGGCAGTAACTACTAAAATAACTAAATGAAGCGTGTCAAAGGTGTTTTTATTGCTAGCTTCTTTCAGTTAGCTCAGGAATAAAGTATTCTTTGGGCACTCTAAAATACTAGAGACTATGGCTCAATGCAGATTCTTTTTTTGACTCATGATTCTTCTAAATAACGAAGAAGAACACATTGTGTTCTAAATATATATATCAAAAAGCACTAGAAAGAAAAAGTATTTTTCTCTACATTCTGCTACCACCACGGCAGTGCAGTCAGGGGAGTCTCAAGATCCAAGACAAAGAGCAGAATGGAATCCGCAGGACAAGGGGCACATCAGGTCACACCGATGGACACTTGAAAACACACACATCACTAGAATGAGCCTCACTTTAAGCACTCACTGCTAGTAGCCATTATAGCAGCCAGAAGTATAAATGGACTGAAAAATGATTAGATACTAAGGAAAAATGAATTATAAGGGCACAATCTGTAGCTCAGCACGCACCTAAGATGCAGACTACCATAAGTTGAAAAGAAATAAAAGCCCAGGGGACTTATCACTTTCCATTATCTCATCTTTTTCCCCAGGGCATCTGTTATAGGACACTGAGAGCCACCAGGCGTAACACTAGGCTAGATGGACCTTCAATCTGATACACTGTAACTCTGCTCACAGTAATCCACATCAGAAGAGTCATTTTGCAAGGCGTATGCATTTCTCTCACAGCAGAGTAATCATGGAATCAGCAAGGTTAGAAAAGACCTCCAAGATAATCCAGTCCAACCATCCTACCATCAATATTCCCCCCCTAACCCATGTCCCTCAGTACAACATCTAAGTGTTTCTTGAACACCTGCACAGACAGTAACTCCACCAACTCCCTACGCAGCCCATTCCAGTACCTGACCACTCTTTCAGAAAAGAAATTATTCCTAATGCACAACCTGAATCTCCCTGGCACAGCTTGAGGCCATTCCCTCCAGTCCTGTCACTACTTACAGGGGTGAAGAGGCCAACTCCCACCTCACCACAGCCTCCCTTCAGGTAGTTATACAAGCCTCCTCCAGACTAAACAATCCCTGTTCCCTCAGCTGCTGCTCATAAGACTTGCGCTCCAGATGCCTCACAGCTTCGTTGCCCTTCTCCAGACACACTCCAGAGCCTCAGTGTTTTTCTTGTAGCCCAAAACTGAACACAGTATTCCAGGTGCGACCTCACCAAGGCTGAGTACAGAAAGAGGAGCACCCCCCTGCTCCTGCTGGCAACACTGTTTCTGATGCAAGCCGGGATGCCATTGGCCCTCCCAGCCACCTGGGTACGCTACTGGTTCACGTTCAGCCCAGCATCGACCAACACCCCCGGGTCCATTTCCTCCATGCAGTGTTCCAGCCACTCTGTCCCAAGCTTGCAGCATCGTCTGCTGTTGCTGTGGGCAAAATATAGGATCCGACACTTGGTCTTGTTGAACTTCATCCCACTGGCCTCAGCTCAGCAATCCATCCTGTCCAGATTCCTCTCTGTAGGGCCTTCCTACCCCCAGGCAGATCAACACTTCCTCCCAACTTGGTGTCACCTGCAAACTTACTGAGGGTACTCTCAATCTCCTCATCCAGGTCATCAAAAAGCTGGATTTAACTCTATTCACCACCAAGTAATTAAGTACAGACAAACAAATCTCTTAGCAGACAACTGCAGCAGTTTATCTACTAGACTTTTTCAGATATAGCTAAACCAAGGCTAAGAAATAATATGACTTGAGGTAATTTCTTAAGTTAGCTGCTGAGCAGCAGAACAAACAGCAAAGAATTATTAGTTTCCACACCGGAGTTCAAACCACTAGATGGTGCTTTGAAAATGAAGCAGTTCAGCATGCAGAACTGGGAAGCTAGAATAACATATGCTGATTTATAGGTTGCCCTCCTCAGGATTTTTATCAATATTGTTGATCACTGCAGTTCAATAACTGCAGCCTCTGATCAGACAGTAGTAACAAGAAGAATTAAGCAGGTAATTGAGCGAGATCAAAGAGCTGATTTAAAAAACGGTGAGTATCTCCAGAAATCCAGTGCTGTTTCCCCAAATAGGACAGATTCCTGATTCTTCTGGTTTTGGAAGCCATTAGATGTTAATATTCACATGGCATTAAGTACTAGATATTGGTCTCAAACAGCGTGGTGTAGAAACCTGAATTACTGTACAGCACCAAATTTGTGCTACAAATAATATTTACTTCTTTCACTCTTCCTTCAAGTTCTCCTAAGACCCTTTTCCTCGAGACCAAAGTCACTCCGGTTCTCTCCTGTGAGGAGTAAATATTTCACTTCCAAGATGTAGAAATCACAGCTAAAATGAAATACTGCTTCCCAACTATTACTCCGTTAAATTGGTCCTTCCTTTTCCATTCACTCAAAACTTGTCTCAATAGTTGCTTTGCTACTCCAGCAGTTTCATCTTGTTATGATGGGCCGAATTGGTGAGAAATGAAAACACGGCTTAAAATAATCCTCCCCCTTCCTGCATCTCATTCTACTGAATCAACTTTAAAAGCTTTCTTCACAGTGTGTTAAGCACATCCTTCAGACTAATTTTTACTATCTTCTGTTCCTCTGTAGTTCATATTTCTATTCATCTTCTATATACAACTTTTTTTCCCTTCAGAAATTCCTCACATCTTTCTTCCTCCTTTCAAAAAAAAAACAATTTTGGCTATTTTTCCTAATATTTATTTCCTGTTTCTATTTATAAAGGAACTCGGAGAATGCTCCTAAGCAAGACAACATTCTTATATGCAACTTTTAAAGCTCAGTTCTTACCTGCTCTTAAATAAAAAATACAACAAAACCACCACCACCACACTTCTCCTTGCACAAGGTAATGCAGAAGCTCCTAGAAGTTACTTGATTAATTATTTTTTATTGCCCCTGGCTCTCCCTTTTCTACATTAGGCAATTACTCTTCATTCCCAAGGAATGTTCTTATTTGCACAGCATCTTCTTCCTAGGTCAGTTCTGGGCAGAAGGGGTGCTAAAAAACAGCATCATACCTCCAGGCTCTTGCCAGCCTGGTGAACACCTGTCTGGGAGAAAGCATGTATAAAACAAGGCACTTGTTACCAACAAGTATGAATTTTGTGTTAACTAAGGACGTGAGGAATTCTAGAACATTAATCACAAGATGCACCTACTATCACGTAGTAAAAGAAGACAAGAGCAAAAAAAATAGGGTAGTGAATGAACACCTGAAATAAAAAAATTCAAGTCTCAAGAAAAACATTTCTTGGCTTTTATTCCTCCAAAAGAATAACACAGAAAGTGAACATCCAGAGATGCTGCAGTCATACTAAGCAGATTAAAATATCTTTAAGTTGTGGTTGGAAACAGATATTTTTTTCCCTAGTCAAATACAGAACAGTTCTTTCAAAACATCGATAAATCAGAGCTCCATTCAACACTGACCTTGGTGAGCAACTTACCTGTTCTTTGCTCAAGCTATTCTCAAACCTCAAGTAGCAACACTCATAGGAGTTACTCTGAATACTTCGGTTATCAAAAGCATTTCATAACTGTACAAAAGCAGCCTGTTCCCATCCTTCTGTGGGATGCTCACATCTGCCTGGGAGCAAGCTCTGACCTAGCACCTGTGGAATGTTCTGACAGCAAAAGACACAGGATAAGGAGTGACAGGAAATGTTTCTATTATATCTGTGCACGTATTCAAACATTCGGATTTAGGAGTCACCCTTTTTTTCAGGGCAGCAGCTGTGCCAAGGAGGTAGCCTCAGGATGCTGCAGGCATCGCACTGTCACAGCACACAGCTTCTGCATGCTGCAGCCCTGAGCTGCTTCCAGTCACTCCTCTGCACCTTCTCCTGGTTCAGAAGTAAACACTAACCCCTTTCCAAACACTTACCACATTGTTTCCTGTTTGGGGACTGCAGATTCATTTCACAGAAAGCACTCAGAAATTTGATTGCAACCTATGTAACACAGGAGTTCGAAAACAAAGCCTCATCTCTCTGCTCTGCCTCTATGATCTCAGCTGAGAGCAGCCTCCTACCAGCTGCACAGATCATGTCGCTGTTATTTGTTTCACTCTGCTTACCTCAACCATCAGCATTAGACCCAGCTTATTAAATCTGGGTATCCAGCATACCTGGAGAGCCAGAACAGGGCCAGACAGCAAGAGCATAAGGATGCAGGAAAGTCGTGCTGTCCTCGTGACGTGCTCCCAGCATTAGTCAGGACTTTGCACTTCCCTACACTCACATTTTCTCTCACATCCTTGCTATGTTCAAACAGATGCAGCAGTTTCAAAGTCAGTGTCTGTCCCGATGCAGGTCCCTGCCTCTTGCAGCAACTTGACAATTATACTGATAGCTTTGTAATTACATCCTGTTAAGCAATACCTGCTCTGTTTCATTTTTTAGTGTCCCTTATGTAAAAATCTTATTTGAAACAGTTTACACAAATACTTTTGATAGAACTATCAAGTAGTTTTCCCTGGGATCAATCCAGAGCATTTATTGACGTCTCTGCATGGACTGCACTGTGAATGCTCTGAGCTCATTGCCTCCTGCTCCTTCCTGATCCCATTCCTCCACTGCCTTCTAAGTTCCCTCTAGATGTAACCAAACAACAACCAGCAACATACGCTGCCATGCAGAAGTCTATTACATGATACTAGCATCTGGAAAGCCTCAAGAGAAGCAGTTTCCAACACTAGCAATAGCAATATCTAACTGATAAAACATACCTGGCACCTGCAGTGCCTAACAAGATTATAACTAAGCAACATCAGTAATGATAGCCCCCACCAGATTGAATATCCCAAAAGCAGCCATCTTCACAGTACACGATGTTCCAAAGCATTCTAAAAGAAACCTTGGAACCCATTAACATTAGCAGAAGGAATCTCAACAATATCTTGACAAAACAGGACAGCAAGCAGTATAACCAGGGAAGTTACAGTCACAGAATCATACAATTGCAGAATGGCTGAGGTTGGAAGGGATCTCACAGCCCACCCAGCCCCAACTCCCTGCCATGGGCTCGGTGCCCCCCACCAGCTCAGGCTGCCCAGGGCCCATCCAACCTGGCCCTGAGAACCCCCAGGGATGAGGCACCCACACTCCTCTGGGCAGCTGTGCCAGGGCCTCACCACACTCTTGAGTAAAGAATTCCTTCCTAACAACTAGCCTAAATCTCCCCTCTGTAAGTTTAAAGCCATTTTCCCTCATCCCACTGATATCTGCTTGTGTAAAAAGTCAGTCAGCTTATAAGCTCCCTTCAAGTACTGGAAGTCCCCATATGAGAACTCCTCCATCTTAAACACTACCAAAACATGCCGAGGTTTGAAACATTCCATCATTATTAGTTTAACTATGCTATCCATAAGAATTCAACAGACACACGAGGAAAAAAAAAGGCTATTTCTGAAGAACACAGTATCACACTGACCCACTTTGAACATGAGTTTAAAGGCAGTGCAACAAGCTCCAGAAACCAACAAGGACCATTTGCAGACAAAGTCTCAGTGGGCCACAACTCTGCCTACCTCAGGCAGTTCCTTGGAGCAGGAAGGCCCTGCTGCTGCCTGCAGTGCAATGGCATGAGATGATAGTGCTAGGTGGGGCCAGCAGCACGCAGTGGGGTGGGAAGGTCCCTCAGCACAGCTCAGCCCCATGGAAATAATGGCAAGTGCACACACTGGGTACTGACGGCACCGTGTATAGCAAGGTACTGCATAGCAGTCTTAACCATAAAGAGACGAAATCGCTATTAGAAAGAAGATTTATGTGAGACTGTTTTTCATTACTGATGTGAAATCCGATTCATTTTGATTCGGAAATCGTGACAAAAGCAACACTTGCAATTTCTAGCACACTTAATTCCTTGCATATTTTCTTTCAGCTCACTGAAAGTTCACTGATATAAAACAAGAAGTCTTTCAAAAACTGTTTGCAATCAGTTGCCGCGTTTCCTTTCCTGCATCTTTCGTTGACTTCCACCGCGGCCGCTCGGAGCGCCGTCAGAGCACCGCGTCCCCCGCGCACGGACCGGCGCTGCCTGCACACACCGCCGCCACCCGCGCTCCAGTTCTGCAGTCTCATCTCAACTTTTCCTTTTATTTTTTCTAGCCCAGCAGCGCAGCGCTGTCACGCGGGTGGACGAGCTGCGTGCGGGAAAGAGTGACGGGAACGAGCCTCAGCGCTGCTGCCGAACGCTGGAAGAAGGACGGGTGGCGGTGACAGGACAAAATTAAGCCGAGTGCTCAGTAAGGTGAATCATGCCGCTGCGATAGCCGAGAGGAAACAGGGATGCGGCGGATGCTGAAAACCAGCGGCGCTCCTCACGGCGCCCCGAGTGCGGCGCAAGGTGCCCGCTCGTGCCGGACGGGGACCGCTTCGCCACGCAGCGGCTGCGAGCCCTCCGCAGAGCCCTCAGCCCCCTCGCGACCCCCGGAGCCGCGCGGGCAGCGCTGAGGTGGCGGCACCCAGACCCCCGCGGCCGTGCCCCGCCGCTCACCTTGGGTTTGTAGAGCCACTTTCGGAACCTGTTCATCATCACCGCGGCCGCTGCCCCGCCGCCGCCGCTCGGAGCGCGCCGCCCGCCGGCTGCGGCCACAGGGGCTGCCGGCTGCCCGCCCGCAGAGCGGGCTGCTCGGGGAGCGGGGCGAGCCCTGCCGCTCGCCGGGATGCTCCGCGGTGCGGAGGATCTCAGCACCACCCAAGCGAAGGCTGCGCACTGCCGTCTCAGCGCAGGGACCGGCCGCCGGCACGGGGAGCACCGACTGCTCCGCGCCTCAGCGCCCACCCCCAAAACATTGCGCGGCCGCCCGCCCGACAGCGGCACCCCCTCCCCGCTCGGCGCATGCGCAGGGGCAGGCCCACGCGCTCACTAAGCACTGCCCACTGTCCCCTCGACCAATCGGAAGGCGGCTGGGGGCGGCCTCCGGAGGGCTCGCCCCGCCCACCTGGCCGCTCATTTGCGTAACACGAGGAGGGGGCGGGGGACTACATCTCCCAGCATGCCACGCGACGCAACCGGAGGTGCGATGCAGAGCGCGGCGGCGCAGTGGGTGCCGGGATTTGTAGTCTTCTCCCCATGAGTGATGCTGAGCGTGTCGCGTTCAGGACGCCAAGCCTCTGCTTGTCACAGCTATCCTTATCTGAGCGCGTAGCAGTCGGCCTATTAATTTCTAAGCCTCTCATTAGTGCAAGAACCAAGGAAAGAATAATTGCGTTGCTCAGCAACGGCGGCAAACAATCGCCGCCATCTTTTCTCCTGCCTGATTAGTTCTTCGCCAGCGCTGGCGCCGCTGTGCCGCCCGAAGGAGAGCACGCGAAGAACTCCAGCTCCCATCAGCCCCCGCGCCCCCTAGCAACCGCGGCGCTGCGACGGCTTGGGGCGGAAAAACGGGTGAGATGGTGAATGTGTGAGGTGAAGTGCCCCGGTAAGGCTGGGTTTGCTTTCTCTGTGGTGATTTCGGTCAAGCAGCAGTGGTGTTCTTCGACGTGTCTGCCTGGTGGGTGAGTGCGGTGCAGGAGGTTTTGTGCAGTGGGTATTTGAAGCTAGATTTAAAAAATAAAAATAAAAAAAATGCAGTGCCAAATGAAATACTTGTGGTAGGCATACCAAATAGTGAAGTAAAACATAACAGTGAGCTGCGGGCTGTAGGTGCCCCCGCCTGAGGCCCCGTTCCCTCAGGGGAGGGCGGCTGAGAGGGCCCGGAGCTGCTCAGAGGGCTCCAGAAAATTCCAGAGTGAATGAGAAGGGCGGACTGTGACCCTGGGACAGTCACAGCGTGGTGGGGCTCTCTCTGTGGCAGGCAGCTGAGGAGAACGCCTGTGCCATTTAGAGCGGCAGCTACTCGATCTGATGGTGATTTGCAGGGAGATTTGGTTCAGCCTTCTGTTAATAAGGGATGCTGTTGCCAGCGGAAATGCAATCTCGGTCTTTGTAGGCGAGGAGCCTACAATATAAAACCTGAAGGAATATCTGAGATCGTTAAAACCAGTGCCTACAGTCTGTGGTCAGGCTTAGTGTATGTAGTTGCTTTCAAGGTATCTCCAGGCTCTGCTGCAAAGTAAGGCCACTTTGTATTCCTACCTCCTTTAACAGAAGTTCTGTATCAGGTAATGGAAGACAACATTTTCTTCATATCTAATTTGTATCATACACCAGAATTAGTATTTTCTCCTGAATGTATGGATGCACTCCGTAACTCAGTGCATTTAGTTTGGGGTTTTATACATATGTTTTAAAACAGGATGATAATAACAGCAGTTTGTTTAAATACATTCACAGGGGAAGAGCCTCTCTATGTCCAGAGCACTCAATCTGATAGTTTCATATTCCTTTTTTTTTTTTTTTAAATAACTGGTTTTTGGGAGGGAGGGCGAGGGAGGAATATCAGCATGTACAAAGGATGAGAGCTCAAACCGATTTCTACTATGCCAGGAGAAAAAATATTTGTCACTGGGAGAGCTGTTGGAGCCTGAATTATGATTCAGTCTGAATGAGTGCAGAGGTATTTCTCTCCCCCTTATCCAGAATTCCTTGTGAGTGTAAGAACCTCAGCAGGTACAGAGAGTCATGTAATGTTCTGCAGAGGAGGGGAGAAATGATGATTGCCCCTATGACACAGACACTGTAGCAGCTCTTCTGTATTTGTCATCACTTGTCCTGATCCAATCTTGTCTTGTGGGTCATCTTTTTAATTTGGACATTTTGTCTTCATCACACAAGGTAACCAAATGCCTATATTGCACATAATCACAGACTAACACTTCCTTTTCAGCAGTAATTTAGTAATTAAAATACTGCTTAGGCAATTATAATTGAGTTTGATAATGCTGAAAGGCGGGGTATAAGAACACAGTATCAGGAAATGTTACAATATCCTTTTACAACAAGAAATGAATTATCTTTACCACAGTGACAGTGAATCATCTTGATGAAGCTTTCTTTCCCAACAGCAGAATATGACAATATATAAAATGCAAGAACAATTTTCAAAAACATATTTTTCCACCATGCATAATTATTTCTGTGTTCATTTTTTCTAATTGCTAAGCCAGATTAATGACTTTCAGACCTGATCATTCCTATCATTGGTCTTTAACACAGCAACACACACGTGTATAAACTAATGAATTATAGCTCTTGTCATGCAAACATTAAAATCCAGGTAGCCAGCTCTGTGAACTCTCACGCCTGTGAGTAAGACCTCGTTTGAGAGAGATACAATCCTTTCACTTCTGAAACAAAACATCAAGCATAAAAAGTAACAAACTGCTGTGCCTTCAAGTAACCTTGGCAGTGGCTGAGGCTACCTATGTCTTGTCATCACTGCCCAGCCTGCTGACTTCCTCATGTTTCTCATGTCTCTATTCCCATTCCTTTTTTTTCTTTTTGAAAAATAGGCTGTTAACAACAATGTGCAACAGGACTAAGGACTAAAAATCCTGTTTTCATTTACATCTCACTGGGAAGATCAATGTATTAAGTAGGACCAGTACAGCACACGTGCAAAAATTAATGCTTTTCTCAAGATTATATTTAATTATATTGTATCAAGTAACCTGATACAGAAACCATTTTAAGTATCATCCTAATGATCTGCTGAGATATTTGCAAAATAAGAAACACGTAATTATCTCTTGTATTTTGTTGGCATTTCTGCAGTTTTCTCATTTCTCCTGTTAGCAGTTCTGAATAACTGTGATTTTGAAGGCATGACCTAAATGTTCTCTTGTACATTACTGCAGTGTATTTTCTCTATGAGCCTATCAACATACATTATGCTACAACTGAAGAAGGCATGAAAAATTAATGATTTACTATATTTATAGGATTCTCCATGGTGAAGATGGTCAGCCATGGAAAACATATTACAATAATAATCCAACAGCTTAACAAATTTAACCCAGAAAATCAGAGCGTGGAGGATTTCTTGAATGAATCAGCTCAGACATTGCAGGTACATTAAATTTCAGTTCATTTTACATTGTTTACAACTTTTTAGTAAATTATTTTAAATATGAAGTTATCAGTTTTCTAACATACTCTTGTAGCTTTCCTAAATTTTTCTTACAGTACCAATGTTTTTCTTCATGATTTTGAGCCCAAATTTCTTGTGGTTATCATCAGAAAAGAGAAAAGTAAAAAGATCAGAAGAGTTGAGTAACTGCTTGGGTAGCAACCAAAGATGGGGGAAGCAGCAACGTCCTAAAATGAATCTGACAGTCACAGGGAAAGTTTCTCTTCCATTTCTAAACTGTTTTATCGTTTCCTTTCTCCTTTTCTCCTTCCAAATGAAAGTTCCTGTCAGCACCACCTATTTGTATACACAAAAGCAGTTCAGAAGCTGACCCACAGGATCAAGTATTTTTGCTTTGAGGACATAAGTGATTGTCACAGCAGTGGGATAGAAGGCAACTGGCAGTAAATTGACTACCTGATTTTAATCTAATACTGCAAGTAACCAGACCAAGATTTGCCAATCTGTAGCTACGCTGGCTGAAGCAGTTCCTATCCTTTACTGACCACGCTCTGTCACCTTTTCACATCTCTTTATCCTCAGTGACACTCTAACTTCAGTGGTGCAGCCAGTGGATTGAATCAGCTTTAAAAAATCATGAAGACATTTGTATTATTAGCCTACCGTTGTCTGCACGTGCTGTGTACTGACAAACTACGTTGTCAAAACTCTGATTCTGTACTGCCACATAGCTCCAGAACTTGTTTCCACTTCTGACAATACAGTCTAAAGTGCTTCTATTCACTGTGATTAGTTTTTTCTGTATTCATTCTGCACAAATGACTACAGGGATATAAAACTTCAGAGGTCTGATATGGAGACCACAGGTAGAGGTGTTGAATCCATTGGCATTTCTTGACTATTTGCTTTCTTAAGCAGTTTCCAGTTAGGCACCTATTTTCTGCCTCTTGCACTGTACTGGCATAACTCTTTATGCATTCATGTGTTGAATTACATCAGGGAACTGATCCAGTTTCAAAATAATCATTTTTCACTGAGCAAAGACTGGTAAATTCAGCTAAATTCACTGCTGCCAAAATAAATACTTGTAAAAATTAATATTCAGAGCCTCGCTCTTCTCAGCCCAGGAAGGGTGACACAAAGACAAAGGAAGAAGTAACTCCAATAGAAAATCATGGATGTTAGGATTCTTATTAAACTCTTTCAAATGGAGAAGAAAACAGAGCATAGATGATGTCATAGATAAGGCAAAAATCTTTCTCTGGGATAGCTTAAAACTTTCTATTTATTTCTGCTCACTTGCTCCATAATATTTTTTGCTGGGATTTTATAGAATAGAAAATTTCGTAATAGGTTTGCGGTCCCCAAAACATCACAGTGTTTCTGTGCACGTGATCTCCAGGCTTGGCCACTTACCAATTAGTCAGTATTAATGACGCCAGCAGAAGCTTCCTCTGGTTAGAATCCTGATGAAGGCCATCACTTTGAGCCGCGCTCGATTGGAGCCTTTGTGTCTCACGGTAGGAGCGTTACAATTTGCAAACCTAACATTGTGAACTGCTGGCCAGACAAAAATCAACAGTCAGATTTTGAAAGTACAAATCCATATGCAGGCAAGACACAGCTCTTTCTTCAATTAAGTGGGTATCCAGTGAATCAGACTTGACTTCTCAACAAGTTACTATTTTCTATTCTATTAGAGTTTTCTATTTGATTAAATAGTTTTCCATTTCCTGGGAGAATAATCAGATTCCATCCATTATCAAGTGTGTTTCATTAATGTTATATATCTTTAAACACTGTATTTGTAGATTTCTAGTCTATATGTCCTTCTAATATGATACCTGATATATCTTGTCTAGTTCTTTGATAACCTGTTGATAACTCACAGAAAATACGCTTGTTAGCTTATTGTCCAGACGTTTGAGAATCATCCTGGTGAAACCAACAAATTTGAGCTAGGTTATTTCTCTCAGAATAAAAAGGCAGCATGCACAGGTCACTCCAGAATATGTTCTGAGATTCAGCACCTTCCCCAGGCTCTACCATAGACACCAGTATTGTTAAGTGCCAGGTCCTCAAGTTTATTATGTCTGGCAGCCACGTGCTGATACCTGAACCTCAAGGAGAAGACAGCAGAGGACATTTTACACACCAAAACCTGTTTTCTTTCAGAATGTGGTAGGTTTTGAGGAGCGATATAAATGCTCATAGTAGCTGAAGATAATCTAGTTCAAACACCTCAGGGTGCACAGGTGTCATCCAAGCTGGCCTTGAGCGCCTCCAGGGATGGGCCATCCACAGCTTCTCTGGGCAACCTGTTCCAATGCCTCACCACTCTCTGAATAAAAAATCTCCTCCTAACATCTAATCTAACTCGGCCTTTTTTAGTTTAAAACCATTCCCCCTTGTTATATCACTGTGCACTTTTCATTCATAATGTGAATATGTTCTAAGTAAATCCCATAGGCTAGAAAACCAAAGTTTCAAGAGAGAACATAATCTCTCCCTGGCCACTCAAGAAGCAGGAGAGAAAGGCCTCTTCCAGTCTCATTTCCCTCTTCCAACTCCTAATTCGTGTTTCTATAAACAAGTGGAGTCAGGGAATCTCACTCATTGTTAGCCTTCTGTTTTTAGAGTAAAACAAATGAAATATTGTAAGCATTTGCTTTCTTCTCATTAGAATGTTATGATAAAAATTAGTCTGGAGGAAATTCCGTGTTAATTTCCATATATTTTATTTCTGCATCATGTTAATTTTACGTTGTGAAAAGAATTTATGTTGATTGTTCCCAGTACGTTCCCATATGTGATTTTCTTCCAGGAAAGAAATTACACTTTGCCTTGTAATTCAGCTATTTACGATCTCTGTGTTTATTGGGTTGTATGTTATAACGCTTGGAACAGAATTCTGGCCTCGTTTTTCACTGGGAATGTTTTCAAGAACGTGAGTTCCTTCGTTACGTGGTGTGCGACTCCTGGTTGCAACAAGCCAGCCTCCACCTTTGATCTCAAAGAGTCTGTTCTGGCCTTCAAAGCTCATAAAAACAAGTAGTAAGTGCATATAAATGCTCCTGTTCCAGTGTTGTGACCTCATTGGTATTAAAACAGAGTTCAGTTTGAATTGCCTGGAAAACACATTAACTTAATTATTTAAATCTATCTTGGTCCTTTAAATTATGGATATTCACATTCAAAACTACATGTTTATTTCTGTTATTCTTTGTTTGAAAGCAAACACTGCTTCTCTTTGTTTATCTTCCTAAATGCTTTTTAATACTCTTCCCATCAGATTGATGCCCTCCAGAAAATATCTTCATTTTTGTTTATTAAAGCCCCTTCTTTTTGTTAAGTATCTTCAATTAAATCTGTTAAAAATGATCCGCATCCACAGAGATCCTTCATCAAGTGTATTTTACATAAGGACGTGATTTTATCAGACTTTCTGTTCATTTTGAAGGGAAAAAAGTTTTGCATCAAACTGAATCATCCCGGGCAGTTTTTCTTCCAACTGACTGTTAGAATCAAGATTTTGCTATGATGACAAGAGACATATTCTCATACAGCAACTATCATGCAATATTTGTGCCTTTCTCTATGCAAATAACTCACTTCATTTTCAGCAGAAGTATTTGCTTTAATTAGAATTGCAAGATCAGGCCCATCATATGACCTTTATAAACCCCACCTACTGAGAAGCTTACTTCTGTAAAATCAGAATAGCCACTCCAGATTCACTGTTCTACTCCTTTATTCCTCTGATACTGATAGCAAGAGGAACCTGTTTATGAGCTTTCCATTTGCAAGAACATGGTGTAATTTGGCACAACTCTTCATCGTTCTCATTTGTGTTGGTTCAGCTGTATGTCTCACACATGCCCACTCAACTGTGAGTAAAATCTCCAAATGTCAAATGTCATTGGTTTATTTTTTGATATGAAAATAATTTAATGGAAGATTATTTTGCTATATGCAGTGGAAAAAAGTCCTACTCCATTGCACGAATCTCGTTTGTATCATCGGTTACTGATACAGATGCATGTTATGATCTTTCTAAGAAAAGGATGGAATCTGATTTTTCTGCAACATCCTGTTCATGGAATTTAATAAGTACAGGGGAAAACAGCCTTAACTGTACCTCTTCGAGATGATCAGCATTGTTACATGAAAATACTAGCTGGTGTCTGCAACGTAGACTGTAAATAGTAGAAGCAGTGCATTCTCCTATTTATATCCTAACATCCTAGGGCTTTTTTTCCCTATTGAAATGGCTAGAAGCATTTTCACTGACTGCAGGGGTGAAAGAGGACTCAGTTCTGGTGGCTGATCCAAACCCCAGTGAAGTCAGTAGGGATATTTTCTTTCATTTTCATGGCATTTTGATTAGACCCCTGGAGAGGACTAGCACTGATATCTGAAGTGCTATAAATTAATCAGACAGCATCTGCAAAAAGTGCATATTCTGCCTAGAAGTAGGCAAGATCAGTACATGCTATTACACAGTTCTCTCAGGAGGTGAAAGCTATTTTATCTTTTCATCAAATATTATCTTCTTCCTTAAATGTTTGTTTCACCTTAAACTAAATCCTTATCCTGAGGAGTCTCAAGCAGGGCACGGCTGATGTTCCTTCCCTTCCCTTCCTTCCCTCCAGAAACAAGAACTTTTCTTTCTTTCCTTACCCACCCTTTTCTGACCTCCCCTAAACAGCTCCCACTGTCATACTTATTATCATGCACCCACACTGGCAAGGCTTGCTTTTTGGAGATACTTCTCCATTTAATCTGTGGTATTTCTTGTACTAACTAATAAATTCTGAAAGTTCTTTGTGTTCACAAATCCTTAAGCTTTCTTACACATTCTCTTCTGTTCTCGAGGCCACTTGACCCGTTCCCAGCCACAGCTAAGTGTCAAGGAGCAGGGAAAGCATGCCCCCAGAAGCAGACTAAGGGCATTAGGAATGTCTCAAAAGGCAGAGATAATGCCAGTCAGCACGTATTCGTACGTGAGTCAGTCAATCTCGTGCACAGACAGGATCCTTCTCTTTCAACTCGAACACTTGGGAATCAGGAAAACTGAAATTCGATGTCATAAAGAGAATGCGATCAGATGCTTTTTATGAGAATGACGTTGTGAACACATATTGAAGTGTTTTACGTACATCCAGTACAGCCATTGCTCAACACTGTGATACGTAGGCTTCCAAACATTAAAAAAAAGTGGAACTATCCAGTATTCATCTACTATAAGCTTACTATGCTTTACACAACAAAACAGATAATAATAAGGTGTAATATTTGAGATAGGGAGGCTGTTTCTGGAGGCACATTGCTCCAGATTTATTGTCTTTGATAAATTTCAATAATGAGTGCAATAAAAGATGATAGCTGCATGTTACTTTCACCTGTTAATGATCTGGCCTTTCTCATGCTGGAGTACTCACACAAGATGCTTGCAAAGCTGACCAACTAGCAGTTGAGGGGAAAGCAGTTGAAGGGTAATTGAGGAGGTAAGAACATGGCCCGATGGACAATAGAAAGACACACATTTTAGCATTTATGAACTTTTTTCTTGTTGCTAGCAGTGACTTTGTGTTATCTGGGGAAAGTCTCCTACCAAATCTGTACTGCAGTCCCTGGATTTGCAAAATAGTTCCCACAAAGGAATCTCTTTAAAAAATGTGATTGGTATCTGTGATGTGACAGCCCTCTGAGCTGTCCAGTATTCTTGGTGTTCAGTTACCTCAGAATGACTGTGCTTCTTTTTCTACACAGCTAACCTTTTATCATTATTAATTTCGTGTCTCTGTAGACTCTTAATGTGGCAGAAGAAAAATTTGTATTGGAAACTCTAGCTGGATGCATAGAATATAAACCCCTCCTGGATGTAGTAGTCAGTGCCTTTTTTGCTCGCGATGGGAGATACTGCCTGACTTCTGAGCGTAATCTCTATCTGGGTAAGCTTTCCTCAAAACAGCAAATATGTTTAACACAGGTCTTTAAAAAACATTATTTCATTAGTGCAGGTCTTATTATTGTATCTGAAGTATTGTTGTTGTGCTCAGTGCAGCATGAAATACAGGACCTTTTCCAACGGCTTAATGTTGTAATGTCTAAATCCTGAAATTGTTATTTAGTTTGGGTTCTCACAGGTATCAGCTGGATATTTACCTGAGAAAATTCAGTAGAATATGCCTAAAGATAGGTTAGTTGTAACATACAGGCTGGAAATAATATCACTGACTAGAAGTATCTTGAGAGCTTGTTGTTTTCCTTTATTGTTTTCTATGAGATTCAATACCTTTGCCATTCAGAGATGAAACTGTGTAACAGAGCTCTGTCTGTTGAGGAATGCAGCGTATCTCACAGTATAAGAAACCATTGCTTCTATCCATATATTAGTTTCTTCATCGTTAGTCATCGCAGTGATGTAGATAGACTTATGTCTTGTCTCCATGTGTTAGGTCAATTATCTACCTTACACTAGTTTCTAGATTAAAATCAGTCATAATGCAACTATATCTAGACTAACTATAGAATGAGCTAGTTAGCTAGAGTAGGTACTATCACCAACGTTATGTCAGGCATTGAGAAGTATTAAAAAGTCATCTTTTAAATGTTTTTAGCCTATGCATTTAATGCAGATACACTTAGGTTGAGTTAGAAAGTTCCTAAATGAATTGGAATCATGAATTGCGCTGGCATTGGTTCTCTGAGTCTTTTGGGGGTACTTTGTAGTGTCCAGCCTGTTTCACTCAAAATGACTGAAAGCATTAAAACATAGCTAACATAAGCACATCTACATTCTATGTTTTAAAAGCTATTTCATTTTTACTGTCATTCCGGTTGCTTCTGTCACAGCTCCAGGAAAGACATAGAAGTCTAAATCAAGTAACGTCCTAAAGGGAACGTCAGGGACTAAAGTCATAGAAGACTGAGTTTATTCTAACTGATAATGCTGCATTGTCTCCATTTCTCCAAAGCTTTGTTTTTTAGCGTCTGGATCACGTAAATTATACCTTTAAGCTGAGTGTTGCTATAATTGGATTGTCAGGACTGGTCTGCTCAAAAGCCTCCATTAATCATAGACAAAGGGGAGACCCCAGAAGATTTTCCTTTATCAACAAGTTGAGAGTCTAAGGTCATTGGCTTATATTTTTGTAAGCGGCTTGTGATTCCCTTTGCCAAGCTGCACTGACACTTAAATGATCAAAGCTGCTTATAAAGGCTGTTGCTATGTGTGAGCAGATTTGAATTTAATAAAGCTTGTAGGAGATAAATGTATATTCTACTAAGACTGCTTAAATATGTTGCTATGCTAAAGCACAAGATTGAAGCCTAACGATGCGCTGAGTTGGCTGCAGCATATTGGTCAGAATTTGTTGGTTTGGTGGCAGCTCAAATTCTGCAGTGTGAGTGAAGTCTGGTTGATGCAAGTGAATATGGTCAAATAAAAGCTGATACAGAAGCTTGTGAACTTTGCAGGCCCACTGAAATCTCAAAGATCTGATTCCTCCTGTATCAAACTGCATACGTGCCAGAAGGGAATGAGAGAATCAGACTTGGATTTCCCAGAGAATTCCACAATTTAAAAATTTGCTTTAATTACAATTTAGAATAAAAACAAAAACTGCAATATCTATGCAGAACTTGCAAAGAAAAGGGAAATGGAATACTAGAATTTTTATGTTTAAAGTTTCTGTTTTGTACCATAAGCTTTGGGAATAGGTATCCTCTCTGAAAATATTAAAAGCAGAATATGTTGAAAAATCCACTATCAAAAAGTTTTTTTGTTGTTTCTTTTCCTTTAAATTGTGCCAGAATGACCTTTCTTATACTGAAGGTGTTCACTACATCACAAGAGAGCTGTTTATAACAACTTAATTCTTTCAGCAACTTTTCAGTCATGCCTCTCAGGAGCCATTTGACTCCCGATATCCCTGCCTTACTGCCAGATTGACATGGAATTTCACTGATGGAATGTGCATATACTTGGTGTGTTGGATGGTACAACTGCCCAAAGAAACGGGCTGCCCTTATCCTCATCACTGGCCTCCCATTCTCACCCCCGTGAGTCAGAACAAACTTTTAGCTGCCATCCAGCAAACTGATAATGAAAGTGTGTCAGGTTAAAATCCACGGTCTGATTCACCTTGGCTGTGTGTGTGATGTACTTGCCCGAGAGAAGAGATGCCAGGAAGTAAAAGGAGAGAATGGGAACAAGCATTTGGAGGTTGACAGAGCTGCTTATTTTAGTGATGAGGTTGGCATAATGAAATGTCTGCAAAATCATGGCAAGATCTCAGAGGATTCCAAATTCTGCACTGGTAGATCTCCCAGTTTTGCAGATATTTGCAGGTACCAGGAGGTCCTCTATCTTGGATACTGTTTGGGTAGCTGCTGTTGTTTTACATTTTTAGTGTGAGTGGAGAACTATTACAAGTTTTGCATTGAATTCTATAGAAATTCTTCATAAACTGTAAATTTATGCTAGCTGAGATCTAACTCAAGAAACAGATAACTGATTTATATGAACCACAGCATAGTCACAATGCCAATAATAAGCATAAGGTGAATATTACAACTTTCCTTTTACAACTTCTCACTGTCAAGCACTATATTGTCCAGTTAGATAAGCAGTATTGATGAGTATTTAGGATTGAAGTCCTAGAGCATGCTGAGCTGAGGGTGTACCAGGCTTTCCTGTTGCATTTTAAATATATTTCTCTTTTGACAGTTATCTGCTATTTGGCGACTTTTCAACTAGAAGAGCTGGGTCTGCAGCACTTCAGCAGAATTGTGAGATCTCTAGACACTGTAAAAATGCATAAGGTAATAAAAGAACAGTTTTTTTTTCGCTAATTAGTGTTTTCTTCCTTGTAATTGGCTAATCGGATAATTTCAACTTTCAGGATAATTTAAATGGAGAAGTTAGTTTTCAGTTTAAATTCAGCAATTAAATAGCAATTATTATTCTGTTATCACAAAATCCTTGAGTTTCTGTACTCAGGCAGCAGCTACCTCATGTTCAGTCAGAGATTGTTAAATTGTACTTTTTATCATCTAAGGAAGTAGAATGATCCCACGATCTACAGTTCACGTGATTTACGTTGTCCTTCCAGCTTACTCTTGGCTCTGCTTGCGTTCCATCTTTAACTTCAGGCAGTGGAAAAGTTTTT
The DNA here is from genome assembly GCA_016647715.1 of Pavo muticus. Classification (NCBI taxonomy): domain Eukaryota; kingdom Metazoa; phylum Chordata; class Aves; order Galliformes; family Phasianidae; genus Pavo; species Pavo muticus. The sequence continues at coordinate 798,656 of JACDJE010000324.1, read as the reverse complement.
GCCATACACAACGACTCTGTTCATGCCAATGTGTATTCTTTTTGCCCTGAGCAACCCACTCCACGTTGATAATTAATCCTACTGCCCTTCCAATGCTTCCCCCTTTCCGGAAAAAGCAGAGTTTCTAGTTTGGAGTTACGCATGCACCAGTTACATCAGTACAAAATATATACAACTGACAGTTCCGTTGCTGCCAAACAGAAAGCATGACAACAAAATTCCGCCTGCCTTTTCCTCCCTACTCACCAGTTTGGATTTCTGTCCTCTACTTGTTTGCTAGTTTTCATGGAAGTTATAAAAATGTAAATATCTTTTGCTTCTCTTTAAAAATGTTTGAAAGTGCTGAGTATCTTAAAAACTATGCTTTAAGGCCAGGGAGAAGGATAAACTGGCTGGCAATGCTTTCTCGTAAGCCCTGCTTTCTTGGGAAAATAAGCTAAAAATTAGATTACTGGTGACATACTTGTGTTAACTGTGATAATCTGGGTGTTGCAAAGCACGCACAAACACAGTGTTTGAATAGCAAATAACATAGTCTTCTATATACATGTGAGATTTGGGGGATAGCCAAATTTGAATCATTAGTGCTCAAAAGGTGATGTTTCTTTTTTTTCTGAACATTGAATGTTCATGTGGATGGCTGTGTCTTTTTCATGAGCACAGCTGCTTTGCATTATGTAGGGAGCAAGAAGGTTCGGTTGTCTGCATAATGCTTTTAGGAACACTCTGGTCACTTTGCTTTCATGGGTTTACCATGGATCGTTTTTATTAATTCCATTCAGAGAACAAAATGATATATTTCATTAACTGTTAGAAAAAAAAACTAAGAAGTGGCTAGAAGAATTACCTTAATCTGATAGACAGACAAATCACTCTGTCTAAAATGCTGTCCCAGCCTCTTCTTTAGTAAACACCTTAGAAACAAGCCACTGGATTGGATGCATCTTGAGCTCATTCAGCTAGCAACACAATCTTCCCACTTCATACCAGTTACTTCTTGTTCATTCTGTTCACCTAGATGTATACAGGGTCAGTACCATGATGTTTTATTTCAGACAGTTTCTCCTTTCTTGTCTGGAATAGTTTTTGTCTGCTAGGGAAGTGCTGCATGTGTGATGATCTGCACCTACTGCATTTTTTTCTCCTGTAGATGTAACTTTGTTTGCTTAAGTGTTTCATCAGATCCTCATCACCATGGTACCTGGGTTTTCCTTTCTTGCGTTAGAAGAGGTCCTTTGTCTGCAAAGTGAAACTAGATTATATTAATGCACCTGCAGCAGAGGATTTAGAAGCAGCATTTGGTGCCCCAGCAACCGAGACAATAAACAGCCAGAGGCAGATTTACAGCCTTAGCAACAGCCTGAAGTTGTCAGCAATTTGGGATTCTCCATCAGGATGCTGACCTGTACATATTGCCTGATGACTGTTGTGCCTCTGTTCAGTTGAGGTAGAAAATAACTCTCCACACATACTTACTTAGAAAAGATATGTTTCAGTTAAAAGAGAAATGTTTCTGCACATCATGGGCTGACTGGAATTTTCTTAAGCATGCAGATAAACCATACAGAAATGAGTAGCTTTCATGAAATTCAAGGCACTGTGTTTATGAATGAGATCTACTGGTGTGAGTAAACCTTCTTCTTAGAGCACTGCATGACAGAATCCATTGGAATGAAATTCAGTGTTTCCCTATGACTGGTGCCTGTTCAAGTATTTTCCAGGCAGAATTATAATACCACCTTGTTCACACACATTTATCTGCTTGAACAGAAAATTATAAGATCACATTCTATACTATTAAGAATACATACAAGAATTCTTTGTGGCTGTATACTTACAGAATCATAAGATAAAACCCAGTTTTGTAACCTTAGCAGGATTGTTCTTGAATGGCTTAGTTATGCGTTGCTAACTCAAGCCTATTTTCATGCTTAATTATTCATACATTTTATTATTTTATTTTTGTGATTCCATTTTAGGGTTTGTATGATAGAGGAAACAATGTTGAAATAAAAAGTTGAAGTAAACATTTATAATTTCATACTTGCCTTGTAAAAAACGCATTCCCTGTAGCATTTAAGAGTATGTTTCATTCTATTCTGTTCTGGTTGTTACCAATGGCACTGAAGTCATTTGTAAAGAACTTCTGAGATCTGCAAGTAAGATTACTGAATAAGAACTGTGTATTATTTTTCTGTTATTATGAGATAGGAATAGTAGGAAAAGATCAGTAGGATGATAAGTCGAGATCATCCTCCTCGAGGATACAAGGACAGAAGTCCAAGCTGGGTCAAACGGTGGCAGAAGGACCTGAGACCATGCTAGGACACTTTTCTGCATACATTCAACTCAGGATTCTCAAAATGGAGTTGTCCGTTTCCTGGTAGGAAAGCTTACACGTGGTTCAACTTCAAGTGAAGAATAAGAGGGAAAGAATCAACAGGAAAAGAGAAGAGTGGACAGGAAGGTCCTTGATTGCCTTTGCTAGTACAGCAGATAGCTGTGCTCGTGTGCAGCCAAAGTAATCTCATTCTCAGGTAGTGGCTGATCTGTATAGAGAAAATGATTCTACTGTTTCTTGCAGTTACTTCTTTGACTCAAGAATCAGAAGCTTATATCACGAATGTAAATGGCTGTGAATGTGATGATGCTCTCAAATGAGGAAACGTCCCATTTTTAAATTTCCTTTTTAGAAATAGTTCCACTGGGTAAAAATATATTAAGAGAATATTAGCAGGACGTGTTCAAATTCTCATAAGCAAGAGTTCATTCAGCCCATCTGTACAAATGCATTGCTACAGCCAAAGGAAGTTAAAATAGTAAAAATGGGTACAATTTCTGGTGTCATTCCACCACTTTCAGAGGAGAAATGAATCTAGCTCATCTTGCTCAGTGAGTAGTTAAACTCCTGGGCTATGAACATTCAGGACAGAGGAGTAAGCAGAGTAATGCTGTTATCCAAATGACTGTCTGGTGTCTTCACTAAGGGGATAAATACTGGTAACAACTGAACAGAAATCTGAGAACTTCAGACTGTATTTTGCTGCTATAAAAGGAGAGGACTATTATACTGGAGTTGCCAGCTGCTCACATGTGACCAAGGACAGAACAGAAATGTAAGGGATTTTTCCTAGTAATTCAGCTCACAAAATACAGAAGTTTCTATTATTAAGAAACAAAATTTTCTGTTGTTTTGTGGGTCTGATTCTGCCCAGATTTGCTGTCTGTAACGTGAATTATCAAAGCCAAGACTGTGGACTTGGGCCCAGGCAGACCAGCATGTCTGGCAATCCCTGCGTTATCACTGGTATTCCCTGCATTACCTGGATAACTGTTCCAGGGCAGCATCCAAGGTCTTTTCCCACATGATGCATTTTGGGCATATCCTTACAGCATTTCTCTGGGCATTGTGACTAAAGCACAGAAGACTAAAATATACATTGCAATATCTGTCTGATTACACAGTTAAGCACTCTCTTTGCCTCATAGGAATACATCGCAGCATCTATCCATCACAGAATTACCCATTTGTCCTAACGTGGTGTGAAATGTTAATAATGAGTACACAACTGGAGTTGCAGTGGGAGACCTCAATGATCATAGTCAGCTGTTTAATACAACAACTAGAAATCACCAAATATATGCTTTTATTAGTTTCATCTGCCTTGGAGAGGTAGCTGCAAGTACTTTGCAGAAGATTATTAATGCAAATATTTAGAAGACCCAGACAGAAAAGATCAGTCAGGGAGAGCTCAGATAACAATAATTCGGAGGCTTAGTTTCTTGTAGCAACATAATAGAAAACTGATTGAAGGCTCTGAGGACGGAGTAGGCTATAAAAGAAGAATGCTGAGGACACAGACAGGGAAGAGGAGTTCAAATTAATGAAAGCCAATGAAAGAAAACTGGAGGATTTATAAAACACCACCTGCAGTATTTCCACAGCAGCTTCTTCTATAAACACTCTGAATACTCAAAAAATTTGAAATTAACTTCTCACCTCAAAGTCTGCCTCTTTTTAAGTGTATCAGCTGATGTTCAATACATCCCTGTGTACATACTTGCTTACATGGGATATAAAAATGCATTTTTTTATAAACTCTGAGTGTAGTCAGGGCCTTCCGTAGGGTAAGAGTTGTACTTTGGCAATGGACACGATGCTCTGGGTCTATAATCATATCTGCACCTGGGATACCTGAATGTAAAACTGGTTATTGTAACTGCTAGAAGTACTGTATATGCAGTGCATTGGTACTCTTGGAGACTATGCACACTGTCTAGACTTTCAGCATTTTATTTTTACATTGCTCTGGACACTGGAACAAACACCTATAGGTGTACCTACATTGCTTATAGCTGAGTAATTCATGAGGTTCTAACCCATCTTGAGCTGGGCCTTAATTCACCTGTGAATTAAGAAGCTGCCTGTTAGTCCTCTGGAACAAAAACTCTATACAAAGACCTGTATGGCTCTGTAGCAACCAACCCAAACAAGACAGGACTGAAGCAATAAGGACAGGACTGTTATTTCAAGTCTGAAATAACAAGACCTGCAGTCTCCACTGGATGCTATTCAAGTGACTACACGCAGTTTTCCAGTACGTCCCACCGTGTTTGTATTATTTAGGGCTTTTTTGCTATAACTGGGATTATTTTGATGTGATACTCGGGTCCCTTCCACTTTAGGATGTTCTGTGGTTCTATGATTGCCAGGAATTCTTTCATTTCCAGGAATGAAAAAGTTCAGGTTCAAATTTGAAGTTTATACGCCCTTGATACATGCTGAATGTGAGGGCCATTTTTTAAGAGGGTTTCAAAAGACTGTTTGAAGAGCTCAGATTTTAAAGAAAGGCTTTTGACCTTCTGGTGAACTCCAGTGGAAATCAGAAGTTTGAATGTTGTTATTTCTCAAACACGTAGAGCCGTATAATGTACAAGTGCCAAACTGGAGCTTCCTAGTTTAATGGGAATATGCCCATTAATTATATTTCAATAAAAAATGAGACCACATTGTATAGCAGCTACTGTATTCTCACCAGCTCTCCCTGCAAAGTTCCCAGGGAATTGAAAGGATCTAAAGTAATTCAGGTGCACTACCAGGCCTGAGATATTTTGGGGCACCGTGGCTCATCCAGCTACAAATAATCAGGAGTTGGCTGCACGTATATTAGACTTGAAAACTCTATTGTGTAATGAAACTAAAATCAATGTATGGGAGTAGCAATTACTTTATTTTTTAATGAAAACTTTTGTTACACAATGTTTGAATCAGCTTAAAGATGCATCAAAACATCTCCATCTTGTAGCCACTAGATTTTTTTTCGGCCATTAAAATATTTTAGTATCTATTAATGTTTCACTAAATAGAGCTGAAGATCACAATAGTTTCCTAGCAGAACTAAGGACATACAAATATCAAGCAGATATGGTTATAATACAGGGTAAAATAAAACCAAGTTCTTCAGCAGTGTTTGTAAACAAATCATGTTTGTTTGTCTGGGGTTTTTTTGGTAGTTTTATGTACCTCATACCTTTAATAAGCATACTGAAAAGAAATCACTTGTTACTAGTTTCTTAGATTCTTCTTCAATGCCTTGTATTTGAACACATGGATAAAAGATGAATGGAGTCAGTTGTACGATTCGCTGTATGTGAAGGAGAACTGGATCGATCCGCTGCTGAGGTAAGCAGTCAGTACTTAAGTAACCTGTGGTCGCCTCAAGAGTTTAAATGCAATACAGAAACCTTCTGATGAAAATTCTATTTGCTTTTAAAGTATTTTTCCCTATGAAGTCACTGAGAGCCCTTCTTGTCTCCATGAGACCATAGTAATGCCTTTTAGTTACCCAGAGGCAAGGTTCTCTCATAGAGAAGTCCTTCCACAGCTGTTCTAAATTTGTTTCTTATTGCCCATGAATAGATCAAACATCACCCTAGCAGGTTCGTGTTCTCTCAGGGAGTGAGTCCAGTCTCATAAGTCACTTCGACGTCTGTATGCCATGAAGAACATGAAAAAGAGCTTGGCTTTGTGCTCAGATTTGTTTGAGCAAACAGTTGTAAAACCCCTTCTGAGCAAATCAGATAAGCGTGTAAACAAGTATTTGTAAATTATTATTTATTTACACAGTTGCAGCATCACTTAATGATTTAAGTGCTTGAAGGGGCCAGATGTGTCCACACATTGCTTTGTTGGTGATACACCAGCATGAGTACCCTTGCTAAGCTGGAACATTTTCACAAGGAAGAAGAGTACCTGTATTTCAGTTACTCAGCAACTTGTTGTGTCACTTTTTAACTCTTGTTTTCGCCCAGGACAGATAAATTAAAGCTAACATAGGTACACCTGGGTAGCTGCAATCACATCTCCTCCTCACTGCAATAGAGATTACATCTAATGATGGCAAACGCTGTTAGACAGAACTGTTATAAAAAGTGCCATCTGAAAAAGAAGAATTTGTGTCTAGTTCTATAGTATCAGTCACTAGAATGAACCCTGTAATACCCTACAGAATATGTGAAATTAGTAAATCTAGTACTACAGACTGGGCTTGAAATACAACTCCACTGCATACTACAATAATTACAGAGACATATCTGAAGTCAGAATTTGGCTCAATATATTCTTATGTAGTAATTGTAACTATGAAGTATTCTTACAACAACAATATAAAGATACAGAGATACAGAATAGCAATATTATCTGTTGCTTGTGTTTCATTAATAGTAGGTTTGTGAGAACTGTCATTTGCACACAGTCACGTTCAGTATAACAAGCACACATTTTGCCTGCAAGCAAATGTAAGTTGTACAAGAATGCTAAAGACCTGATAATGTTACTAGATTTGAAACCTCTTTCAAGGGCCTGAGGATGCACTGGTCAGTTTAATTACTTCAGTAGCTTAAATACATTGAAATATGAGGTTGATATGAAAGTCTGATTACTTTCAGAAGTTACTCGTAAGCCTCATCCCACAGTGACAGTAGTGGCTAAGCTAATAGTCAGATAAAGAAGCCACAGTAAATTTGCAGTCATCTGATTTTTACATTCTGGGAAAACTCCAAGACATGTATAATACTTCCAGGTTCAATAAATATGGAGACTCAATAGCTGACATTAAGCTGTCAACAAAATCAGCCCTGTGATAGCTTGTTTGTATGCCACCTTGAATTCTGTACCTTCCTGTCATTCCTGGGAAGATGTTTGAACCATCATACAGTCAAAAATCCAAACATGAAGAAATCAAAATCATCTGAGCTTCCCTACAGGCACCAACTTGTTCCGAGGGTTCATTTGCTAATTCTACCAAATTCCTTACATCTTTCTATTTGGTTTTTTTTAATTGGACCTGCGTGTGCTGTGAGACTGATCCGTGCGTACTCTGCCAGGTGATGGCAGAGGTAATACTGAGACCGCTGTCTGTCCATAGTCTCTTCATCTATATGTACTCTGCTTCTGAAAGCCGATTTGCTGTTTCATAGCCAGATCCTGCTGCAAAATAAGCTGGCAACACAGTTCTTATTCAGAAGAAACTTTGGCTATTTTATTTCCGGACTAGCATCTACCAAGAGGTGAAACAACACAGTCCAACTAAATCATAAGTAGAAATCAATAGGTTTATAGGAAGTTAACAGTGGTGTAAAGTGTTACAGAATTCACACAAGTGCCAACTGCAAATACTGTAAGTTTGTACAGTAGAAAAAAATGAAATAAAATTTAAAAATCTTATTTTTATTTGAAGATGGCAGCCTAAAGTACAGCAATTGATAGAACAGCTTGCGGATAAGTTCAGTAATCGTACTGCCGGCGTCAGAATATCCGCCGTCACTCAGCCAAAGGAATTTAATTTGACTGTTCCCAAGCCACGTGCCATTCCTGTACCTCTGCCAATACCAGTGCTGGAAAAAAGTTCCCCTGTGAGTTTTTCTATGCTTTGTGAGATACTGTGATTTGTGCGTTCATTTCATTTTCAGTGTTACTGAAGGTCAGATTTCTATACAAATAACTAATTCTTTTCATTTCAGTGAATCTTGCATAAGCAAACTGTAGACCAAGTAAAGGAAAGGGGAATGGTTGTTTTCTGTAGTTGTTTTGCATCTTTTGGAGGTTGAACTACACAGTGGATACACACTGATGAAAGCATGATACAAAAGTTTGTGGTAGTCCTTGGATTTGTAAAATGCTTGCTTTGGGTAATGCAATGAAGCAGGTAAGAAAAGAATATTCAAATGAAAAAAAAAAAAATAGAAACTAGCTGGATTTTTTTTAGATGAACTCCTTGAAACAAATAGCCAAGCGATTTCAGTGGAGATGAGATGGAGTCTTGTTTTGCAACTCCTTCTTGAGGGTAAAATTTTATTTCTTGCTGTTTGTATTAATGTTGAATCTCTAAGTTTTCTTTTTTCTGTTTAAATTTATTGCTCACATACAAATGAGAGCTGACTTTGTCTTTGAAATGGTAAGCTTTTCTTTTACTAAATGTTCAAGATTCTGGTTCAGTCACACTGGTACAAATCAGAGACACACAATTGGTTTTAAGTTACTTCGCTGGGGTAAGCCAAACAGGATTTGGGATCAAGTTGCTCTGACTAACTTAATAAAGGCTCCAAAATCATCTATATTTAAATGCAGTGGGAAGTGAGCTTGGAAGTCATTGTTTTGAGTATTATCTGCCGCCTTGCATTAGCACTTCAGATTTTAAATAATGCATATGTTGAATGCTCTTAGATACCATTTACATCTTAGGACAGCAGAGCAATTTAATGGTAGTGTGTTATACAGTTAATGGAATTTTACACTGGAACAACTTAATACTGGGCTCTGAAAAACTGCATTTAATAACTACTTAATCGGTATAGGAATGAGTCATATTGCTGTCATTTTAGTATCTTTATGCCGTGCAGCCCCTCTTAGAATAAATTTGCTTTAATGCAGATTAATTTACTGAAGTTCATTTGTGTTGTTAGGGTTATACAAAATTTGGATTACGTTCTGGCCAAGCCTGCAAATGCAGTAGTTTGTATGAATCTAAAACCATCAGCGTGGGAGTGACATCTGATGTGCCCATCCCTTTGCCTATCTCAGCAAATAAAGCTTCACTTTGATTTGCCACATTATTGCCAGCATCACCATTTTTGATGGTGGACATTCAGCAGAGACTGAAAAGGCAGTCCAGATGGCAAGAAAGATGTAGGAAAGTGAGAGCAGTACATTGGTTTGGATGCTGTGTGGTGGAGAGTTGTATGTTATTAAGGGGATGCTAATATATAGAACAAAAAAATTTGCTTGCTTTCATGATCTTGTTATGTATAAAAACAGATCTTTTTATAGAATAAGCATTGCTTACAACAGTAACTTAAAAAAATAAGTAGAATTCTGGTCACTACCAAAGTTCAACGTGCTTATTCATCATTCTGTACAATATTTTCCTCTCACACTTCTTCCTGAAGCTTATATTCTCCTGGCGTTGTGACATTGCCTCATCTAATATAAGGAATTTCTACTTGGGCGCGTATTTTGAGAGTCATTACACAAAACTGAACAGTTTCTTAGAAATCATTTGGCACTCTCTATATATTTGCTTCTCTGCGCCTTTAAGGCACTAAATAGCCCATGTTGGGTCTGGAGTTTATCCAGAGCTGCTGTCTCAGGGCCCCATAGAAAAGCCTGTATTTCTGCTTCTTTATGCACGGTGTCAGCTCAGTGAGTATGTCATGCCATTTTGTTCTTCCTTAAAATTCTCAACGATGCCTGCTCCCGAAATAAGCCTCTGGTAGAAGCATATCCAGAAACCATGGGTGAACCTGGCCACAGGCTAGAGGGGAAAGGCAAGCTTGGTGTGTGTCACTCTCAGCCCCCTTTTTTTATTCTAAAAATTAAGTAGGTACAGTTGGCCTTTCCAGTCTCTCTGCTGCTGGAATTTACAATTTGCCTATAGTGATGTATTCATCCTCTTCTGACAACTGCAAGTTGTTTATTATTAGAAAGGGTAATTGCTGTGTTGTCTATCCGTCTGCCTGATTGGTAATCATAACCATGGTATCTGAGGGCTAAATTACAAGGCTAGGATCATTTCTGAAGCAGCTGATTGAAAAGTCTCCTCCTTTAATTACTTGGAATAAGCACAGCATTTTCTGTAGAGAGATCTTCAGCTTACACTGGCAGATGATTGCAGTTTTGCAGGTAAAGCACATGACTGGGAAGAGTGAAATAAACTGATACTCACTGCCTGTGCAACCCTTTGCAAATCCTTCGGGCTTTAATTTCTCCATCCATAAAAGCATAATAAAACATTGTAGATATTGCTGGGAAATACTTTCAGTTCTACTTCACTTAAAAAGCTCACAAAGATATTGAGTAGTCTCACCCATGCATTTAATTGCTGGCCTTTTCTATCTGTGCGTTTGTTTTGCCTGTAGATAATGATGTCAGGTAGCAAAGGCAATGGAAAGTACAAGAGTGCTATGAGTTTTTCAAAGCGTAGCTCTTTATATAGTCCAGTAAAACCAGATGGGATGCCCCCATTCCCATTACAGATTTTTCCCATTAATTCTTGAATTAATTCTGAAACTGCTATTGGAGGTAGAACATTTTTAGCAAGATAAATATTTAAGCAGATGTCCTGTAAGCTGATAGACGATCTCACCCACACAGGAAGGAGACATCCAGTCTTTTTCCAGATTCTGCTTAAGCAAATACTGAAATCCCAGAGAAGCTTCAGCCGAGATGAAAACCATGCAGCTCCTGTTTCCCCCTTCTGCCTAGTTTTCTGCTCAGCCATAGGACAGACAGACTATACAGTTTTCATTTTATCTGTAGCATTTCCTGACATGTGAATTCTTTCCCAAATTTCTGATTAAGGCTGAGTCCTCTACCTCCAAACATTTAAGCTACATGTCCAATGATATCATTTTACAGAAGTACATCCGGGCAGTCTCAGTAGACCAAAGCGAAGGCTTATTTTGCCCAGTGTGTTTTCTCCAGCAGTAACCAAATATAGATGTGTAGGAAGAGCACAGGGAGGAGACAAGCTTAGTTGCTGCTTTCTCCAACAACCTTCTCAGGTTCCAAACATTTCAGCTCAAAGAGTTCCTGCAGTTCCTGGCCATTTAATAAGCTGTGGAGTATGTATCTTCCCTAAACTCTGGCCATACCCTGTGCCAAAGAGCCTCAACTTTTAACTTCATGAAGCTGCCCTATTGATCTGTCAGTGCTACAAAGCTCAAGTTTATAAGATGCCAAATAGAACTTTTCCATTTCTAGCAGCTGCTTTTCCCCCTTCATAGGGCCTGTGGTGTTTATTATTTCTTTAGCCTTTCTTGTACTTGTTTCAGATTTTTCTTTCTTTCTGGTCCCTTGTCCAGGTCTTGTCTTATACTGGACAGGTCTGGAAAGCCTGGGTGGTCCCAGCTAATTGGAATCTGTTCATGGCTTCTGTGTTGGCACTAATAGAAAATAAACAATGTTTTAAAAATAACTGCAGCTGATTTATAGTGGAGGTGAATGCAGTGTTTTCATTGCAAGACTATATCACTTGGAACGTTTTATATCCCATATTGTGGATATTATTGCTTTTTTTTTTTAGGTTCCTCCAAGCACCTACAAGCCTCCAAAGGAAAAAAAGCAACTAGAGAGAATCAAAACCAAAAACCGCCAAAAAGCAGAAGTAAGTATATTATGTACCTGTTCTGTTCTTTTCTTTCTTCTAGCCATTTGTTCTGCAATTTGTACCAGTTTTCAAAAGTCATCGAACTCTATCTGAAACATTTTTGCTTTTGCAGCTAATAACTTCTTGCTCTTTCCCCAGAGTCGTGAAGTTTGTATTCTCTGATCTGTTCTATCACCCTTTGTTCATCTTTATTTTAATATTAATTGTCTGGGTGTAGGTCCACCTTTTATTCACAGAGTAGTAATTACATGGTAGATTATGCAAATAGCTATGAAAGGCAGTAGAAACACTATTACTTCCTTCTCTTCACAAGCTAGAAATTGTCTCTTTTACTTCTACAGTACATGTGGGTATTTAGCACATTCAGTTAATAATCAAGACTTGAAATATGAAATATGTTCAGACTTGAAATATGAAATATGTTCAGTACTTTTATTTGCCTTCTGAAATAACTGATAAATAACCACATAATTACTCAGAATTTTAAAATATCAGTAGATTCTAACTTCTTTTTCACACAGACTTCATGCTCTTTCCTTCAGTGGACTGAGAGAGTGGGAAGTCATCATGATTTGTAAAGAAGCAGAGTACATGGTCTGTGTGTTAAAAGAGCAGGAGAAGGGAGGGTCTGATAAGGGCCCTCATAGAAAGAGACAGATCTAGATATTTGAATTGGTGCATGATCTGTGTGTTAAGAGAGCAAGAGAAGGGAGGGCCTGTTTAAGTGCCTTCACAGAAAGAAACAGATCTAGCTATTTGAATTGATCCAATCTTTGTTATGAAACCTGTTCATTAGGTTAGCTCCTATTATGGTTAAAGCAGATTACTGTCTTCTTCTCTTTGGAAGGGAATTAATTAAATGTCAGTTCCCACTTCTTTCTTCCTGCCCACACTGCAATCACCGTCTCCGATCCAATCACAGTATAAGCTTGAATAAAACGTGTGCTATTTGACTTGTTTTTAGCTGCACTCTCCCACCTCCATTCTGAAAATGCCTTACTCTAACTTTTAGTAGCTAGTACTCATACAAAACCATTTATCACTGTTCTGGGCTCTCCTGATGTCCTTGTGAAAGGGGCATTGGATTTTGTTCCTAAACTACAGTAAAAGCTATAACGTGTGATAAATTCTAGGGGGATAAACTCTGCATTCCTTTTGCTGACCCATCACATTACCAATGCTTGGTATTTTATTATCAAACAATACTGCATTATTTTTTATCCTCTTATTATTTCCCCACTGTGGAGAAAGCACACATCTATTTGTCTGTGTGCTTATTTGTACATACGAACTTCCTGGAAAAACTGTGGAGAAAAATCAAGATATCACAGTGCCTATATTGTCAAAACTCTATGACAACTATAAAATCACTTAAATACCAGCCACATTCTTCGGTGAAGAAAATGCATGAATACAAGGAACAAAAGAAAACTACCACAGAAATTATAGCTGCAATAACAGCAGTTTTTGTTGCCTCTGGAACATTATAAAAGGAATCCAAAGCATTCACAAAGGTCACTTCCCTAGACTCTTTGCTAAACAAGCTGAAATGTTGCGTCCTAAAAGAAAATGCCATTTGTTTTGTAGCATTTTTGTAATAGCTACAGCTGTAAGTACAAAGTTTGGCCAGCTGTGAAAAATGGGGTGAGAGCACTGGTAACCATATGCTAGATGGTTATAAAAGTGCTGATACTACGGACAGCCGACCACAAGAAAGCCATTGGAAAATCTAGTCTGTTTCACAGGTTTGATTAGAGATTACAATGAAAAGAAATATCTAAAAGCAGAAAATGTGAATGCTTGTACTTCCCCCCCCGTTTGAAATGACAGCTGGAATTACTGTTATGGATATGCCTATTGGAACAATCCCTGGTGCTCAGATCTCCTGATCACTGTCTTCTTATTTACCAGAAAAACAAAGCCATTTTTCATTGGCTATGTGGAAACAGTTACTATCTATGGGACTGATATGCTACGGATGATCATGAGGATTTTAAGTAAAAGTTTGAATGAGCAACATCTTTCACATGGGAAGACCTAGCATGAGGTCTGATGCCCTGTGCAAAAGTTAGAACCAGTTAGACCTACATAGACAATCAAGACTTGCCTACTAGAAATTTTTCATGAGGAATGACAATTCAGATAAATACTGAGTCCAGGTTTGGAATCACCGAAATTGTAACAGACCTCCAAGATCATCTCATCCAACAGTCCACCTACCACCAATATTTCCCCACTAAATCATGTCTCTTAGTACCACATCTAAACATTTCTTGAACACCTCCAGGGACGGTGACTCAAGCACTTCCTTGGGCAGCCCGTTCCAGTGCCTGACCACTCTCTCAGAGAAGAAATTCTTCCTAATATCCAACCTGAACCTTCCTTGGTTCAACTAGAGGGCATTCCTCTGGTCCTATCACTAGTTATATGGGAGAAGGGGCCGACCCCCACCTCACCACACCCCCCATTCATTGGAAACAAATTAGTATATTGTCTGTGCTGCAAGGTTTTTTTCAGACAGAAAATTAATAGAGACTATGAATGTACCATACTCCTTAAGCTAATTGCTTTTATTCTAGGATCTGCTTCTGAAAGCAAACACTAACCAGTTCAGGTGTGCAGTCATGAAGCCTGAAAAAGCAGAGGTAAGCTACAAAATACTTTATTGCTTAAATATCTCCAGGTATGAAGATGAAAATAACAGAGTTGTGTAAAGATATCTCAAAATATTTGAAAATTTTTGTTTATTTGGGGCTGGGAATTATGTGTTGTCACTTCAAACTGTGTTGTCAGTTCACATCCTCATTACTGTTTTCAGATTATACAACAAACATACTGACATTTGCCTCTGCATTTATAATGTACAACCCCCTTTTGTTCTGGTCCTGCTGTTTTATTCTCCCAATTCTGAGACAATGAGACCTCCCATGATGCTACCCCAACAAGTCTCCAAACCAGCAATATTCTTCTAAACCTACGTATTATTTTTGCATTAACTTTTAAGGCCACAGATAAGTCAAGCCGAGGCAGTAACACTTGTTTTCATATCAAATTCTTGCTTTGGTTGATTTCCTAATTTACACTTCTGTCACAAACTATTTATATAATATATTCATCACATCTGCATATTCTATTCATTGTGTTCATCCTTATGATGTGTAGACACTTTTACGTCAGTATCTCCCTAAAATGAAATTAATGACCTTCAGTAGAATTTGAATACTTTATTCCATGAAATATCCTCTGACACCACATTTTGTCTTCCCCATATCTATTTCAGTTAAGAGCTGAATACATTCATGGTTGACAGGTAGAATTTAATAGGCAAATGAAATGTCACTGTTACTTCTTTGGCATTATTTTAGTTAATAAAGGTTATAGAAATAAAATAATAATCTTTGTCATAAGTTTTTATTTGGACCTACATTTGTATAGTCATTTGATATGAAATATTCCCACTGTACTGGGTGTACATAACAAGTTCTGAATGTATAACAAGAAAATATATATCCTGTGATCATCTTTGTTACTTTAGATGAATACTCAGGAATGATTTTCAGTACAGAGCTAACATTGCTTGCTGAGTATTTGAAAATGTCTCTCTGAAATGAAAAAATGTGATTTTAGTTTGAACTGCAGAACACACAGGACAGTATGAAGAGCAGGCCAGCATTCCAGGCTCAGAAGATCCAAAGCAGGGTGAGTAATGTTTCAGATCCCATTGCTAGATATGGTTGGAATTTTTTGAGTGAAAAACACAGATTTTTTGGTGATGCAAAATCTACTGGAATCTTTGGTTTTACGTCATATTCTGTGGCCAGAATGGGATGGATTAGATTTATGGTTTATAAGTTTAGGCCTGTGGACCTTTAACAATTCACAAGGAAATCGTCAGGGAGCAACTGGAGAGTGGCTACTCCAGGAGGGAAGCCAAACTAGAAGCCAAGGGTGATAAAAGCACAGGCAGAGTAGGTTACAGTATCTGCACGGGGCAAGGCAAGGCTGGTGGTGGTAGTGACAGGCTCTGCTGACTGCCAGTCATCCTTACACAAAAGCAATGAAATGTGAGGTCTGGGGTGTACCGAGGAAGACCAGTCAAGAAACAATGCTACATCCATGCAGGTACATGCTGGAAGTCCAGTAAGGACAGCCACATACCAAACTGGAGAGACAAGGAGCCAAATTACCTCCAGCGTAACAGGCAACTCCCCCGCTGAACTTAAGTGGGGATCCTGGACTAGTGGGCAAAGGGCCTGAGTGGAGGTGCTAGGTGAGGCTGGTCACATCAATTATAGCCTGTTAGTTCCCTCAGAACACTAACAAGTAAGTTGTCTGCAGTTGCAGCATGAAACCATATTGTTTTAACCGTGTTTTCAATTCCAAGTGGAGAAATTTATATATAAAATGATGAGGATTAAGAATAGCCCACAGGGAGAAAATAATTGTGAACTAATGGTTTAAGAACTCAGCACAGGGACAGAAGAATCTTATATCTATGAATCGCTGTTTCAAAATGAGACCCTAAAGAATGATGAGTACTGACTCTGGATAATGACTGCCTGATATGCAATATACAGTCCATCTGGTTATTTATCTTCTGCCCTTTATACACATACTCAGGTCATAAAATCCACTAAACTGCATGTTTCTCTGCTAGGATTTGCAAGGCTCGGAGAACTGTAAAAATGGAAAATTTCTTCCACTCTTGGTTGTATAATACACAATAACTCACATTGCTATCTCTTTGGTAGTTATGCTACAGGTAATCTTCAGTCTTACATCATTCGATCAGTCACCTTTCATTTAAACTCATATCCGGAATAGTTTAATGTAGAAGTTGTGCTTGTATTGTCACCTCAAAAACCTTGTGAGCAGATCTACCTACTTTTTGAAACTGTATTTAGATACAGTTCTGACAAACTTTGGGAGGTCTGGTTCCCTGCTTGGAGAACTGGGCTTCTGGAAAAAATTTCTACGGAATATCTGGCACCTATCACATACTGGTTATCTTTAATAACAGCATCAGCTACTCAATCTGCTTACTAACAATCTAACAATCTTGTAATTCATGGGAAAACAGTCACATCCCAATTCCTTTTGCCCTCAAAAGAAAAAAAAGTCAGGAAACACCTACACAGGTAACCCAAACGTATCACCTGTAATTATGTGAACTTGGCTCAGGACTACGTATATTCCACTTTCTTTTCTCACAATTTAAAAAATTGAAACCTAAGTGCCAGCTCAGGAGAGTCGAGCCGTCTGCCTAAATTGCATAAAGAAAAGTGTGGATCTGGCATCTTACTCTATTCATCAGGGATATTTCTAACACCTTCTAGTGTCTTCTCCAGAAGCAAAATCAGTTTTATCTCATCCAGACGCATTTGCCATAAAAGTTAGCTAGATGATATTCAAGAACTTTTGAGTCAGGCATATTGTTACTGACTTTCAAAATACTTTCTATTCCTTTTGCCTTCCTATATGCGCATCATAGAGAAAGGTTTATCCATTATGTGTTATAAAGAGTATAATCTAGCCTCAAATGAATGACATCGCATAATGTTTTAACCAACTATTATGTTCTTTTCCTCTTTTTAGAACACTCACCGTATGTTAAATACATTTTTTCAATTCTGTCAAGCACACTTATTGTGTGCACCAACAATTATTTCTGATTGCCGTTACGAAATCTCTATTCATCTTTTTCACTGCAAGAGTGAGACAGTACAAATGCATCATCACTCTGTCTCAATCTGCTTCTTGCTCATATCTGGCCTTGTTCTTTCTGTATATATTGGTTTTGGTGAGCTACTGTGTGCTTATTAGTTGGTCATAGTGAATGCAATCTTTTTCCACAGGACTTACAGTGGTCTACATTTTGCCAGATTTTTTCCATTTTCTCATCTTGTAGAAGGGGAAGTATCTCACAACAGAAGGGGAATGAGAAACATTCAAAAATTCCTTGATACACATGAAACAGAAGGATCTTTCCAGTTATTTTATTTTTGCCTGCCTTCACATATCTTGGAAGTTCTAGTAATTTTGACTATATGGGCTTCATTCATACTTCTGTTTAACAACGTGAGAATCTGAAGCTAAAACTGTTTTCATAATTAGACTTAACTCAGTTCTCTAGCCACATTTTACTTAGTAAATACAGAACTTGAAATGTATATATGCAGGTAATTGCCAAATATATGGAAATTTCTACATGTGTCAGAGAAAATGTCTACTCTACACCAGTATAGGGTATAATACAGGCTGGAGGGCAAACATCGAGAGGAAATGTCAGTGTAATGCAGAAGACATTGAAAAGGGCTGATAAGTGGACCAAAAGGAAGGATATCATTAGGCATTGAGAAGAATAAGTACAGTAAGTCAAACAAAATTGCATTCCTGTCCTAAATTCTTTTAGCTATCATCATTTTGCCCATAAGTAAGCAAGCAGTTAATTTTTTGCCATTAAAATGTACCATCTGTGAGGAAAACTCGGTAATTCTACTTAGTGAATTTCCAGGTGATAGCATACATTCATTATCTTCAACCTGCCTAATTAATATCAATTACAAAATATCCATTTTCCAGTTAACTTACATATTTCAGGAGACTGCAGTACATACAATATTTGCAATATATAGCTTGAGTGATTCTGTGCATCTGTTTGTCAGCTTCTCATTAAGCTGTTAATTTGGAGTTTAAATACACGTTTGGATATTAAGCAAAGAATTTTTTCTGGAGTTAGGTCAAATGTGTCGTGACTAAACTTTGTTTTCTGTAGGAATGATCCCAGCTCTTACCCTGTCTGCCCTGCTTTGCCTTGGTTCTGATCACATCTAATTACATGCATTTGCAAAGGTGCTGTATTTTGTCATCTGTACAGTCCACATATGCAAGGAGTATTTTTAACTGGCAAAGAGATTGTTCCCTTCTTCATGCAGTATTTAGAGATTGGCTGGGAGCTTAGTCCTAAGGCAATGCTCTGAAGAACTACAAAGCAGCCACAGGATCTGGTCCAAGTTGTAAGGTGAAGACTGAGTCACTGAGAATTTTGCTTCCAGGATGTAGAAAATGGAGATGGCAATTGGTAATGCCAGTTGTTTTAGAAATATTTTGAAGTTAAATTTTGCCAAAAAAAAAAAAAAAAAAAGAACACCCTTTTGTGGTACTGCTTGTGTTTTGTTTTAATGTTTTTGGCTAATTTACCTTCCCTCAGAGACAGGCACTCAAAGTATTTTATTCTGGAAACAGTTTACTTCCTTTGTCCAAACCAGATGGAATCCATGCACACTGTGAACTTGAGCACTGAACAAATGAAAGGAAGTGAACACATTCTGAGGGATTTGACATGGTCCAAGAGTGATTACAAATTTATAATCCACTTGGGGGACTTTGCTGATTTCTTAAGCAGCTTGAATGGTTTATGAACAGCATGCAGTTTCATTGTGAATGTCAGATTAATGCTAGATGAATGCTTTAAACAAAATTTATGCAGTCTTGGGTCGATTTATTTAACCCATTGAAATGTTTTTATACTCTGTTTTATGGTTTACATTACTAACGATAGTATATACATTCCCTCTCCTGACAGATCAACAATTTACCTATTAAATTAAATGCAGCAGCTATTTTAAGAGAGGGCGCCCTCTATCAGCGAAAAATGGAACAGGAGCTCCAGAGGTATGGTCACGCATCTTCCTCAGGTTATTTTTCACGCCTCTTGATAAAGAATAATTGACAACATTACAATAATTAAGTAAACTCCAGGTAAACTAATATAAAGGGCCTTTTATAAGGCATTAAGAAGCTATTCTGTAAGCATTGGTGACAAACAGAAAAGTGGACTAAAATGAAAGTTTACACTGAAGTCATTATTTTACTATAGATGATGTGCTGTGTGACTGTGTTCTGATTTTGCACTCTGGGTAGTGTCCATTTGTAAAGTCCAATGAAGATCGACTGTTACATTTGTTCCAATTCTTCTGAATAAATAATGACCCAAATGCACATCTACCTTTGTGTCCATTATAAAAGGAGCATATATATTAAGCATATATATTAAATGTTTCATATACCTTCTTTTTTTAGGGGAGTGGGGGGAGAGGTGACTGCATGCGAAGTTGATAGTTGAATTTGTTTATCTGTGTATAGAAATACCTGTCCTTTTCTATCACAGTAAGGTGTATGGGAGGACTAAGACCATGCTGGTCCACAAGCTGGATGAGCAGGAGTGTGGGTGACAGCAAGGCATGCAAGGGCAGTGTCCTCACTGAGAAGCCACTCAGTCCCGTAGAACCCTGGCAAGGCAGCAGAGCGGGTCCAATGAGGAGAAGGAGGGTCAGCCAGCAATCCAGCGATTGCTAGGCAAGACTATAGGGACGAGTCAGGCCAAGGCCAAGCCCAGAGACAAGTCAACAAGATGGGGTTAGCAGGTACAAGGCTGGGCATAGGCATACCTGCAACAAGCCAAGGACAAAGGCTTCTACCATGAGTTTAAATGCAGCTTCCAGGAAGAAGCTCCACAGATACAATTTTCTCAGCAGTTTTTCACACAGCTCTTCTCTCTGCAGTCAGATCCAGTGGTGCACAGCTGCACCATAACACAGCTGTGTTTGAATACAGGCAACTAAATCCTAGGGGTGAGGAATAAGATTTTGCAGGTCCATTTCATGCACACAGAGCTTTGACGTAAGGAAGCCTGACTATGCAGCACAGATTTTCAGCTGATATTAATTGGGCTTCTGAATGTCTGCTGCAGACTGTATTCTATAACTAGAAATACAGAATATTTTCAGTAATAATTTTAACTAAGATAAGACCTGTATCATTGTCACCTTAATTTAGTATTTTTACTAATCCACCTGACTTATCGAGAAAGGGACTAAATACTGCTATTATTCTAAGTCCTGGAATGACTATTTAAAGTTGAATTTCATTTTTGTATGAAATTTTGATAGATGGATCAGAATTTCAGCACTAAGATTTTACACGTCACTCAGGTTGTGCTATCACCCACTGTTAACAGCTGTGTATGTATACTGAAGTTTTTTCATGCAATTATACATGATACTGTTCACTTTATCTGGCAGAATTTTATTGCACTCAGCAAAGGAATAATGTTCCACTTAACATTATTTTTTATTCATGAGATGTAATCTTCAGCTGCATTTAACACACAACAAATACGTATATACTCAATGGGGAGCAACAGTAGGGCACAACTCACTGCATTTTTGTGTCTGTGCCCAAACTCTTGGCTCATTCAGTCCTTTGCTGCTGGACTTTGAGAGGCCTGCTGCAGCGCTTTGCTTCGCTTTTCTCTCTTGACCATCCATAAAAAATATGAATGTGGTTTTACTTAATAGCTGAATACTTCCTCGCCTCATTACAACAATATTATAGGATTATTTAATTGGTGAAATACAAAATAGGAACAGAAATAAGCAGAAAAGTTTTTATTTCACTACGGTAAAGTTGGCAAGAAAACTGCCAATGAGAAAACTTATTTGTTCTTTCTACCTCTAAGCAAAATAATCCTCTGAGAAAGTTTACATACCTTTGGCCTGATTCTCCTTGCTCCTTATAGGAATGTGCATGTAAATAAAGTTAGCCCTCTCTTTGGGCTTTACCGTGCTGACAACTTTCACATCCATGCCTTCATACACTTTCTTACTGCCCTATTTTCCCAGGCTTTCTACCTAGTAGGACCTCTTGAACTGGAATTAAAATACATCTGTTGGATGACTTCACAGTGACCACCTTTTCTCTCTGCAGGGATCAAGCAATTTATGTCACAAAAAACTTCCAGAAATGTTTTACAAACCAAAGCAGGGCTGGAGAGCCAGAGTACGATATACTCTTCCTTTCACTCTTGCAGAATTGAAGATTTGCTACAAGGGACTGGAGACCCATCTGAATTCTTGGAATGGCAAAAGCAGATGCGTGGAAAAGATTTGGAAGAGCAGCTGGCTGAAATAGAGTGTAGAAGGCTTCGAGGGAAGCTAAGTCATGAAGAGGCAGTTCTAGCCCATCAGAATGTAATTCAAGAAAATAAGAAGAAAGCTGATCTAATGAGAGAAGAGGTAATACAGCTTTGTTCAAATTTTGCCTGCATTCAATTACTGCAAAATTTACCACAGATGATGCCCATTACAAGTAGGTATAAAAGTTCCGTACAGTGTCTTTACTCACTGGAGTCTGTAAACAATGGATAAATAATGCTATAACTTCCAGATACTGCAACGTTTACACGTTCAAGTAGTTTTTACAAGTGTTTGATTTGATTGATAGCACTTTTGAATTCATTTGAATATAAACAGAAAGTAAAGCATCCTTCCCAATATTCATGTCATTATTAATATTCTTTTTGTTCAGATACTGAGATATTAGGCACTGAACTGAAATCACCAATATGTGACTAATTTAATTATCTTGTTAAAATGAGAGCCATGAATATAAAGAAATTTGTTTCCTTAAGCAAATACAATTTGATTTATTTCGTATTATCCGACATGGCTGTATGTCTCCTGGGGAAAATTCAGATAGGAACCCTCTTGAGATCTACAGATACGGAAAATGGAATACTTATGCCAAAAAGTACCTTTTCACTTATTTTCCAACATGGCAAATCACATTTTCCCCAAACCATTGCTAAATCTTTTTTCTTTTCCAAGCTCACTTTTTTCTGGCGCTTTTCTTATAAATTAAGCAAATGCTCAAGAAATAATCAAGTACTATAGAATTAATAGTTTCAAAAGTGACTATCACAGGCTGCATCCACTGTTCCTCTTTTCTATTAACTTGGTTTGTTGCTATGCCCTGTAGGCTGACCACTACTTTTCTCTTGGTCACCTCTCACAGATGTCAGTAGTGACTCAGCAATTTAGGATAGACCCACAAAGATTTTCAAACAGGGCATAATATAAAAGGGAAATGTGCTTAATGGGGTCCTTTTATGTTCTTAAAAAATACCTTTCAGCTACTTTGGCATTATGTTTATCTAGATAGACTATCAAGCAACAACTTGAAGTGAACCCTAACATGTACAACTGAACATAGTGTGGTTGCTTTCAGCCATTCAGAAATGATTGTAGCCATTATATTAATCTCAGTTTCAGGGATGATGTAGTCCAATGAATGCAGTTGTCTTTGCACTATTTCAGTTATTTGAAGCGCTCGTATCATTGGTTATCAGGAGTTTTAATAACTTGTTTTTTTGGGATTTAGAAAGCGGAACTGATGCATGAGTATGCAGAGAGATGTCTACAGGAAGAGAAAGAAATGAGAGAGCTGGTGGAAAAGGTCGTGGAAGGACACAAGAATGCAAAGCAAGCAAAACTAAAGCTTCAGAAATATAAACAGCAGATAGGTATTTATATATCACCAGAAAAATTAGATATGATGCCAAATGTCCCCAGATTACTTTGTTTTAGAGGGGCAATTACAGTTTTTCTGAAAGAAAGAGGAAGTTGTGGGAAATATCCAGGATATAAATTCCCATAAATGTAAGAATATGAATTTTAGGACTAAATTGGTAGCAGCTAGATCAGAAATTCTGACTTACTGCTTATGGGAATTAAACTTTGTTTAAAAGGGAAGAATACAATGCTAATGTTCTGCAACTGGTTTCTGTTCCATCTAAAAGCAGCGTACTTCAATGGCTGTACTTTTTGTCAAATCAATTTAGGAAGCTCAGATTCCTGTGATTCATGCCATTAAGAGAGGATTTGCCTAGCAACCTCTCTGAAAGAATCATAGCTCAAGATTATTGTCTTCTTTAGAGAAGACAGTCTGGAGGAGATAATTGTAGCTGAAGAAAGAAAAGACATCTGCCAAAAGAACAGTACCACAAAGGAGAAGGATTAGCACAAGACAGACCAGTCATTAGAATGAAGAGAAATTGTGTTACACTTCCTCCACAATTCTTAAATAAAATTCCTAGTTAATACATCAGTGAATGAAATCCAGGCAGAAGGCTGTACATATTCCAATGCAATACCATGTTAACAAATGTTAACACATGTTAATAAATGTTAACAGTGTACAAATGGGCTCCCTTAAATTGTGCATATTTTGGTGAGCAGAATACTTTTCACTGCTTAACTATCTCTGTACTTGTACTGAGGGTGGCAGAAAGTGTTAGCCAATCTGAAATGGCATTGCAAAGCCTGCCAATCTTTGTGGGTCACTGATTTCTAGGATATGTACAGCCTGAAAAACTGCAAGAGTTTGATGTTGTACAATATCCTTTTATTTAAAAATGAAACAATATACATTAATTAGAACAGAAATTAAGAAGAAATAATTCAAGTGGTCTACTTTATGTATGTATACAATGTGCTTCTATGTTGAATAGAATGATAGATAGTGGAGGTGGGAAGTACTCATTTGTTTCTTTAATTGTTCCTCCCACCAATGACAGATTGTTTCTTCAAGTACCTCCAGATGTGTATTATTATCGTTATTCACAAATGCGTATGAGCTTTCCTCCAGATGGACTACTTGTTAAAATACGCAACCGGCTAACAGAGATCAGTTCTTTTCTTTCAGTTCAGGAAGTCTGCGAAGAAAATCGAGAACTACTTCGGCAAGCTTTAGAAGAAGAGGAGGAGAAACTTAAGAAAAAATACGAATTAATTCAACAAATACGAGCCATTGAATCTTTACCAATCCTTAAACATAAGTTTGTTGACTTAACTGAGGTAAGCTCAAAGGAAAAAACTACTGTTTGTACATTAACGTGTATTGTATGTGTTTCACACACCCAGAGGAATTGTGTACTGCATGGAGATGCACAGAGTGACCCCATGAGACAAAGATTAGATCTGAAACTTTCACAAAGTTTATAAAATGCAAATTTTATCATGGAGAATATTCTAATGATAAGTGAGAACTTACTTACGACTTCTGATAGTAAGTGAAATCATAGGCCCTTTGAATTTCCTTTGAATTTTGCTGCCAGTATCTAGGTTTCCAGATGTCTTTCAGAAAGAGACTGCCAACTGATTACATGTGCTGTCCACCTTCACAAAGTCACAGATTTGTCAGTCTCCAGTGAAGACTGACACAAGCACAAAGTGCAAAATGATGTATAGTTGTTCATATTGCAGAGGTGGTTGCCATGGTAATTGACAAAATTAATTTCCTGTGCTTTCAAAACTTTCAACATTCGGGTATATGAAAGAGGTTGTCTGTAAAACCCAAAATCTGCTTATCTTTGCGCATGCACTGTGCGAATGACTTGTGAGTGCCTATGCAGTTAAGCCCGTGTAAATGTATCCCAAACTTCCTGAACTTATATTGATTCACAGCAGCTGATACACCTGCCTCTGGGCTTGGCAATGGGCACTTTTGCAGAATTTCCAGATTTACACTGCATCCAGAAATCTCTTATCTTACCTCTAAACCAGAAACAGAGTAGCTGAAATACACTCCTCCATTTTCCTTCTCCTTTCTCCAAAGAAAGATAACATAGAGTAATACAAAATGACCTCACCAATTTTAATTGTGATCATTTTGGTTTTTTACCTGGATTCAGTCACAGGATGTGGGCTGCAAAGTCATAAGACATAGTCTGCAAAGACAAAACAGTTCAAAGTAGTTGCATGTGGAAATGTCATTACTTTTTTAATCACAGCAACTTCTATAAAATGGTGCAGGCTCTCGCTGAGGAAAATGAAGGTGACTGGACTGTCAGTACTTTCTTACTTTTGAACGTAGTTAATTTCATTGCTGTGTACGTGGCTGCCAGCTTGACACAGCTTCCACTGGAATTCTGTTTGTAACTAAGTACAGAATATGGCTTTTCAGTAAATTTCCCATCTAGCTCTTCTCAAAAGACAAAGTAGGAAAACACAATAGGTTTCAAGGCATATATAAAAAACTCAACTGAAATCAAGCTTACGCTATATCTACGGTAACTAAAGTGTAAGGTTGCTGAAAGTGGGATGGCCATACAGGTCATATTGCAAGTGCAAGAGAGTCAACCTGAATGATATCTCAGCTTATTTCACAGTTCACTTATACCCACTATTAATGGTTCTCAGAGTAATTTAGGATTCTTTTGGTGATGGCTTGCCCTATTTTTTCTTTCTACAGAAGACTTTTATAGGCTAAGTGAAATTAAGTATGTATTCATAAAATTCACACTACTCAAAACTGTTGAAGTACCCAGTTCTTCCCTTAATGGCTCTTCAGTTTCTCTAATAGCAGCATTACCTACTGCACAAGTACAGAACTTTTCTTATTCTAGGAATCATTTCACTGTCTTCACTGAATATTTTTGAATGCACGTGCTCAAAGTATTCATCCCTACCATTTCATGCTTCTCTTTCCTAGATCTTTTTGGTGTCTGCTTACCATGCTCACATACAACCACTGGTATACATGCCCTGTTGCAAAACAGTTTCCTTTGACCTTCCGTGAATACAGTTCAGCAGTCACTGAGTAGCTTAAGTTACAGGCAAGGTATTATAGTACTTGCCATTTGCAATTTCACTCAGAACTGAAATCTCAGAAGGAGAGAAGTAATCATTTACTTTTTCATTTAGCTATGGTGACACATATTTATGAAGAAGATGCAAAGAGAAGATTGTTTAATTGAATTATTCTATCACTCTTCTTATGACGCTACTCGTGACCAGTGTCTAGGTCATGTTTGGTAAACATGAGGAGTGTGGAAGCAGAAACCACTGAGCCAAAATTGAAGAGTCAAGCTTTAGGTAAAAAAACAGTGAGGTGATGATTTCTTCCTACTGACTCAACTTTTGAAGCTTTAGAAAGAGAAGTTGTGGGAACCAAAACCACAGGAGAGACTCTTGGAAATGTTGGAGGACTTCACGGGTTCCTGCCCAAGACTCATTTACCTTCGCTGATGAGTTTGTATCATTAGGCTCTCCAGGATAACTCAGTAATAAGCCCTCTCAAGCACCACTGTAGCAGCAGATAGTTAAGTCTGTTTCTTTGTCATACTTGGTGTCTTGCAGCCAAACTCACAATCTGAGTACGTGTCTATAACAGAACATCCTTCTCTCTTCCTGGTGGTTGATTTTTTCCCTTCCCATTCATGTTCTATTTTGTGAAAGACAAGTTGTTTTCTGTCAACAAGCAACTCAGTATTCAATACAAGGGATTGTTTTTCTGCTGGAAAGGATTGCTTGAAAACACATCAGCTCTTGAACTGAATAATCTTTCTCCATTAAAATGACTGTAATGTGTTTTACTTACGTATGTTTATCATTACCGCTTATGTTCAGTCTTAGAAATAACATTCAGAGGAGAGGTTGTTCATTTGTTTTGCCTTCCTCAAATTCAGCCTTTCCAAACTTTGTCATTCATTTTCTGTGGAACTAATTAGATCGAAATCTTAGCCAGTGATCAAAATCTTAGCCAGTGTTTCACTCTTAATATTATACAACTGTATAGAAAGAGTCTGGTAAGCGTCTTGACTTCCTGCACCCATGTCTTCCATTATAACACACCATGATACCAGATCCTCATGACAGATGTGTACCAAAAATATGTTGTTAAATAAAAGAATATTAATTGCTGTGAAAGGGGTGAAATTTTGTAAAGATGGACCCAGAGAATCTCAGTATTCATGTATATTTGGGCAAATTTTCCCTATATGCTGATGTATTTATGTGTAGATACAGGGAAAGGGACAGTATATATAAGGGCTGAAAACTTCAAGTGTACACAGATCTGTTTAGAAATTATCTGTCTTCATATGGAAGCTAAGGTGCAGAAGTCTCATTACATCTCATAGCCAGGCTCATTGTGGCCTTAATTACAAAGTGGATTTTTAAAAGCCTTCAATAAACATTCAGATTTGAATATTTAAAATTTGGGCATTAAGTTTTCAATTCCCTGGGTATAAAGCATTGTTTACTCCTAGTCTTTTCGGATAAAAATGATGGATGTCATCGTAGTTCACATCTGTAACTTGGTTGTAAATAAAAACAAAAAATGCTTATTTTTGAGTGTAAAGTCAGTTTTGGCTTCACCAAAATAGAAAAGATGCAGTTTTACAGATTTCAAAACTTTAAAAGGCTTATTAAAACTAAAAGATAAGTCAAGTAGATTTTTATTGGGCAGCAAATACGTTGTGTTTGTGTTTATTCTATATTTCAATATTTTTTCATGAAACATTTTGAGAGCCTTGTGTTTTTACACGTACAGAAGATGATCTCTATGCTTTAAAACCAGCTTGTAAATAGCAGTCAGGTTAGAGTCATCCCTGTCTTTTTTGAAGTCAAGAAATGTTCAGCATGATTTGGAACACAATGAAAATACTCTGATTGTACTCATTTTCTCTCTCCTTCCCACTTACAGTGTTATTTAAATCTATACTTCTTATTTCCTAGACTGGTGGCCATGGTTTAATTTGTGAAATGTCAATAGTGGAACTACGTGAACGCCTCGCTCTACTTAGAGAAGCACAGAAGGCAGCAGAGGAAGAGAAGAGAGATCAGATAATTCAAGATAAACAAGCTAAGGAACAACTTCTTCTAGATAAACTGGACCAGATTTCCATTTTCAGAGCAGAACTTGGACGAGCAGCTGCATTAAAGTCAGTATAAAACAGTATATGACATTTAACACATTGAAACTTTGTTAATACTTTGCTAGTTCCATGAGAAGAAAAATAAGTCAAGAGCAAAATTCTGCCCTTTTATAAAGCAATGTAACTTTTGTCAAAGATTACTCTGGGACCAAGATTTCTTTTTACTCCTGAAAATAATCTGCATCAGATTTAACAAATCCTTTTCATCAATTTGAATTTATGGTTGAAGACACTGCATTCAGCCAGTACTGAGGGTACTGCGCTGGGATTCAGAGCCAAAACTGTCTATTGAGTAAGAAGATCTTTCTTCTGCTCTTTTTCAGTTAATCAGAACTAATTTGATTTTATTATAATCATTCTTACATGCTACTTAAAGTGGTTTCTCATTTTCGTCTAAACCAATATATTAGGGCTATAGTTTTCTTCTTTGAACTTCATTTGTTATGTGAAAGGGCAGGCATTATTTCATAAGATGCTTTAAGAAGGAGATTTGGTGATAATAATAATAAATT
This sequence comes from Pavo muticus, assembly GCA_016647715.1. Lineage (NCBI taxonomy): Eukaryota > Metazoa > Chordata > Aves > Galliformes > Phasianidae > Pavo > Pavo muticus. The sequence continues at coordinate 769,920 of JACDJE010000324.1, read as the reverse complement.
ATAAATTAAATTTACTATAGCTGTAGATCAAAGAGAAGAATCTTTGCTTACAGGCTCTCTGATCAAATTTTGTATTCATTATGCATATTTATTATTAATTACCATATTTATTATTCATTGTCATAAAGGATCCATAACCATCATAGATGGTTACATATACAGAAGACAGATCCCATCCACAAGGAATGTAAAATCTAAGTTTAAACTGTTTACAAATAAATCTGAGCAAGAGGAAAGCCTGTGTAAGTGTGTAAAACATGGATCACCTCTTGCTCTTATGCCATTTTTACTGCATCTTGACTCTGCCTTTTTTTTTTCAAGTTTTCTTCCACCTTTTTTCTTCTGTGACTTTGATAGTTTACTTCTTGTCTCGCCATATTTATTTTGCAAATAGATGCTCAGGCTGACGTTCTGAAGACATATTCTATCAGGCTAAAGCTATGCATCTTTAGACATGTCTTAGATTTGTGTTTATCACTTAGATAGCGAAGGTGGCTTCTTAGGAGTTCAATTCATGTTATTGATTTATCTTCCAGTTCTAAATCTCAATTACAGAAGGCAGTATTGATGTATTCATTTAACTAGTTTTCACTTGTCCCAGCTCTGATTTGGTTTGTAGCTGATAGTTAATCTCCACAGAGTGAGATTTTACTGTGTTAGTACTTAAGAACTTATTTTAATGAGGTTAGTGAATCAATAACTGCAGCTCCAGTGGATTGACTGCATAGATCAGTGACCTTCTCTTCTGTGTCATCTATGGAGAGAAGACTAAAGGACCTGCAATAGACTTTGAGCTGGAGACAAATTCCCATCTCTAAGCATTCAGTGTTATATGAAATCCTGTGGGAGCAATTCAAGTCACTGCTTACCACTAGAGATCCAAACGAGGCATTAAGAACTTGTATACTACATAAAATCTATTTCTCTAGTAAGTATTCTGAAAATCATTTGTTATGGTAGACATGCAGCATGTACATACTGTATAGAGCTGGATTTCTTTAAAATAGGCTCTTTGTCTTAATTCAGAGCTAAAACCTTTCTAATCCTGAAATAAGCTATGCTGGAATGTGAAGTTAACATGGATTTGTCCTGACGTATTTGAGATGTTATTTAGAACAGATGACCAGGCCAATGATGGTAAAATACAAATAAATTTCAGCACTGAATTTGCAAGTTTCTATTCAGACTCATGATAAGGAATACAGAAATATACTTTATTTTAATGGAGTCCCATTTGTTCTCCAAATGAAGGAAGTATAAATTTTCAGTATCAATTTTACAAGACATTTCTTTTCACACCTCCCAGGCACTCTAGGTCACAACTTGGGAGCATTAATTATAAAGAGGCATCATCAGAGTATACTAGAAATATTGTTCTTCAGGAATGTCTTTAATGCTTGATCATCTAGAATGCAAATCTGTGGTGGTATTTCTGTTAATACACAGCATGCTGGCATATTTACATGTGCTAGACTTTCTGCTGCAGCTTTCATTTTTCTCTAAACAAACTATAGGCTTTGTGTGTTAAACCTATTTACAAGTCTAGACTCCCAAAATATATATCAAGTCAGTGTGATTAATTGCTTGAATTGTACTGCTATACTGCGCAGGAGATATAAAGATCAAATTATGCTTACAGAATTAATTCATAATTATAGGCATAGAATAGCAAATCTTACTAATGGTGCTCATAAGATACCACTGTGCATCAACACAAAATTACATATTATACCTGCAACTGTTTTACATTGAAGGCTCTTGCTAATCAGCCAAAGTGTGATGGCTAAGCTTTGCTAAACAAATCTGCTTTAATTAGTGTCAGCTGGAGTTTAATTGGGTCCCTACCAAGCAAGTTCCTTTCAATATCATTTACAGACATACATCAAGACAAAAGAAGCACATTGGGCAAGCATATAATGAAGTATATTAAACAAAATAGGAAATGGAACATGAAAAATCACAGAAACATCAGCCTTTAATAGATTGAAAGCCGTTACATCCATCACAGCAGTAGCTTTATTAGTGCTTGCAGAACATTTAAGAATCAGTTCAGCGTATATGCAGGACTTCTCTTTAATTGCTAGAACTTCACACAGTTTGAAAATTAGCACTGGCATATGAAGTGGACAAACATTTGAGTTCTCAGCTTTCAAACATGAACTCTGACAGATTTTTGACTGTTGGAATACATGCTAATGTCTATAGGTTTGTGTCCATATACTTCAGTTACAATTCTCTTTCACTCCAGTGAGGCTATGTCTATATTGCAAGGAATTTAATGCAATAAAAATCAAGCAACAGATAAAACCAGTCGGTGCTAAGGCTCCAAATCTGTGGTTTGGTGGGGTTACTTTGGATTAGACCTAGCCTGGTCTTGGGTCTGCATGTTCTCACCACTCACCTGGTACACCACTACCAGTACAAGCTGGGGGATAAAAGGATTGAGAACAGCCCTGCCAAAAAAGACCTGGGGGTACTGGTGGATGGCAAGCTGGACGTGAGCCAGCACTGTGCCCTCACAGCCCAGAAAGCCAATACGGGCTGCATCAAAAGAAGCGTGGCCAGCAGGGCGAGGGAGGTGATCCTGCCCCTCTACTCTGCACTGGTGAGGCCTCACCTGGAGTACTGTGTCCAGATGTGGAGTCCTCAGTACAGGAGAGACATGGAGCTGCTGGAGCACATCCAGAGGCGGGTCACAAAAATGATCCAAGGGATGGAACACCTCTCCTATGAGGACAGGCTGAGAAAGCTGGGGCTGTTCAGCCTGGACAAGAGAGCCTCTTCTCCAGGTGAGGTGACCTAGTAGCGGCCATTCAATATCTAAAGTGGAGCTACAAGAAAGAAGGGGACAGACTCCTTAGCAGTGTCTGTGGTAATAGAACAAGGGGAAATGGTTTCAAGCTTGAAAGAGGGTAGATTTAGGTTAGATAAAAGGAAAAAGTCTTTTACAGTGAGGGTGGTGAGGCACTGGCACAGGTTGCCCAGAAAGGTGGTTGATGGAGACTTTCAAGGCCAGGCTGGACCAGGCCCTGGGCAACCTGATGTAGCTGTGCATGTCCCTGTTCACTACAGGGGAATTGGACTAGATGGCCTTCAGAGGTCCCTTCCAACTCTAAGGATTCTGTGATTCTAAGATTCTAAGTAAACTAAGAATTCTGTATATGCTTTCCAAAAATTATCACTTAATTTTATGTTATATCTAGAGAGGGTTCTTCTAGCCATGGACTATCCCATTCTGAGTGACTGTTAACTTGCTTCCTTAGGAGATATGTGATATAGGGAGAGGGAAGTTGTATGAGGATTTTATGTCTCAAGTCCTACGAGTTCTTCACTGACCGTCACAGAAAAACAGAACTTGAAAAATCCCTTTTTTTCTTCCCTCTCTGGGTTTCCATTAGAATGTGGTGTGGCATCTGAATATTTATGGGACTAGCTGCTTTTTGGAAGAGCATACATGGCTGGCACATGACTTCATGTAGAGGAGGATTGAATATTTGTCTGATAATAGCCAACTATTTATAATGTTAATTCAGAAGCAGCTACTGCTGCTTCATGATGTTAAACCTCTTGTTTCTCTTGTAATGGTATTTACAAGAATCTGGATTTGCATGTAATGAAAGGTTTTGTTGCTTATTCCCACTGACAATATTTAATCACTGACTATTTACATAAAACCTTACTGTTATATTCTCTTAGATCCCCTGGAATGCAATGCCTCATTGCAACGCAAATAGAAATAACCCATGTTCTCAATTAGATTATATGATTGATAGCACATAATTTTTAGACTTACAGAATTGTGCTAAAAATTAAGCTCACTGTTGCAGTGTGTGACTGCATTAAGGGGGGGACAGAAGCGTTATCCCAAGTAGACAACATGACGCAAACTGAGAAGCTCAGGAAGTGCCTCAGGAAATCAACTGGAAATGAGAAACCAAGCTAAACTGTGCCCTTTTTTAAGAGTTCACAGTCGCATTTAGGAGTGTAGCAGGGGTCAAATCTCCTGTGCATCCAATTTCTGAGGATTTTGGGAAATGTAGTCTAGAATGGCTGCTCTGAAGAATACCTGCTATTGTGAGGAATTTCCTCTTAGCAAAGATGAAGTTAACAAGACAGACAAAAATATCTCTCTCAAGATGAAAATAGTGTTTGGATCACTGGAATCTTGATACAGACACTTCTGAAGGCAAACTGCTTGTTTTAGCATCAGAAGGAAAACCCCTTCTTCTCCTTTTCCCAACTCCTTGAGAATCACAGCATCACAGAAGAGTTAAGGTTGGCAGGGGCCCCTTGGAGGTCATGAGAAGAGCATGACTTATGGTGAAAACACCATGGAATAAGACCTGAGAGATGAGGGAGAAATTCTGTTGTAAAACATTTCCAAAGGACAAACTGTCTTTGAAATTGGACCTGGCAGTCACAGAGTAAGAGTTCAACACTGGCTAACAAGGCCCCAGTGCACTCTGCTCTTGGTTATTCCAAGTCCTGATTTCCAATAATAGCACTTGTAATGTTGTACTACTGGAATATAAAAGGACTTTGCAGAAAACTACCCTTGCCAGCTGAGAGAAGACATCAGATCTAACCCGGGGATATATCAGATAATGATGTATATTCCTTGGTAGATCTGACACTTACTTTAGCACTGGATTTGGACAGAGAATCACAACTGGTCATGACACAGTACTGCAGCATGATGGTACCCAGCCAAGTTCAAGGGCAATGTTGAGGGAACGAGAAAGTTGGATGTAAAGTAAGTCACAGTATAAGGTGATGGAAATTACATGACAAACAATTGTGAGTACAGTGCACCAGCTGAATGAAAGCAAGCAAAGCCAGACAAAAATGTAAATTCCAAAAGACAAAAAAAGTAGCTATAATAGAAGGGAAAAAATATAAATAAATAAAAGAAGACTATCCAATAACCACTCTCCTATGCCTTACACATATGCTACACATGGTACTATCAATTTATCCTTTCCTAAAACCTCTAATTTTAATACAACACCACCTCATAGATTCTGAATTTGGACATTCAGATTACACAGAAACAAATATCTTGCATTTGTCAAGGAATACAGCAACTGAGATGAATACTAAAGATCATGTTAAGAAAACTCCACAAGCAAAAAGCTGCAGTGTTAACACAAATTTCGCACGTGTTTTTTTCTAAAGAATGTCATGTCAGGCTTGAAATATTGTCAGATATTGTCATCATGGAATCCATTGGGAAGAAATGATTCTATACTGTTTAGTAATGCTGTTCTGTAAACAAGAAACAAGCTGTGATTACCACATCTATTGAGCTATGTGATTTAAACCTGTTTTCAGCCAACCTGGTTCCCAGAAGCAAAAGCAAATTCATTACCATCCAAGTAATATATAATCAGATGGATTTATTCCGTAGGTTGATATTACTTTACATTCTCATGGCTTCTTTTTCATTTTGCAGGCAAGAAGAAAAGAAAAGAAAGTCCCAGTCTGGTGAAAGGCAAATGAAAGATGAACGCTTTTTAAATCTGCAGAGAAAAATTGTAGAGAAAGCAATGGAGCGTAAAAAGCAAGCAGGACTCTTGAAGATTACCCCCCAGAAAGCCAGCACTGCATCAAGAAAGGTCTGGGAGTACATAAGGAAAAGAGCTCTGCCATAGGCCTTCTGTTCAGAGTTTTGCTGTACTGCCAGCACTGGCAAGGGTGGGAGACGCCATACTGGAGGGACAGTAGCAAGTCCCTGCTTCCTGCATAGGCACAGTCTCCTCAAACCATGGCCTTGACCTCACCTCCTTGCCTTACACTTGGCTGCCACAGACTGGGGTCCACGCACACGATACCTACCTTCCCGCTCATGTCACCACACACTGAAACAGCATCTGACCCCTGTCCCTAACTCTGTCTCACCCTCCTAACAGGCACATCCCACTACATCAAACTGGGATGCTCACCCCTTCCCGCACCCAAGGCAGGTTTCAGCTTATCATTCCCTTGATTTTAACCTGACCTTTCCTCCACATGATCCGACTACGTCAAATGAAAGCACCGATAGGCTGTAGGCTTAATGCTGGTAACAGTGGTTGTGTTTCCTTGCAAGCATCTGAAGGCAAGTGGTGAGAACTGCTGCTACTGCTGCCCCTGCCACTGCAGTGAACAGTCACGATGGGGTCACATTTTAAAAGCTGTACCAGCCCAGTAAGAAATTAGAACTACATCTCCCAATCCACTAAAATAATAACTCTTTACTTGTTCTCTGGAAAAGGTGAAGCTGAATTCAGTGAAGAGGAAAATTGTATTTTTCAAATGCACATAGTCTAAAAACTGAAATAGTGCAATCTTTCAGAGTACCAATGTTTGCAGTCCTCAGTATCCCCATTTCAAGCCACTGCATGTGTAAGTGCATGCTTACATAGAGCGCTAGGTCTGTTCCTTTTAGCAAAGAAAACACTGAAGACCTATTTGAATAATTTCCTAAATTGGGATGGCTTTCTGAACTGAGGCTTTGAAGATATGCTTAATCACTTTGCTGAATGGGGTCCAGTATAAAGTAGAGGCAACAAATGCAGACTTCAAAGGCAAGCAGCTATATAATTACAAATGTGAGACATTTATAAAATAAACAAATTATAAATTCAGACTTTTTGCTACTGATGTGGGTCTGTATGAGTGCTCCTGTGTTGCATAAAAGTGGGGAAAAAAAACAAAACCAAGGCTTGTTTGTTTGTTTTGAAGTTAGATTTGTATTTTGTTTATTAATTTTTTAAGCAAAGCTTTACACAGTTAGCCTCCTAAGATGTCACAGGATTTTTGTTTATGGCCTGCTCGGTTGTTAAGACATCTGTAAAAAAGAAAAAAGAAATGAAAACAACAGGAGAATCTTAAGGTTACTCTAAATTACTTAGATGTTTTGGTGTATCTTCTGTCAGTGCTGTTCAGCCCTGCATGACCCTGTCCAAATGTTATTACAGGGAAGTAGCTCAATGCTTGTCAGATATGCCCAGCAGCATCTTTATTCTAGTTGAACTGCATATTGCTGCAAATGGTGTTAGTAAAGCTATAGGAAAAAATGTTTAATTACAGTGCAGTAGTTATCTGGCGTTCAGTTTGTACTGCTACCTTTTAGGTTCTTCAGTATGTAGAAAAAGAGTGAGACTAACCCTGTGTACAACAGCCCCAAGTCCAGACTGGCTTCAGTTACTTTAGGGATAGCCCTTGAGGCCCAATGGGTTTGTGCTGGTTTAAGTGAAGGTAACATTCGTTCATAAATCACTATTAAAGTCCTTAATAAAACAGAATTTATATTGCAATTGGGAAAACTAAGATATTTTCAGCACTCTGTGGGGACAGGACAAAGGGAAATGGCCATAAACTGGAGCATAGCGTGTTCTGCACCAATATGCAAAGGAACTTCTTCACAGTGAGGGTGACGGAGCACTGGAACAGGCTGCCCAGGGGGGTTGTGGATTCTCCTTCTCTGGAGATATTCAAGACCCCCCTGGACACCTACGTGTGCAGCCTGCCATAGGGGGCCTGCTTTGCAGGGGGTTGGACCCGATGATCTCTAGAGGTCCCTTCCAACCCCTACAATTCTGTAGGAAAAAAAAATAAATTGAAAACTACCATTAATTTAAAAAAAAGAAAAAAAAATTACCATTTTCAGTGAAAATCAGATGAAGAAGTAGCTGCTTTCTGTTGCTTCTGTGCTTTTTTGGGGAATGCTCCCTTGTGAACTAGCTTGTAAATCAGCTAACAGCAGAGTGTGATAGAGTTTGTTCATTTGTGGCTTCAAGGATAACTTGATTGCAGAGAAAGAACACGAGGTAGTGGCATGGGAGCAAGCCATCCCAATAGTTTTCTATCGACCTCACATTCTGTGTAGTGCTGCAGCTTCGTACTTCATCATAAATTGAGCAACCCAATTGAGTTCCTTTCCATTCATCATGTCCAAACTGATGATGTTTCCCAGTCATGTTAGCTGTGTTACCAGCCAGACAAATTGTCAAATAAAAGTTCAGTATATCCTCTAAACAAAACCATTATATTCTCAGCAGTCTGATCCTCTGTGTGTCACCTCTACAGGACTCTCTGCAGTGGAACCGTTGGAAAGAACTGGAAGAGAGTCGGGAAAGGAGGTTCAAGACTCTTCAATATGGCTTCATGGCCAGAGAAACAGCCCAGAAAATGGCTGCCTACGAGGCAGCAAGAAGCGGAGCCACAGCTTGTATACTGCGCTCCGAAGTAAAATAAAGTACACTTGGAACAAACCCAGGCCTGCTGGAAATCTCCCAGTGTGACTATTTACTACGGGGTTGAATTTTAATCTTTATTTGATCTTTACCATTTTAATAGCAAAATGTGGGTCATTCAGACATGGTAGAATTGAAATGCGTTAATTTTTTATAATGGAATCTTATTTTTTAGCTGTAATGATATATATTTTTTCCTATTAGAATGAAAAGCTGTAAGAAACCAAAATGGCCAATCTCTGGGTAAGAATGCTGAGGTCTATATTACTGTTATCATTGTACACTGTGCCATGAGTTGCTGTGTTCATTTTCCTAAAGAATAAAAATGAGGGAGTTAAAAAAAGCAATACTTGTTTATATCAGCATTTTTTTCAGCATGCTCGGCCCAAGTTCCCAACACATCTTCTAATGTGACAGTAACTGCGTGTAACAAGATCACCAGTTTCAATGCTGGTTTTAGAGGGTGAAAGAAAATGGTTCGGAAGGTTGAGATGACACGATAGCCTACAGCTGCCACAGGCTGCATTCGGCGACCCAAGAGACCATCCCTCTATTTGCAGTCTTCTCAGTCTTTAAACAGTGGAAGGAGGACATAGCACTGTTGGATCTCTTTAGCAAGCTGCTTGCAGAAAAGTCAGAATTCTATTACTCACCTAGAAGATAATTTGCCCTCTATGACAATTTCTATACTGTGTAAAACAGCCCTTAAATCACGAGACTTATTCCAGGCACTAAGCCAAAGAGGATATAAATCTGAATTTAAATCTGCACAGCAGTAAGACTATGTAATGTATTTCTATTTTAACATGATGCCAGTTACTAAGTGTTTAATTAAGGCTATTGCAAATATTTAAATTGAAGGAAAATGCCACTGACGTTAGAGTCAGGCAGCTGCTTTTAATGCTCTCACAACATTACATTTCTCACTTTTTACTGAAGGAAGTCTAGTGGAATTCTTTTGTTGCCATCTAGCTGCGAGGATCATTTCCACAATCTGCAAGCTGATAAAATGTGCCGTGCCTTTCACTCATTGTAAGCACTATGGTAGTGCACAAAAGCAATGTAGGACCCATTCTCAGTGGGAAGAGATAGGGAACTTATCTCCTAACCTAGGAGAGTGAAAAGAAGAATGATAGCAGCAGAACTACAGAGAAGAGGCAACTATGACATTGTATCTGGCAGAGGAGTGTAAAAGCTTAAAATGACAAACACTGGGTGGCAGGTGGTTCATCTTCCTTTGTGGATGTTCAGTATTTTGTTGTGTCGTATTCTAGAACAACGCCAGCTCTTGACTGTAACATCTCTGTTTTCCAGAAAGTAGCAATTAACAGGGCTGACACTCATGGTTTGGGATATTGCACAGCTGGGTAGTACTTCTTAAACTTTTTGATGCTGCTTGTGTTTTGAGAATGCTAAGGAAAAAAAAGAGGGGTATTGAAGTAGGTGATAGAGAAATTTAAGAAATCTATTATACCGTACGCTCCTTCCCCCTTCAGAATTCTTACTGAACTGTACTCAAGCTGACTTACAACTATTTCCTTCTCCATGTTTTCCCAGCTTCCAAATGAAAGGGCTGAGGAATCTCAATAATCTAGTCGTGGATTCTTTACCACTGGAAGTGACAAAGAGCCCTGTTCTTGTTACCTGAGGACTGATGCAGGAATTCATGTTCAGAATTGATGTTTTGAGGAATGTAGAAAATGTTGAGTCTTTGGGGAAACATTCCAATATACTCCGTTTGTCCATTGCCCACTGATTTTATGATGATGGCAGATCTTGCAAGGGAATATACAAGATAACACAAAAATACCAAAGTTCCTCATAAAAAACACGGATAACTTGATGTTGGAGGCAGACCCTGTCTGAAGCCACTCTGCCTACGGCCACCAGAGCACTTAATATAATATTGCTCATTCCAAGAATATGCTATACTGAAACCTAAAGTGATCCAACAGGGAGCTGGCAAAGGCCTGGCAGGACTTGTTAGCTTTAAATTACAAAACCAGCTGTAATGCCATCAGAGCTGAGTGAGCTTTGAAGCTATACAGCTGCATTCACTGTGCTGCTCCAGTGGCACAGATAACCCAAGGCCAGGCTGATTTGCATACAGATAATTAGGAGTCAGCTTGTAAACACAGGGGTGTGAATGATTCATGATTCATTTATTTAAATGTTTGTGTCTTAGAAGAGTAGATAAGTGGACAAGGCTGGTTCTTTAAAATAGTCCATGCAGACACAAAATCAGAGATTTCTCCTGTCGGTGCTTAGTGACAGACTCATTCAGTAAGAAAGCCCTTTTAATGCTGTAAATTTCACATTCCAGAATCACCTGGATAAAATTGAGATCTCTCATTTCAGTGTAAATGTCCAGATCACAAAACCTTATCATGGCCTGAGGGTATAAGGAGGCCCAAAATAGCTGTGGAAGAGCAGGAGGTTTCAGATAAGGCTGTGTGCTGCCATAGCACAGCCACTGCTGTGTGGGTGCCTCTTTCAGCCCTGCACCTTGATAGGGAGGCAAAACCCAAGTGCCCGGCCAGGCACTCACATCTGCCCTAAACAGTTAAGTATTTGTCTGCACAGAATCACAGAGAGTGCTGTGTTGGCATGGCAGGCAGAAACCTTGTGCAAGCTGTGAGAACTGTTCGCCCAGTGGAGGAAAGGTGAGAGAAGACTCCAGGAAAAGCTACGGCTGTACGTGCAGAATGGCAGAGAGGCAGGTGGGGGTGGGAGGCCTGTCAATGTAGAGCTGCTGAGGGACAGCGGCCAGAGCAAACCTCCTGACAGCGAGGTAAGGCCGTGGAAATAGCCCTGCGAGCTTCTACGGTGAGACAGACTGAGGACTGGGACTAATCACGGCAGAGGCCACAAGGAACGATCCCTGGGATTGGTGGCTCTGATGAATTTCGTCCAGGACACGGGGGAACATTTCCAGGGAGCAGAAGAAACCCAGCTCGGCGCGGGTCCGCACACCCGGGGTCGGGGAGAGCTGCCCACGAGGCACCTACAGAGCTAAGAGCGGCACCCAGAAGCCCCACAGCGAACTACAGCTCCCAGAAGCGCCCGGGGCCGGAAGCGAGGCGGGGCCACGCGGATCCCCGCCCCCCTGCTGACGTGCGCGGCGGCCATTCCCCGCGCCGCGGAGCGGCGCTGCAGCCAATGGCGGAAGGGCGGGGGCGAGCGCCGTTCTACGCCGTTGCCGGGCCGGCGGCGGAAGGTGAGCGCGGCGGGTCGGGGCTGAGCTTTTGGGCTGGTGAGCGGCGCCCGGCTGAGGCGCGCGGGGCGGCAGGTGAAGGCCGGGAGGGGGCCGCGCTTTCCCGGGGCAGCTGCCGGCAGCGGTGGGGGCAGGGCGGCCGGCGCCGGGTCCGGGGGGAGGACCGGGCCCCCGTGCCCGGGGCGCGGAGCCGCGGCCGGGCGGGCGTTGCCGTTCTCTGGGGGGGTCTGGAGGCGGCCGCGACCCTTTCCCGGACGGGGAGCGGCACGACCCTGCGCGCGGCTCGGGAGCTTCTCGCGGCGCCCGCGTACCCCGCTTCCTCCGAGCCGAGCGAGGGGCCTTGGGCCCGGCCTCCCGAGTGCTGCCGGGCGCTGCTGCGGCCCGAGGGCGGGAGCGGGGCTTTGGGCCGGCCTGCGCTCTGCGGCGTGACGCAGCGCTGCGGGGCAGCTCCTGCCGGCATCCCGCACCGGGCGGGGAGGGCCCTGCGTCCGTCTGTGCCTCTGGGTCTTCCTGAAAGCGAACTGCGGCCTTCCTCTGAGAAAATCCTGCACCGAGAGCCGCGGAGAGCTTGTCTTCTGAGCGATCCTCGTCGCTTTTTGTTGGCGTTTACAAAATAGGTCAGGCGGCCAAATGGCAGTTCTGGCTGCGTTTCCGTGGCTGTGCCTTTATTGCCTGCTGGTGAACGTGTGTGTGGTGCCTGGGGTGCATCTGGGGCAGGGGGCTGTGCTTGCTCTGGCTCCGCAGCACCTCATGCCGAGCTCCTGGGGCACGGCACTGCGAGGCCTTGCGTGAGGAAACATAGTGCATTCAGTGGCTGCTTTCGGTGAAGTTGGTGTACTGCATCTGTAGAAAGCACAGGGCTGTCTCTAAAGGCACCTGAGACACACGGCTGAGGTTTGCAGGGACCTCTGGCCCAGCCCTGCTGGAGCAGGATGCCCAGGCCCACATCCAGGCAGCTTTTGGAACACCACCCTGCCAAAAAGGACCTGGGGGTAACGGTGGATGGCAAGCTGGACATTAGTCAGCAATGTGTTCTCGCAGCCCAGAAAGCCAACCTTATCCTGGGCTGCATCAAAAGCAGTGTGGCCAGCAGGGCGGGGGAGGTGATCCTGCCCCTCTGCTCTGTGTTGGTGAGGCCTCACCTGGAGTGCTGTGTTCAGATGTGGAGTCCTCAGTACAGGAGAGACGTGGAGCTGTTGGAGCACATCCAGAGGAGGGTCACAAAAGTGATTCAGGGGATGGAACACTGCTCCCACGAGGACAGGATGAGAGAGCAGGGGCTGTTCAGCCTGGAGAAGGCTCTGAGATGACCTGATAGCAGCCTTTCAGTATCTAGAGGAGAGCTACAGGAAAGAAGGGGACAAGCTCTTTAGCAGGATCTGTGGTGACAGAACAAGGGGAAGTGGTTCCAAGCTAGAAGAATGAAGATTTAGATTGGATATAGGCAAGAAGGTTTTTACAGTGAGGGTGGTGAGAGGGTGGCACAGATTGCTGGTCAGGCTGAACGGGGCTCTGAGCACCTGATGAAGCTGTAGGTATCTCTGTTCATTGCAAGACAATTGGATCAAACAGCCTTGGAAAGATCCCTTCCAACTCAAACAATTCTATAATTCTCTTTCTCCCAAGGAGAAGACCCCTCTGATCCCTGTGATGGCTCTCCTGTACCACCCAACACAGCAGTGCTGCCTGGTGGGTAGGGGAGCTCTTGGTCTCCAGGTTATGCCTCTGGGCCAGGCCCTGGGCACCACTGCAGAGAGAACCACAGAACTTATTTTTTTGGCTATAGGCTCGCATCTTTGTTGCTGTTAGGAGTGCACTGAGAGGTGTTAAGAGAGGAGGTGAGGAGCCAAATTTGAAGGCGCTACCTGTCCTACTCCGACAAATCCTACCTGTGCTGTTTTGTTTGGGTGATTCTGTGTGGAGCCGGGATAGGACTCAGTGATCCTTATGGGTCCCTTCCAACTTGGCATTTTCTGTGTTTCTACAGTTGTGTCACTCATGACTTGCACGTACCGAGTCTGACATTGTTGCTGTCTTCAAACACTGCTTTACTGCCTTCTGCGCATTGGTAATGTGTTTATGAAGTCAGGCCTTGTTTGTGTTAGTCAGACACGGTGAAAATATTTGCTGCTTGCTTAAGCTGATTTGCTCCAAATCATTCTGAGCATGTGAGAGGTCAAAACTTCGTTCTCAGAGTTGTGCAAGAAAAGCTTTTGGTTCATACTTTATAGATAATGCAGTTTTTAGGAATGTAATTGAACCATTAAATGAGGTCAGCTTGAACTCAGTGGAAATATTAATTTATTTTATAAAAAAATATTAATGGGAGACTTAAGCCATAAGTATGCAAGATGCAATGTTACTCTACTCCTACGATTAACATACTTTATTTAGATGGCTTTTCCGTTGTTTTTCTCCAGTACCTACCTGTCCAGGGAGGCTGGTGGCTGTAGTACCAAAAACACCTGTAAGCTGGCTAGAATAAACCTTGGGCTTCACTGTGAGGACAACAGTGCTTAAGATCTGGGAGAGGTGGATGACAGTACAGTAACTGCGCGTGGAGTGAGGAAGGGCGAGCAGTTCATTCCAGGAATGCATCATCCTGCAGTGATGCAATACAAGTTCTCTGCCAGTTGGAAGTATTTATGGCTTGCTAAGCTGATCTGCAAACGTTTTGCATTTAAAAAGAATAGAGTCTTGAACTTTATTTTTAAGAAATATCCTCGTTCTAGAATCTGGGACTGATTATGCTACAGACATGATAGATGACTTTGTTAATAGCTGCAGCTGGAGTTATTTGATGCTTCTGGTTTGGGGTTGCACCCCCAGTGCCTGCTTGTGCTGTTGGGTACTGGGTTGAGCAGTGTGTTGTGGAGGAGGAACTCACAGACCTTACAGGTTGATAGCCTATCTGGGCCTGTGGGGCTTTGAAAGCCTTTAAGTGCTAATTAGTGAGCAGGTGCCTAAATGAGCAGGATTTGCAGCTGTTAATTCTGTTCTTATGTAATGGTAACTTGATCTGTGTTGTACCAAAGAAAGTAAGCTTGGCTTCATTTTTCCTCCTCCTCCTTGTGGTTTGGATAGTTACCATTGGGAGAAGCTTCCTGAGTAAGCCAAGATCCTGCTGTAGAAATCTGCAGCCACACAGAAGAGGCTTGTTCTTACAAGACAGAAACATTGGTGGATCAGGAGACGTCTTCTGCAGTCGTAATGAGTTCCAGCAGTCTGGTTTCCCTCGTTAGTGACTCTTGTGGGTGCTGGTGGGTTTTCCCTGGCTGGGTTGTTGTCAGGTGGTTTTACAGCAGTGAGCTCCCTGTGGATGTCTGTCCTCAACTTTCTTCTTTAAAGAAGCTCCCAGAGAAGTTCAGATTTAAGCCCTTAGCAACTAGAACAGGGCAGGAGCACTGGGGCTTTGTGTAGGCTCTGTATTAAGTGTAGATACATCAGGTTGCTTTAAGAGACTCCAACAAGAACAGGTCCAGCTGTTGGTAATTTTAAAGCTTGTATGAAGATTAATTCCTTATGATCCTCAGATATATATGTCAGTATTCCCCAGCTTTTTGTTCTCAAAGTAGTTTTCCAGCTGTGTATCAGAGGAGAGCTGAGGAAGTTGTAGCTTGGCTTTCTGGGTGAAGCTGGCGCACAGAGCGCAGTGGCACTGTGAGTTAATGTGCCTCGTCTGTTGCTCAGCCCCATTACCTTCCTGCTCTGTGGGGAGCAGCACGCTTTGCCAACGTTTCAGTAGCTGGCAGATGAAAGTGGTATCTTGTCTTTGAAGGGCTGCAGTTTGAAGGAACACAGCAGTGCCAGGCCTGGGTTTAGAGGGCGTGCCTTTATTGACATCCCTCATCCCTCGTGCTGCTTGCCTTCCTTGCTTCGCCTCCCTCTTCTCCCCTTGTCTCCAAAAGCTCCAGAATAAAACCTGTAAGTAATGATCAGGCAGAGCAGGGAAGTTGTACAGCACCGAAGATTGAGATCATAGAACAGGGCATCTGCTTTAGTAAAACAGGATCTTCCCAAGCCTTGGTAAGGCTGAGAGGTGGTTGGAAAGGCTTCATTCACTGGGAGGTGAAAAGAAATCTCAACCTGTAAGCAGTAGGATGAGGTGTACGCACTCCACCCGGATACAGAATGGTATGGAACTGGGAAGGGTCATGTGGGTGAGTTATGTGTGCAGCGAGCATCTTTTGGGCTTACTGCTTTGAGTACAGGTGGTGAAGTGTGTGAGAGTCAGAGTCGGTTCAGCAGTGCTCAGATACGTGCCCATGTTTGTATCCGGAAGCGCTAGGAACTCACTGGGGTGTGGTTGTGGCCAGTTCAGTGAGCCACAGTTGGCACCTTTCAAACCCTGGCCCTGGGCCAGAGCTGTGAGCAGAGAGCAGTGAGCTCAGCCCTGCAGGGACAGCGGGGCTGGGTCATCCAGCAGCTAGCTGCCTGCTGAACGGGGCACGACCCCTGCCGTTGTGCCAGAGTGCTTCTCAGAGCGTTTCTATGCAGCAATTTCTGTTCTCCACTTGCTTTGGGTTCCTTTCGAGCTCCCACGTGTTTAATCTGGCCGTGGTTTGGAGAAAGGAGAACTGCTTATCTGTAATTTTTGTTCTCTAAGGATGGCTTCTTATGGCATGATTCCTGGTTATTTCTGCCCCCACGCATTGCCTTCAAATAATTGGTTGTTTTTTCAGATAAAGCTTAATTGGGACTCCTCAGTATCTTTCTGGTTTGCTGTTAAAGTGACTTACTCTGGTGTTTAGCTAGGAAACAAGTGAGCCTAAGCGAGGCTTCAGGCCCTGCTCTAGGGGTCTGTAGCTCTGACACTAAACTTGTGGGACTTCCATTCCAGCTCTTGTCAGAAGCTCGTGGCTCAGAAACGGCATCCTTAAGTTCGGGTGTATTTGAGAGAACAAGAATTACAGATAGGTAATCTTCTCTCTTCTTTTCTTATAGGTTTGGAAGAACGTCATTCTAAGATACTGAGAAATCTGGACTTTTTAACAGTGTACTACCTAAAGAAATATAAGGAATTGAAAATTGTAGCTTCCTTGCATTTAATTTTATGGTATTTGTACCTCTTATTTTTTCTGTAACTCTAGAACAAGAAACACCATGAGTACAGTAAGTATTTTACTGATCAATGCAAAAGTGATTCTTGTTTATCATTGTTTATCATATTTGTGTAAATCTTTTTAACAGTTTACTGTAAATACGCCACAACACTAATTTTCCATTTAACTTCAAGCTCTGTGATACTTAAATTTCCCATCTCTAGGTGCTAGCAGTGTTTCAGAAATACTTGGAGCATGAGTGAGAACTTTAGGTCAGACTGATTCAAACGATTGGCTGGAAGCCAACACCTGATGTAATTGTGAGCTCATCTTCGCATGTAGACCTTCAGAATGTGGTGTGGCTTTTTGCTTTGTGACTCAGCTGGTGGGAGACCCGACATGATGTCTGCTCCTTGATGTGATCAGTTCAGATAGGAGTCACCCATACCACTGTTATGTTTATGCTACGGACTTCTAGAGGTGTGTTTTGTCTGTCTTGATATGCAGACTTTGGTGTTGCAAAAGTGAGGGCTGTATTAGTATTACTCGTGAAGAACATGCTAAGGCTTTCTTCTCTCTTAGACTCCAAGAAAGCGCCGTGGAGGATCAGCTAACTCTAGGCAAGCTCAGAAACGAAGCAGACTGATAGCTTCTACCACAGAGATGGCTTCAGAAGGAGAGCCAATAGAACTGGAAGAAAGTGGTAAGCTTTCTTTTTTCCTTTGTGAGAAAACAGGCTGCTCTCGGAGTGCTGGGAATCCACTTAACGTGTTTTTTGCCAGTTTCAAGGCAAAATTCCTTTGAAGGAGAGTGGAAAGCTACTTATTTAAGAAAGGACATAGCATGGAAGCGGTAAACAACAAGCCTACCGGCACCTGTTTAAGATTGTTACTGGGGTGCAATGCTTTCACTTCCAGAGATAGGTGAATGAGGTAAGGGAGGTGCACACGTGCTGCTTACACGCCCAGTTATCTAGTCTGACGCGCTCGGAGTTACTGCAGCTGCCACTTCGGATAACAGCAAGCTAAATTTGGGAACTTGCAAGTTTTTAAGAGATATTTACAGTTGTCATCAGTCCCTGCAGGGGAGGGGCCTTGGCCCAGTGTGCTTCACAAAAGGACCAGAATCTAAGAAGCCTCTTTAACCTTCTAAGTAGGTAATTAAACCGTCTTCTGAAATTTTAAGAAAGGATTAGAAGTGACTGCTGGTCTCCAGGTAAATAAATGGCTTCTTCTGGTTTTGCCATGCATTTGGCTTTTGAAAGTTAGATGAGACATGAGGCTGGAGCACTTACAGCATAGCACTGGAAAAGACTTATATCCTGTTTGATTCATGTTTTACAGTGTGATAAACATTCTCCTTTATTAGGTGAATAATGTGGTGCTGTGTACCTCTCACAAGCTATTGATATATCAGAAAGTACATGAGGTCAGTTACTCATGCACTGCAACTTGCAGAAGCTGTTAATACTGTATATAGACTGCTGACAGCAAGATTGAGTGAAAAGTTGAGTATGTTACCAAAGAGAAGAGGGATAGAATCATAGAATCGTGGGGCAATGTTGAATGATACCTCAGGCTGTTATACACTGATGGGTAACTTTACTCCTGTGATCTCTGATTTGTGTTCTAACATTGTTTTTAAGCTGGTGAAGAAGTAGTAGATCTCACATGTGAATCTTCTGATCCTGTAGTAGTTGATCTAACTCACAATGATTCTATTGTGGTAAGTAGTGGCATGCTTATCTAAATGCTGTAGTCAAATGAGTTCTGTGTTGTGCTTGCTGCTGATTGAGTCTAAGGATGAGTTCGAAGTTGACTTTTCAATATGTGCATTCCTTTGAAATGTGTACTGACCTGCGTTAGGAGATCTGTGCAGTACAAGCAAATGGATGTACTCGCTGCAGAAGTTAACTTAGTCTTTGCAAGCCTGGGGCTTGGGTCATAGCTTACCAGAGCCTTAGTTTTTCAGAAGATGAGCTTCTAAGTTTGTCTTCTGGCATGTAAGTAAGTAGCCTACCTTAAGGGGTTAAAGCGTGGCTCTTACTTAGCATTTCAGAGTTCACATCCAATCCCAGATGGACCTATTAATGTATTTGCATCTACGAATACCACCTGCAGGTAATGAGCACAGTCTAAAATAGCTTGTTGCTCCCAATCTTGGGCTATATACCCATCATGGGTCATGTAAGTCAATGCCATTTAAAGCTGAATCTGTGTTAAATATTTCAAAGAGAAAGGCCGATGATTAAAACAGAAAGTCAAAGAAGTAGCAGTAAGTCTTCAGCGTGACAGATGTGAAGTGTTCAGGCATGTACAAGTTGCCTGACTGCATTAGGAGCTAGTTAAACTTCTTACTCTAGGAAGTCTTCAAAAATTCACTTTTTTTGTTACTGTTGCTATTAAAGCTTGAGCAGTATTTGCTCCAGCCCGCAGTGGAGTTGATAACGCCTGTTTGTGGATGCCACTACTGCCTTGCAGAACCAAAAACAAGCAGCAGGAATAACAGGGTTTGGTGCTGAGACCGTACAAGAGGAATGCCACAATCCTTGCAGCATGATTTGCATTGCCCTGGCTTTGATTCCACTGAGTGTAACAGCGGGTGGTTTTCTGTTTAGTTTTTAGCAGTTGTTTGTGTAATTTGAAGCATTCGTGGATATCACACCTGAACTTCCATTTCTGGGGAGAAGGAGATAAAGCTGCCTCCAGCCTCATTCAAGTTAGGGTACTCAAACTGGGGAACAGAGAGGAGATTAAGATGGTTCCTAAGCTTCCTCCATTTCCTTCCCTTAGCAGCAGTGAAGACAAAACCCAAAGTAATCACTTAATTAATTAGTCATTGCTCTGAGACTATTTTAACGCTTTGTAATCAAAATAACGTTGTGACATCCTAAAATTCTTATCTTGCTTTATTGTTAATTGCATAGCTTTTCTGGTACTTGTACATAAAACTTCAGTGCGTACTAAAATCTAATTTCATTTTTCTTTTCCCTCCCATGCTGTGTGTATTGGCTCAAGATTGTTGAAGGTGAGTTTCCATTTTACAAGTGACCAAGGAATTGTCCTGAACTTTTTCTTTTCCAACAGACTTAAGTAGCATGAATTTAAAGTGCTTTCAGGAAGAGACAAAGAACAATGCTGTAGTGCCTGGCCAGTATCTTAGAGAATGGACTCAATCTATGTTTCATGGTCTCTATGAAAGCTGATGTAAAGTATCTGAAATAAAATCCATTGAATGTTCTCAGAATACATTTTTCTTCTGCAGTGCAGAAGCTCCATAAGCGTGAAGTCATTAGTCACCTGGGTTAGCATTTGTAGCAATGGAATATCTGCTTTGAGTAAGACAGTGTTCAAAGACCTTATTAGCCTGTGTTGCGCTGAAGGAAATGAAGTAGAAAGATATCAAAGGTCATAATACTTTCATTATGTAGTCTGACATTCTTCAAATATAGTACTGATTAGTGCTAACAAGTTGGGTATTTTCTACTTCAGGTGTGACTGTAGACAGGGTATAAGAAATGTAATCCTTTATACCTTTCAGACCTTATTCTGATCGCAATACCTGATGTGTGTTAATAAGTTGTTAGCTGCTTACTTACAATGTAATCCATTTGGGGCTCTAAAGGAAGGAAGTGAAAAAACAACAAAACTAAAGCCCCACATGCAACAGAGGTCATAGCTCAATAATTATGCAAGAACTAACTTTGAATTTTGTGGTTATTTATGTAGTCGTAATTAGGGCGTCATGATTGGTGTTGGTGAAGGAGTTGCAAAGAAATAATTCTTGTATGCAGTTTCTAATGGTGAAAAAGCAAACAGCAGTTCTATAACCTCTGGGTTTTTCTGTTCTTGAATGAGTGAGAAACCAAGGCAACTACATAATGTAAATGGGCCTCTTAAGCATCTCTTCTGTCACTTGTGAAAAATGACTTAACTCTGTTACCAGAAGAATGTTCTGAGGCATGTGTGTGTTTGTACATATGGTCAGTAATCCCCTGAAGCAGCAACTGGCTGCTGGCAATGATATCACTGCTCTAAGCAGTTTAGGTAAGTGTGGGGGATGGTGCTCCCTTCTAATCTCAAGCATTATAGTGGTCTGAACAAAGTGCTCACTGTTACCAAACCTTTTTGCTCTGCTACCTCACTCTGCTACTCAGAAACTTGAGTCTTCTCTGCCCTTGTAGAATTCTGTGTGTATTTTATGGTATATCTAACTTAATAAATAAATTACAGAGAATCAACAGCGGAGGAGAAATCTCAGACTAAGAGGCCAGCGGCAGTCGGACAGCTGTGTGCTGAGTAGTGACGATGACGATGAAACAAGAGATAATGATGTGTATGTAACAGATAAAGTGTCTCGAGAGCTGGGACCACTGGAGGATGAAACTGCAAGCTCCAGGTATGTATGCCTTACGACCTAACAAACGTTGAGTTTTGCTCTTCTGTACATGCAGGGCTAATTCAGATCGTTATGGTCTGGCTTGTCTTTGAAATCATAACTTAGTTTCCACTTCAAATTAGTACAGCATAACATTTCACATAGTGACAAAATGATACTGTTTGCACTTCTTGACTAAAAAGTCAAGGCGAGGTGGATGTACAACTTTGCATACAACTTACAAGTTAAGAGATGTGGTAAGGAGAAGTGGATTAGTGACAATCTGCAGCTCGTGATGTATTTACTTCTCGTGCCAAGCTCTTGTAGTGCTGTTAAGATGTGGAAATCTTTTCCATTGGTGTAGATGATTTGGTATCACAGTCTACTAGCCTATGAATGAAATCAGCTTCCTTGTCTGCCCTTGTCACAAGAGAAATGTGGTATAAATATATTTGGAAACATGTTTTTGGGGTAAAGAATGCAGGTTCTAATAAGGGCTGTAATGTAGGCTTTTGTTGGCAGTAGTGCTGTGTGCTTAGGCCATACTGTCCAGGCTGTATTATCATTAAGTGATTGTCCCTGACAAGGAAATAGGTTAAACCAAACTGCAACTGAAGTGCAATGGATAATAAACTAAAGAAAAAAAATCTGTTTTTCTTTGCATTATATATTTTTCCCAAGCAGCTACTACATACGTAAAATATAGTCAAACTGAACAACTGACTTAGAGCAGTTACTGAGGAGGGACAGCTGTTCTCATCTTTCTGACAATCTTATGACTTTGGATAGAGTGTCCCCATCTGACCTTATGGCATGAGGTACTGGATCTGAGCCAAGTAAATGGCATTTACAGCACAGCTGATCTGCCTGCTCTAGTTACCCGGGGTAGAGGATAAGAAGTTAGCCAAAGATGTGCTGATAATCTCCAAGCTGAAGAGCAGTGGTGGGGGTTTTGTTTTGAACTTTAAGTGGTCTATCATGTTGACAGGGACAACTCAGTGTAATAGTGAGGATGTGCTAACTCACCTTCTTTGCATCCCAGTGTCTGCAGGCATTTATATGTGGCCTTAACGCTCAGATTTTGTTAATCCTTTTTTTTGGGTGCCTTCAACTCAGATGCAGCTGTGTGGCCCAGCAGTCCCGTGAGTTAAGACGTGCATTGTGATTTTAAAAACAAGCCAACAAAAAAACCAAACTCACGAATGTGTGGATGCTGGCAGTAACTTCTTTCATTTTAAGGTGCACTCCATAACAGCCTCTTTGAGCACGTTTTGGGCAGCAGTTCATCGCACTGATCTTATCTCGCTGGTGGGCTTTGAGCCTTTTAGTTTATTAGAGGGCAGTACAGGAGAGAACTTGGATACAGAAACATTGGTTTTCAGGTTATTAAACGTGCCATGTGAAGTTGCTTGTAGCATATGAAAACGGTGCTCTTTGTCATTGAATTTGCAAACTTTGGGCCTATTTTAATGTAAAAATGTAATGTTTAGATGCCTCAAGCTCATGCTTTTCTGTTAGAGGTGGGCCTTCCTGCACTGTGTAGACAAGGCTGAGACAACTCAGTGCTGTAACTTTTACCATTGACTTGAAGGTGAGGTTATAGTTTCACACTGTAAATGGCTCTGTGGCAGACTGCAGAGTTGAGTTAGTCTTGCTCATGTGAAGGTTATGATCAGTTGTAATTAATTATTGAGTTGGTATTATAGCCTCTGCTTAAAGAATTCGAGTAGTAAAAAATGGAGAAATTAATAGAATTTAATTATGTATGTGAAACTAGGGGTGGACTTCAGTATTACTTGCTGCTTGAATTTAAGATTACAGGATGAAGGGTATCTCATGCTTTTTATCCCTGTTGTCATTAATGAATTATATAAACTTGCTTAACATGGGAGATGGCAGGATTACGGAACTGGGGTTGGAAGGGATGAAGCTCCCTGCAGTAGCACAGATCAGCATCCAGAGAGGTCTTGAATATCTCCAGAGGAGACTCCACAACCTCTCTGCACAACCTGCTCCAGGGCTGTCACCATCACTGTAACAGAGGTTTTTCTGCATGAGCAGTAAAGTCAAGAGTTTATGGTATAGAGTTACTAAAGCTGCTCACTGTGATCAATTAAAATGAAGATTAATCTGTCAGTGGAAGTGGTAGGAAGCTCTTACTCTTGACACGTTCCCTTATGCGGGGTTGTTTGGCTTGTGGTGCTTGCAGTACGGCTGTCCTGGCAAGCAAAGGCAGGAGGAGGTACATCTGTGACCTCAGCTTGGCAATGGCTGCCAAGCTGGTCTTCTGAACTAAGGGGTTCTGGGGAATATTTCCTTCTGTTAGTATGTGTTGCTGCCCAATGCTGCAAGAACTGAATAACATTTCCCAAGGTAGCAGTGTCATGAGGGCTTCCCCTTGCCCAAGAGCCCTGACCGCGGTGTGGTGTAGCATGTAATGGTGGAGCTGCTATGACTGTGTAGAGCTCTTAGCCCAGTTTTGGCCATGAATTGATAAAACTTGCAATCAGTAGTTGTGATATTGAAGCCATTTACTTGCAAAGTAGCCTCTAAATTTTACCTGTAAAGTGTGCACCTCTAAAATTTTATGCTAAATATAGCATGTGGATTACATCAAAAGAACTCCTTGTTAGGTAAGGGTAAATTAATGAAGACAAAACACTGCAAAAGTGTTAAATAAGCCTGTTAAGTTTATTTTCTGGTTGCAGCAGAAGCAACTTCTGTGAGGTTGTGGCTGTGATTACTGTGCTAAGACTAAAATATACTGCTTACACCTAAAATATCACTGCTTTTCTGGAAGACATTCTAAAAAATAAAAACCAAAGAAAACTCCCATGCATACAGAACAACCCACAACAAAATCAACAGTGAAAGCACTGTAAGCCTTTGTGCTTCATGAAATCATTAACTAGTGTATCTTGCACAATGAATTAAGAGACATGGAAACAGTTGCAGCATATAAAAGAGAGGCAGTCTGAAAATATGCCCCATAATTCATTTTATAAGGAAGGAGGTCATGGTACGTACATGTTACTGGGTTGGGACGTTGCTTACTTAGAATGTGGGATGTGTTAATTTGTCAGCCTCTTTCAGTTCTAGAGTGAATAGTTAATAAAGGACAGCTACGTGGATTTGTAACAAAACTGATATGCTGTCTTGAAGATGAATGTTGCTGTACGTGTGTTGTACGTGTCCTGCACGTGTGTGGGCTGCTGTGAGATGAATAGAAACCAAGAAGCTGTTTCCCTTTGGTGACAGAGACCCAAACTGCTTACTGAATGCAACAGATTGACGTAGTTGAAGATCTGCAGGGATCTTCAGTTGAAATGTGTCAATGCTTGTCAGTGCGGTCAGATGATGATGTGACATTTTATGTTTCAGTAACTCTCAGTGTACCATGAAATTGATGGGTGTATGTTTTGTTTTATTCCCTTTACCACAAGGCCTTCTGGTACTGTTAGCTGTCCAATTTGCATGGATGGCTACTCGGAGGTAAGGATCCATGTTGTCATTTGTTTTTCTTGTTGTTTTCTCTTCAGTGGGAGGGAGAATGGGGAAGAGGGTGAACTGCACAACTCCATTAGGACATGTGGGATGGTACAGACAGCCAGCTTGAAGTTCTAAAGTAAAACTAGGTAGTAGCATATGCAGAGGGAGAAATAGGTGAAGAGAAGACACTGAGAGTTAGGTTTGTTATTACAGCAGTAATGTACTGACTGTGGGTACCAAAGTGGTGTTTGGTGCCAGTAGACCAGCAGAGCTGAATTCCTTGTTTGCCTGCTGTGGGGATCCTGCTTTAGCAGGGGGTTGGACTGGGTGCAAGGTAAGTAAGTATGATGTTCTATGGTATATAGATGCAAGGTAAATAAGTATACAGATATTGTACAGATGAGTTAGGCTGGTAAGAATAGTTAGATATAAAGGAAAGGTGCTCACCAGTGTTGTAGGCTCGCAAAAGAATTCCACAAGGAGCAATCTCCAGGAAGAGATCCTTCCTCAGTGGCAGTCAGCCCTTAAATGGGGTCTAGGAGAGGTGGAGCCTGGCTCCACCCTTTCCGGGCACACAGGTGAATTGCCTTCACCTGGGCTCCCATGGCTGACTCAGTGCTTGCCTCAGGTGGTCAATCAGAGGTTCAGGCCGTGATTCACCAGTTCCCATACAACTGGGTGGTCTCTAGAGGTCCCTTCCGAGCCCTGCAGCTCTGTGAAACACCTGTTGTGGTTTCTTTTCTTCCAGATTGTGCAAAGTGGGCGACTTATTGTGTCAACCAAGTGCGGCCATGTCTTCTGCAGTCAGTGCCTCCGCGACTCCCTTAGGAACGCCAACTCCTGCCCAACTTGTAGGAAAAAACTGACTCATAGACAATACCATCCGATTTATATATGAGTACTTACATTTCTCAGGACAGATTCAACTGGATTTTGGGGAAAAATGTCATGTTTGCAATGCTCTGAAGATTTGAGGAGCAGCAGGTTGTGCACACGTCCAAATAAAACTGATTTTTTTGAGAATAACTCGAGGAAATAACTTTCCTTCTACTTTTTTAATGCGTGAATAAGAGGGGTCTGAATATTTTGTTATTTCTTATTCCTGAAGTGATTCCCACCATTGCGTACAGATATGAAGTAGTTACCTTTCAAAAGACAGATGAGCAATTTGCCGTTTCATTACGCTTTTATTTTTATCCTAAAACATGCTCATGATGTATTGCTTTCTGCTAAATCATCTTTGCCCAAGTAGAGCAAGTTCTGTAACAGCGGATCGTTTCATCATTAACTAAATTGACACTGGGGCAATGCAATAAATTAACCTGCTGTTAACCAGCAATCAGGTGTTTTTTTAAGCAGGCAGCTTGAACGTGTAGATGTCTTTATGGACTCCATGAGATCTGAAACGCATAGCCCAGTTTGCAGCATGTACAATGTGAGGATACTGCTGAGAATTGTTGTATTTGAATCACAACACTGAATTTATTTTCTATTTTCTAACGTGATGAGATGGTCTCTTGGGTTTACTGCACTTCTATAGAGCTCTGTCTCCTTGTGGCTGAGGAGAACGTAGTATGCTCTAGGCTTGCTAGTGATGAATGAGAAGCAAATTGTATGCTTTGCTCTTGTCAGCTGAATACAAACTACCCAGGCGGATCTTCTTACTGTATCAAGTGTACCCAATGCAATGCTTCACATTCAGTGCGTTCACTTCATTGCTCTCTTCAGTTGCTATACTGACACACCTGACTGGTTTTAGCCTGATGCGTAGGGCTAACATTTAAATAATTGGAATGCTCTAAATTGAGAGGGACAAGGAACTTTATTTAATCTCTTAGCTCTAGAGGCCATACATCCTTCTCTGTGTGCGTGACGCTAAGAGATGTCAGGTACCTGCCCTGGGAGAGAGCTCTTCTGCTGGAACAAGGCAGGAATGCACAGGTTTAGGCACTGTTGTCTGGTCACTTTTTTTTTCCAGAACAGACTTAAAAATGTCTACTTTAAACCAGCTGAAATCTGCAGGCTGATGTGGGATTCCAGGTGAGCTGATGCAAATAGGGTGATAACCGAGATAATTAAAGCTGGTATTTTATGGCCAACATATGCTGTAGCTGCATCTATGAAGGCTGAAATTGGGTATGTAAAATAAATCCAAAATGAGACAGGTGCCCTAAGGTTTTTCATAACCAACAATTTTCCAAAGAAGTAGCGTTCTGGGCTCTGAGCACAATGTGACTGTAGGATGCATTCAGTTAGCAGTGGATCTGATGCTTCTTTGCTGACTTGTCCTAGGGATCGGTAGGGAGCCTTTAATTAAAGCAGCTCTTTTAATTAGCTAGCTCAAGTTCTCGATTGAAGATTGCATCCCAAGAGCCAAGTTTCTTATTAGGATGTTGAGGGGTGTTACTGGGTGTAATAAAGCATCCCAAACTGTGCTGGGTAAAGGCCAGCTGCAGAACAGCAATACGTTCCCCAGCATGTTTTGGGGAAGCTTGGGTTTGGCCCTGTTACCAGCAAAGTGCAGGTCCTGCACTGTGGCAATACTGTAACTACCAAGAAGCTGCACATCTCTCGTTCTGTGTGCCCTGATGGCAGCATGAACTCGTAAGTGAAGGAATACAGCAGTCGTAGGGTAGCGCAGCGACAGCGAGGGCTGGAAGTTCTGTTCCAAAAAAGACAAAATGATGAAACAGTCCTAAAGGTGACTTAAAATAGGAGCGAAGAGAAGAAGCAGCCCAGCATTAAACTGTGAAAATATTTAAAGGCCGTGAAGGGGGGAAGAACTTCGGGCCAGTTTTCCCTGGCTGGCTGCTGCTTCAGAAGGATGGTAATGAGAGGGTTTAGTGGATTACCTCCGGGTGAGGCTGCATCACATCCATGCAGCTTCCACAGTCACTAGCTATAGCCTGACATGACTTTGCACAACTCCCTCTGTGTAAATACCACTTTATAGTTTGTGCTTCAGTAGCCCTAATTGGAATCTAGATACCCAAACTACAAAGTATTTAACAAAAAGGGTTTTTTTTAGCTTTTGTGTACCCTGTGAAGTGCCACAGATCTGTGCATCTTAAGCTTTAAGTTCTCAGTATGTGGACAAATGCTAACTTGCATTTTCCTGTTTTGTTGCAAAGCAAAAGGAAACCCCGATATATTTGCGTTCCAGTGATGTTTCACATTGGCAGGAGCTGATAGGTAATATAAGGACTTTTTCCATTCTGTAAATGTATGTCTCGTTGTATATAGTTCAATTTTTCCTGTATTTAATTGTATTCATGTCTGTATGTCACATCTATGTTGGACTCTGCTGGTAAGCAAACAGCTCTTTCAACAGGTGGAAATAAAAAATAATTTGCTCAATTAAGTATTCTTCCTTTTAATTGCTGGTGACTCTTCCAAGGATCCCAAAGGACCGCCGCGTGCCGAGGCTGCTGCTGGGTGTTGGCGGAGCTGCTGGTGCTGCTTGTGAGTACCACCAGGGCTGTGTGCTGTGTGAAACGCGCCGAGAGGGCGGCTGGGAACGGTCACTGTCATTTCATTTGTGCTCCAAGCAAGCCAGAAAGATGCCGTTGCCTTGTAGTGCTTCCCTCGTGCCTCTGATTTGCCTTCCTTATTCTTTCTAAATGAATCATAGAATCATAGGGGTTGGAAGGGACCCCCAGAGATCATTGAGTCCAACCCCCCTGCCAAAGCAGGTTCCCAATGGAGAATGAGGCTCCTGCACTGTAAGGAGAGGGGAAACAACATTTCTGTTCAGGCTGCCCGGTTGTGTCTGTGTAAGCCATTTACAGAGAGGTTAGCTAATATCACAGCCCTATAAAATGTACTGCATCAGAGGTCCGCTGGTACTCTTGTTTATTCCATTGGTCCGAAAGCCAGTGTGTTAGGATGGACCTGATGTATTATTCTGAATTAAGGTGCTGCTAGTAAAACTCCTGCAGCGTGTTGTGTTTTCTGCTGGCCTTCGTTGCTGTGACCGATGTTCCAACACAATTTCCCTGAATTGTTTACTAATGGGAAAAAGGATTGCAGCTTCTAACTCAGCTGTCAGCGTCTCAGATTTGGATCATGCACACCTTTGTGACTCCCTCCTCCTCGCTGCTGTGCAGGCGGATGCATTTTGAAACAGCCCAAGGTAAAAGTTTAGCCATTCATTGAACAAGGTTCTTTGAAAGCTTTGTTTCTAGCCTGCCAATGGATGGGTGTAATGCAAGTCTCGCTGTGTTGAAGAAAATGCCTTCTGTGTGCTGCAGTGTGATGGGGGCTCGGGACCACCGGGAAGGGGCTGCAGAGCGCTGATTAGAGAAGTGCTTGCTGAGGGCTGGCTTCACACCACTTCTGGCTGAAGTACATTTGAGGGGCTTCTGTAAGGGTGAGGGCTCTGCTGGTCGATGCAGCTCGTCAACTTTGCCATCTTTTCATGTTTGCCTTCTCCAGCCACTCACGTGCGGTGCTGCTGCCACGCTGCCCAGTGGGGCCTCACTGGCTCCGTTGCTGTTCCACCTCTGAAATGAGCCGTCTTAGGCATCGTAACAAAATGTTTTTGAAAGCATTTTTTATCTACATTTATGCTCTCCTATAAACTGATTTTATACCAAGCATTATTTCTGCCACCTGGCTGAATGTCAGACTGTCACGTAACCTTGCTCGTACCTCTGTGCTTCCACATCTGCAGCCACAACCATCCACAGTGTCCTTCTGCACACCCACATCTCTGAGAGAACCTTTGGGCATTGTGCTGCTGCTGTGGCTGCCCTCATGTTTCACCTCATGTTGATGCTGAGGACCACAGTTCACCAAACCAGGATGCAGTGCGGGGCACAAGCAGAGAAAACTGTGCTTTAGCTTAGGTCTAAAGCTTAGGATCTAGGCTCAGCTCTTCCTTGCTCCTTGTTGGTGCCCTTTCCTCCTAGTAAGCACAAGGCAGCGCGTCCCTTATGTGTGTGCTGTGGTTCCTCTCCAACCCTTAGCAGCCTTAGGGACACCAAGAGAAGAACAATGGGGACGGCTGGGGATCCTGGTGGTGCATAGGAAGGGGAGCTGTGGGTTCTACTCCAAAGGATCTGCCAGCAGAGAGATTAAGGGGCAGTGCTGAGATGGCACAGTCTCACAGATCTCCCCCTAATGGCTCCAGGTGGGCAGAAATCTTTTCTTTCTACTGCTATAAAGGAGCTGAAACTCTGCTAGAGGAAAATAATGGGTATTAATTTGGGGAAGAGTGGTGGTTTGGATGGAAATAAAATTGCTGTGCTTGACAACATGCTGGAGTAATAAGGTAAAGCAGTGAATTACTTAAAGCATTGCTGCAGAGGAGGGCTGTGAGGCGGGGTGAAGCGTGCCATCATCTGTTTAGCAACCGATAGTGCAAATTGCAGAAAGGAAGAGAAGAGGAGAGGGAAATAAATTAACTTTTGACAACGCTGTTGAGGTAATGGGGAGGTAATGGTTTTCCTGACATTTGTTGTAAGAATGTGGTTGTTAATCCCACAGCCCTGGGGGGATGCCAGGTCAGTAGGTGCCTCCTGCCAGCTGAGGGGATGGGTAGGGTCAGGGATTGGGAGCTCAAGGCTGAGTTTAGTGAGATGGAGAGCAGCGGTGGATGGACTGCACATCTGGATAAGAAGACTCAAACAGTGCCCCCCACTTTGTTAATTTTACATGGAAACCCAATCAGTTTCACATCGCTGTACAGCAGACTGATGTATCATTTCAGGTCTGGGTATGATTAATTAAAAAGAAACGTGGCTCCTGAAAGCTGCATCACATATCTGCCCTCATCTGTCTCACGCCTCTTCCAAGCCCTGTGTGTGCTTTGAGGAATTATAAGTCAATAAAAGCGAGCGTGTTGCAGAATTTCAGCGTGCTGGAGGCAGACTAAAAGGCTGTGATGTTCATGAGCAGATGTAAACATCAAGAGAGATTTATTCTGAAACAGCACTGGTGTTCCCTGGTGCTCCCTGCACCATTACAGCTGACGGATAAGTGCGTAACCTGCCAGTATATACCACGTGCTGCTGGACTGATGCTGTCCCCTAATGCAGATGCATATCGTGCCCTCTGGATGTACCGTGGTGCTATTGGAAACTCCAGCCCACATAGCAAAGACAACATGTGCCAATGGGCCAATGACTGCTCTCTGGCTGCCCGTGCTGTATTGCAACTCATTATCTCCCAGTGTTTAATTTGGTTGTGAACTCTAGGAGGCTGGGCAAAACTTCCCTGGGAAGAGGTGACCTACAAGCTGAGTGTGGGGCTGCTGTTATTAATTCTCCTTTACAATGTCTGGCATCAAGTTGCTGGAGGCAGGTGGGACAGGCGAACTCTTACTGGAAATCACCATCCGTCCTGTGAGACTGGATACTAAGGTGATGCTAGCAAGAAATGTGGGCTGCATCCAAGTGTGTGCAGGATACACTTATGGTTTCCGCACAGATTGATCAGAAGGAAAACCAAAAGGAGACAGACATCTTCTGGGGTGAGCTTCTGTTTGTTTTCTTAGAGACCCGACTGAAATGTATCTATTAAGCAAGCATCCATTGCCTGCAAAACCACAGGGTGTTGTGAAATTCTGAGCTCAAGGAGGTCAGTAGGAAGACTCCAGCGAGGCTGAATCAAAATAAATGTGGTTTTGGTTTGCGGCAAACCTCTGGAGAAGGAATTGCAGAAAGATGTTATCCCAAAGAATTTCTCTGGGGTCGGAGGAGGTCGTGGGGCGATGAGGGGCCGTGTGCTGCATGGCAAGGAGCGCACACCTCGATCCACGCAGCGCCTTCCTCCCGCTACCTCAGCCTCAGTGGGAGGCACCAGCTGCATTTGTATCCATTGCATTAGAGGACAGTGCTAAATGAGGATTAAATGATTAATTTTGTTGTTGACAATGGAGCTGCAGTGCTTATTCCCAGGTGCAAAGGCTCGAGCTGCATTAGAAAACACTCACCATCTCACAAAATAAATGCCCTAATTTGTCTTTTTTTCTTACCGGTCTTTAAGAAATAATTGCAAACAAATCTTTTCTTTCTGCTTTTCCCTTCTCCTTGCAAACAATGGCCCGTCCAAGGGCATCTCCCAGCTACAGCTGCTGCTACCTGCAAGGGAATATGAAGCAGCCTTCACCCCAGGATCACCTTGGAAACGGCGGAGCAGCTTTCTGCAGTGTCCAGAGGAGGGCTGGGTGTTGTGCAGGGCAACAAGAAGGGCACTGCTCCAGAGCGCTCTGTCTGCTTGGCTGCAGCAGCCAGGTGCAGGCATCCTGGCTCGGGCTGATTCCTCACATCCAACCCCGACTCCTCAGCCATGGGTATGGTGGGGTGAGTATTTCCTGCACATTCTGGGGCTGGGAAGTGGGGTCAAGTCTTGTATTGATACCAGAGATGGAGGTTTCCAAGCTCTCTGCACTGCAGCTCTTGGCGTCTCATTTATTATCACAAGGAGTGCTGGCACTGTGTCACAGAGGGA
This sequence comes from Pavo muticus, assembly GCA_016647715.1. NCBI lineage: Eukaryota > Metazoa > Chordata > Aves > Galliformes > Phasianidae > Pavo > Pavo muticus. Next base: position 738,109 of record JACDJE010000324.1, on the reverse strand, counting down.
GCTCGCTGCTATTGCAGCCAGGAAACTGGCCTCACCAGCCTGGGGTGAGTGGTGCACAATATCATAGAATTATAGAATGGCTTGGGTTGGAAGGGACCTCAAGGATCATGAAGCTACAAACCTCCTGCTGCGGGCAGGGCCACCAACCTTCGTATCTAATACTAGACCAGGCTGCCCAGAGCCCCATCCAACCTGGCCTTGAACACCTCCAGGGATGGGGCACCCTCAACCTCTCTAGGCAGCCTGTGCCAGCACCTCACCACTCTCATAGTAAAGAACTTCCCCCTGATATCCAACCTAAATCTTCCTTCCCTCAACTTAAAACCATTTCCCTTTGTCCTGCCATTATATACCCTTGTAAAGAGTTGACTCCCCTGCTGTTTATAGGCTCCCTTCAGATACTGGAGGGCTGCAATGAGGTCACCTCACAGCCTTCTTTTCTCCAGGCTGAACAAGCCCAGCTCCCTCAGCCTGTCTTCATAGGAGAGGTGCTCCAGCCCTCTGACCATCTTTGTGGCCCTCCTCTGAACCCTCTCCCACAGCTCTCTGTCTTTCTTGTATTGGGGGGCCCAGACCTGGACACAGTACTCGAGATGGGGCCTCACAAGGGCAGAGTAGAGAGGGAGGCAATGTGTATGTTCTGCCTCTTGTAGGGAGGGCTTAGGTATTAATGATGCAGCAGAAAGGAATCATAGAATCCTAGAACTGTTTGAGTTGAATCCTTTAAAGGTCATCTGGTTCAATTCCTCTGCAACGAACAGGGAAACCTACAGCTCCATGAGGTGCTCAGAGCCCCATCCATCATTACCTTGAGTGTCGCCAGGGCAACCGCCTCTCTGGGCAACCTGTGCCAGTACTTCACCACCCTTAGCATAAAAAACTTCTTCCATATATCCAATCTAAATTTCCCCTCTTTTAGTTTGAAACAATTTCCCTTTGTCCTGTCATAACAAACCCTGCTAAAGAGTCTGTCCCCTTCTATCTTATACCCCCCTTTAGATACTGGAAGGCCCCTACACAGCCACAGGCATAGCATTTGTCTTGCTAAGAACCAAGGGGATGCCCCTTGTTTTGTCTGTTCACTGAGGAATTATTCAAGAGCCGTGCTATTGATGTGGCCTTGAGGAGTGGTGGGAAGGGATTGCATGTGATAATGAATGTGAGAATGAAGTGAAAAGCGTTAATTAGTGTAATTATTTGGTGGAGCAGAACTCTCTTGTCAGAACAAGCTGAGTTCATTGGGCAGATAACCCTGTTTGTATTGTTTTGTTTTTATTTATAGGATCACAGACAGGCACTGGGCACCGGGAACATCCCTGGTGCTGTGAGGCCAACTTCCCCCACTGTGATGTCAATGGGGAAATAAGAGAAAACAGGCACTGGCGTTGCCATAGTGACTCTGAGGTTGGACTTGTGGAAAAGGAAAAGGTTACAGGAATCCGGGTGCACCCAAAGTGTTAATTTTTAAGAAAACACTTCAATTGGTTTTGGTTTTGGTTTTTGTTTTTAAAGATTTCTTCACTTGTGCAGAGAGGCATGGATGACCTCACGTGCTTTGTGTGGGGCATTTGCAGACCACTTCTGTGCTGAACTGTAGGACACAGGACCCACAAAGGTGCACTGCCCTTGCACATGGGCCTCATGATGTAAAAGAAGGAGTAGGTCAAAAATCTGACATATTTCTTGTCCCCTTTGCCTTTTGCCACTGCTTTCCTAACCAAACTTGTGCTTTCCACTCATGTCCTGGCTTCTGCCCCTTCTTCCTTCCTCAGGTCGCTGAGCTTCTTCATGGGATACAGCAAGCAAACACAACCAGTCCCTGCCCTGGCCCATGGCTGAACCCAAATATACTCACATTTCCCCACAAAACCCCCTGTGATCCCCACAGCTGGCAGCTTTCTGACACCGGGTCCCCAGCATCACAGACTGCACAGTGCCCTCAGGAATGCCCGTCTCATATCTCCTCCGCTTTCCCTCTTCCTTCTCTTACCAGTAATAATGGCTGAGGGTGTGACAAAGCCATCATTGTCCCAGCCCTCCAAGGACAGCACGAGGAAAATGCTGTACAAACTCACCACAGGTAACCAGTTGGAACAGGGATTTATTTCTGCAGTTTAGCAGCAACAGGGAGAGCTTTTGCCAGTTTTACACAGCTAGAAAATGGTTGGGATTCTTAGGAAAGTGGTCACTTTAAAACCTGGGAGGGGAATAAGATTTGACTTTAGCATTTAAGAACATGCCTAGGGTGAAATCAGACAGTGGTGTCTCCCTGAGTTATAGACAGGCAGCATCCTACTGATGCTGCATCCCTGGAGGTGCTCAAGGCCAGGTTGGATGGGCCCTGGGCAGCCTGATGTGGTGGGAGGCACCCAGCCCATGGCAGGGGTTGGGACTGGGTGGGCTGTGGGGTCCTTCCAACCCAGACCATTCTGTGCTTCTATTGAATGGGAAGTACTGCAGCTCCATTGGCTCACTGCAACAGTCTCTGAATTGCAGCATCTCACTCTGCAACAAGAAGCTGTACAGTATCTGGTACCATTCCTTTTGTAAGGCTTTAACAGTAAAATCGCTATGGGTTGGTAATTGGTAGAACTCGAGCATTTACTGAGCTGCTGTAAGGTATTGTTTTAGTATTTTACTGCCACTTAAAAAAAAAAAAGCTCTTAAGCTGATTTAATAAATGCTTGAAGGATGATGCTTCAGCAAACCATCACAAATGCTGCCACAAGGCAGTGGGAATGTATCTGTTTGCTGCAGGAATGCTGAGCCATCTTTACTCATGACAACAAAACAACAAGTATAGCTTTTAAAGCGCTGTCAATATTAGATAGCACTTCTTAAGTTGTTTTACAGAGATTTGATTTGTTCTTCATTTATTTTTCACCATATAATTCCTTTGACTTCTTACATGATGCTACTGCTGGGTTTTGCAGGAGAGAACCATCGTTCAGTTCAGCTAAGGCAGCTTTTTGACAGACCGACCTGCTCTGTAATAATGAGCCTTTGTGGCTGTCCATGATTTATTGTGAAAACAAAACGCTGGGTAACAAACTGGAGAGACTCAGAAGGAAGACTTGCAGTGTTTGTATTTCCGTGGTGCACAAGGGAACCCGAGGCCAAGGAGGTTAAATAAATGCTCAGAGTCAGCGGGGCACTGGGCAAAAGAGGAATCCCAGGCCCTGTACACCCCTATCTAGAGCAGTAGCAGCAAGTGCTGTACTTGTCGGATGGATAACCTGGGTTAGACTGATTTCTAAAGGATCTGTTCAACAAAAGTCTTCTGTCGGGAAGCAAACGTCAGGCAGCCCCCCCTGCTAGCTTCCTAAGCTTTCACACTGCCAGAGAGGAATTGCTCTCTTTGACAAAGCTTTCAAATCCATTCAGGCTGAATCTGCTTTCCCTTCTGGATTTCAGTTATTAACCATTATTTTTATCTCTGGTGCATCCAACCACCATATGTTCTTAAATAAAGCCACTTTCCACTTCTTCCTTTCGTGCTTTGAGGCAGATAGAATCGCTGGAAACGTGGACATGCAGAAGTGTGCCCCTCCTTTGGGAAGTGCAGGATTTCCAGGCAAATCTTCAGCACAGAGTACCTCTCACACAGTGTTTTTATACACCATTTGCTTGCAGGCGTGTAATGAAATATCCCTTCTTTGTCCCAGCCTGGTTCCAATTGTGCCACAAAGAACTAAAATAATTCTGATAATACACCCATCTCTTATTTGGCACAACAGCAAGGTCGTATTTTTAATTTTGAATGGGATGACTGAAAGTGCTTCATTAGCCAAAAGGGAGAGCTGTTATATGGCCTGGAGAAGCTGAAATGGGATGGAACACTCTTACAGTGTGAAATAAGCATTTATAAAGCTATCATAACCAAACACAGCTCCTGTCTGCTTCCTTCAGCTTCAGCTGGCAAGAACTGGCTGCCATAATGGGGATGTTTTAAAAGCGGGAAGAAAAAAAATCTCACTTTTCAGTTCCCCTTGGCTCAGGTACCAATGAGCAACCCAGAACGGGCTGCTCAGAGAGGTCGTGGAGTCTCCTTCTCTGCAGATATTCAAAACCCACCTGGATGCATTCCTGTGTAACCTACAGTGGGGAACCTGCCTTCCAGGGGGTTGCACTGCAGGATCTCTGGAGGTCCCTTCCAACTCCTGTGATTCTATGGGCAAAACTGAGCCTTGAAAACACAATTTCTGCCTATTTAATGTTGTGGCACTGTCTCAGTTCTGAACAAAAGCCTTTGGGCACCATTCTGGAGAGAACTGGGACTAAGTGAGAGGAAGACAGGCACGAAAGGCAGAAAGCTGCTGCTTTTGTGGCCGAGCTTGCCACTATTTACCAATCAAAAGGGCAGAAATCAATGGAGTGATGCACCCAAGCATTTGACATTTAGACTGCACCTATAGGGTCTCTCTTGGTGTTCTCAATAACACTGAGACCATCGAAACCCAGCAGCCGCAGCCCTGTGCTAACAGTCTGCCCAGAAACAGTGCATGTTAAGAAGCCCAGCCCTGCTGAAGCTTTTGATACTGCTTTTGCACTTGACAACTCAGACACTGAAGTGGTGCAGGAAGCGTCTCTGCCGGGCTCACTAATGCACAAACTGCCTCCTTGCACTTAGAGAAATGCCTCTTGCAAGCACATACTGTGCAAACACGTCAGTGTTTATTAACTCGGGGCCTGAGATGTGCAGCAGCCTCAGCCTACTCCGATAGCAAGGAAGATGATGTTCCACCCCCTGCAGGGTCAGCTCTTAGCCTGTAAATCAAGCTATGTTCTCGTTCTTCTTCAAGTAAATTCCCTTTCTCTGGCAATTGCATGCCCTTGGAGTGGTGCCAGCCTTATCTGAATGTGCCTCATCCCCTGGGAAATTTCCTTGGGTATCTTCTCTCACGGGAATGGGAAAGCTCGGAATGATGACACACTGTATTCATACAAATACCATACAGTTGTTAACAGCAAACCATGCACCGATACAGGGAAGAGCCCCGCTGCGCAGCGGTGGGAAATGGTTGGAATAGCAGTAGCTCTGAGAGGGCCTGCAGCCAGAGGTTTCTGGTGCTCAGTGTCTTTTTGCATCACATCAACTGGCACAGGTTGCCCAGAGAGGTGGTGGATGCACCATCCCTGCAGACACCCAAGGTCAGGCTGGACAGGCTCTGGTGAGCTGATGGAGCTCTAGGTGTCCCTGTTCGCTGCAGGACTAGATGGCATCTAAGAATCCCTTCCAACTCAAACGACTCTGTGATTCTATGATTCTGTGATTGTATTATCTGCTCAGTGTTCTGAAGGTTAAAAGACACAGTTAGGAAGAAATGTAGAAATAAGCCAACAATCCAGGGGTAAGCAAATGATCTCATCAAGCCAACAAAATATTTCAGTTGAAGTACAGACATTCACTGCAGTAAGGACCTCAGTTTGGACTGGAATTTCACAGCTGGTTTTTGTATCTTTGGTCTTGTACCACACATGAGCCCCCAGTGATCCAGGCTTTGGGGAACCTCCGAGAAGATGTTCCGTATCTCAGCCCTTGATGAAATATTCCACTGTATGAGCAGTGGAAGTTTCCCATGGGATTGGATTCTGCATCTCCACTTTCCACTCCCAGCTCTCCCGTTCCCTTCTGCCTGGCCAGGAGAGTGGCAGCATCTTCTGTGCTGCGTTGAAGTTACACCTGGGCTGACTGGCCAGCAGTTCTTGCTTCTTGTTACGCATAAGAAACTGAAAGCCTTATTCCCCTTTGTGAGGCTGCCCTGGGGACATGGAAGATAATAGCTGCATATGCCTGTGGGATGATTTATCTGGGGGATCTCTGTGTCTGTCAAGCAGAATTGAAAACAATCATTGGGGTAAAATTGTCACTGGGACAAGGTGACTGCGTAGGTGTTGGTTTTCTTGGAATGCTACGGTGTTATAGAAATCAGCTGGATCAGCTTATCTCTTTTTTAGTGCTTTAACAGGTATATTCTGCATCCAAGACCTTCACTCTGAACACAGGATGTGACTACTGAATAGCACTGGGTTGTTCACATTACCCTTCTGACAGAAGCAAAAGCAGTAAAACTTTGTTTGGGATCTTTGCCCTATACTGTCGTGTAGCCAAGCATCACGGTTTGGTGCTAGATGTCTGCACACTGCTGGGGTGTGAAGAAGACAGGCTCGTGGGCTTTTACTGGAGTTTTTCTCCATGGCTCCACTCAGACTGGGGATGGAAATAAGGGCTGGCCCACTGTGGAAGAGCTTGGAAAGGGAGAGGCAGAAAACAAGAACCTGAAACAACCCATGACCATTGGCTTCTGCCAGCCTGAGGTTGGAACATGTTCCAAGTGCATGGGGTCATAGGCTTCCTGAAGGCAGCAGCAGGTATCACTCCTGGCGTGGCTGTCCTTGCCTGCCTGGCCTCACACCACTGACACTGCCATTCCCATCGGCCAGGCAATGCCATGTCCAGCGAAGTCCAAGCTGCAGGAGTTGCTGACACCTTAACAAGGAGAGTAATTTGCTTCCCAGTTAATATTTTCCAAAGAATGACAGAATGGCTTGGGTTGGAAGGGACCCCAAGGGTCACCAAGTTCCAACCCCCTGCCATAGGTAGGGCCACCAACCTCCAGATCTGGTACTAGACCAGGCTGCCTGGGGCCCCATCCATGACAACACGTTCTCTGTTACCCACTATTTTTAAGGATATCCAGAGAGCTTCTGGAGCTAATTTGCGGATATCCTGATAATAAATGAAATGTTAAGACGACAGTCAGAAAAACTGGGCTTTCCTAGGAATAAATCCTATGACATCCCGAGGTCTAAGTTCTCCACCTCCTTTTGTCCTACCAGGATGGCGAAAGATGATCTCTGGGACTGCTGCTCATTACCTGCTGTCATGCTGGGAGGACACGGTCCCAGCCAGTGTTCCCTCTCTTCCATCATCAGAGAAAGGTGGGGAGAGCACAGAAAACCCTCATGCACATACTCTGGGTCCACCTGCTCAATGAATGACAATTAAAATTCAGGAATTTAATTGCTCAGAAGCAGCAAGAGAAGATGCAAAGAGAGAAAAGAAAATTCCATCCCTTTTCTCTGCTGGATTTCTCCAGCACAGAGTGGAAACGTGGATGATCCGTGCACTCTGTTGAGCACCCTCATAATATGAAGAGATCTACTATCGCAACCACAACTCCACTGTATCACATCGCAGTGATAAGGGAAAGTAAATTCTTTGGGACATTTTGAGGTAACAGATGATAGAAGAGTGATGAGATATTGTTTTCTCCCCTGTGGTGATAGATTCAAAAGCCAAAGAAGCAGAAAGATAAGCTGTAAGAAAGGTTCACGAGCTGCACTGTTCATTCAGATAACGTTAAAAAGCTCTGGATCAATGAGTGCAAAAGTAGAATGTGCTTCTCTCGGCAAAACTTGCAATGAAATTAGATGTCTACTTTACATGGTAATGGGTGCCAGGAAGCAGGCTCTGATCTTTCAGCTGTCATACTCTTGCTTGAAACTGATGGATGTTTTCAGCATCTTCTAAAACGCAGAAAGAAAGGACAAAAAGAGCACCAACGCCCTTTTTTACAGGAAGAGCAGCAGGCAACAGGTGAGACAGTGCTGAACAATTCTATCCCAACAGGGACCAGCACCCAAACCAACCCCAAAGGCTGGCTCTGCTCTCTGGCACTGGCTGCCAGTGCTTCATTTTAAGGATTATTGGCAATCTGCAAACTACGGAGGCAGAAGGCAGAGGAAGTGGGCAGCCTCAAAGATCATAGCTTTCAGAGGCACAGGGAGCCTGGGCACAGGGCACAAAGCTGCCAGGACAAGCAGGGCTGGAAACCATGAGTGAAGAAACTGCTGCCTGTGTTTTTCCACCGCACTAGGGCTCTGTGGATAAAAGAAATCACACACTGGAAATATTCTTTTCACTCCATCAGTTCACCAGCAAAGCTCTGACTGCGTAGCTTAACACCTGTGCTGAAAGGTGGAAATTGGATTTTCTCCCAAAACTCCAGCTGGGATAGTAAACTCATCCCTCATACACATCATTATCAGTGATAAAAGGAAGGTCAGGGAAGGTGTGGGCCCTCTCTGGAAGGGAACTGGAGATGTGGTCATGAGAGATACGGAGAAAGCTGAGGTGTTCAATGATTGGAGCTGCAGGAGTGAGTCCAGGGGAGGGCCATGAAGATGATCAGAGGATTGGAGAACCTCCTCTACAAGGACAGGCTGAGAGAGTTGGGCTCTTCAGCCCAGAGAAGAGGAGGCTTATTATAGCGGCCTTCCAGTACCTGAAGAGTGCCTATGGGAAACTGGGGAGGGAATTTTTATAACAGCATGTAGTGACAGGACGAGGGGAAATGGCTTTAAACTGGAAGAAGGTAGATTTAGACTAGACATTAGAAAGAAATTCTTTACTGTGAGGTTGGTGAGACACTGGAACAGGTTGCCCAGAGAGGCTGTGGATGCCCTCTCCCTGGAGGCATTCAAGGCCAGGCTGGATGGGGCTGTGAGCAACCTGGTCTAGTGGGAAGTGTCCCTGCCTATAGTTGGAACTAGATGTACTTAAAGGTCCCTTCCAACCCCAAACATTCCATGACTCTATGATTAAAGGTTTAGAAGCTGGCTTGTCAAAGCTGCTGCACTTAATCCTGAGCTGCTGCTGGTTCTGCTGGGGGGCTCTTCCCCAGCTGCGTGCCAGCAATGTGCAGGTACCTTCTTCCGGCGTGCAGGTGTATCCTATGCTCTTGTTAGGGTAAACCAAACCGTACAGTCTTAATCAGCTTACTTAGAACCAGTGTGCAAAATGTTTCTTTGTAACTCTTCTCAGAGGCAACAATATATTTCCATGCAAAAATGTAACGCAGCTTTGCACAGTGCCGCATTTCTTGGTATACCTCAATGGTATACCTTGGTCAATGCCTCAGGAGATGTTTCAGAAAGCCATCCTTCAGAACAGGCTGGAAGAACTTATTCTGAGGAAGAAAAAAAGTTGGGAATCAAAGGAATACTGGGGGAAAGTTGCTGAATGCAGTAGCCGTACATGTTGCTTTTACCTGTGCAGCCTGCTATAGGGGGCCTGCTTTGCAGAGGGGTTGGACTCCATGGTCTCTAGAGGTCCCTTCCTACCTCTGCAATTCTGTGATTCCGTGATTCCTGTGGTAAGAAACAGACTTTTGTTCCATTTATTTACTGAGGTATTCTTGAAGAAAAGATAATTTTCTTGATTTGTGTTACTCTATTCGTTGTTGGTAATCTCAGCATAGCACAGACGTGTTCCAGCACTGGCACTGTGAACGAGCACCCAGAAATCACACATCTTCATGGCCACTTTGGTCACAAAGTCCAGGTTTCCCTGAGATATCGTTTTCCATGGCAGATCCTCTAAAACAAGTCCCTCTGCAAGACCTCTGTGCTCACAGCTTTACCAAACACATTGTTTAAGGACCAGTGAAAATTGTGCAGAAAAAAAAGCCAATAACCATAAAGCTGTAAAGGCCATAAAGCTAATGAAATAAAGTTTTATTATACAGCAGGTGAGACTGCTTTTATTCCGCTCTAACTTTCTCTGCTTTCGATAAAGTTTATTTCAGCTGAAACATCTGGCTGTGAAACAAATTCCAGAGGAGGTGAGGTGAAACTGAATGTGATCATCTGAAGAACAGCCCGCAGTCCTTTGCTTTACAGGTAGGCCTGCTAGCAGAATGCTCTGCTTGTGTCATCCCACCATGCAACCAAAAACTCCCTCAATGATAGATCAACAACCTCATCCCAAGAAGGCTTTGGAAAGGAGGCAGTGCCCCCATGACCCCAAGAAGGCCATCCAGGCATCTGATTTCAATGTCCCCTGAGTGCAGAAGGAGCTCCAATGTTACTGTGCATGAACATATGCTGATGAAAAGGCACTCAGTTTGCTGTGGTGCTGCTTCAGTGCTGGTTTGTAATCATTGTGCTATTGCTGTGAGACCACAGGCAGAGCTCTTCTATGAGCCCTCAGTGGATCCCAAATGCTTTCTCAGGTAGCACTGGGATGTGAGTTCAAAGCGTTGACCATGGAGAGGGGCTCTCACCGTGATGAGGATCTCTGTGATCAGACAGTGTCTGCATGCTGTATCATCCAGCTGTTTTTTACTTCTGTGTAAGTGCACAGTTCCCTATGCCCATACACGTGCATGTTCACTCTCTTGTAGAGAAGGCTTTTAGAGAATGAAATTGCTATTAAAATGACAGATTGTTGGACAGCAGAGACAAATTAGTGCTAGCTGCAGAATAATTATGTTGACAAATTCTTTGAGTTGTATAACGTCGATTTCAATGCAAAGCCCCAGGGCCTCTGTTCAACTGATACCACGTGGGACAAACTGACAGAAAGTGAGGGCCCAAAAGTAATCCTTGGAAATGTAAATAAAACAACTGTTTGGTGAATGGCGGCAGTTAAAGAATGGTGGAGATCAGAAGGATGGCTTTAACTCTTGTCAGGGCTGCCATGCAGGTGAGCTGCACCTTGGACTTCAGTGTATTATTAACCTTAATATTAAGTAGCATTTGCAGAATTGGGAATGAAATGCAATGATTAAGAACCTCTTGAAATCAAAGAAACCATAAATTGTAACCTCCCTGACACAGAGACTGCTTTTTCAAGAACAGCAACAACTAGCAGATTGCTTATTTTTTAATTGTAGTTACAACTGTTCAGTACTGCATTAGTTTCAGCTGGGATGGAATTGTTTTCTTCAGAGTGTCTGGTATGATGCTCTGTTTTGGTTTCAGGAAAAAAACTATGCTGATAACACACCACTGTTTATAGCTGCTGCTAAGCAGTGTTGTACACAGCTAAGGCCACCCACAAAGGAGCTGGGGGGGACAGAATTAGGACAGCTGACTTAAACTGGCCAAAGGGATATTCCATGCCATATGACATCATGTGGAAGGAGTGTTGAAGAGGGTGGAAGTTCATCTTTCTCTCTTCCACTGCTTGGGGGCCTAGCTGGGCATTGGTCAGGAGGTGGAGAGCAATTGCTTGTGTATCACTTGTTATAAACATTCATATATATATAGATAGATATACTTGTCATAATTGTTACGATTTTCTCTATCTTAGTAAAAGATTTTATCTCAACCCACAATTCTACTATTTTTCCCCAGTTCTCTCCTCCATCCCACTGCAGGATGGGGAGTGAGCAAATGACTGTGTGCTGCTTAGCCTCCTGCCAGGTTAAACTACAACAAGTAACACTGATACCTTAGCTCTTAGATGCATATGCAAGAGAACACCAGCACAAATATTCCAGTGAGAGGGTAAAACCATATTGAGTTTTCCCAGACATTGTGAAGGCAGAACTTAAAGGTAACTGTGACTGGTAGGACTGTCCTCACAGATTTTTATTGACTTTATGCTTCACAGATAAAACTGCAAAACTACTGAAATTCAGCTGGTTCAAAGGAAGTCGTGTGAGTGCAGCACTCTGTACTGTTTACATAGTAAATTTTCATAAATGTTGTTCCTGGAAAATTTGAAACATGTTAGTAGTACAAATAATTTTTCTCCCTAAAGAACACTGAAGTGTGATGCCATGCTTTAAGTTAACAATGAGGTAAATTAATGTTAGTTTGCTCAAAAGACTGGATGCAAATTCTTAGGGATGAGGTTGAGCATTTTAAATAATTTAATTCAAGTAAAGGCAAGAAAATTTGTTATAGGTCCTCACAGCAGTCAAATTAATTTCCTCTCTCTTTTGCTCCAGTTCATATAACCTTCAAATCCACCACCAAGCTGGCAAGTTCATTTCTAAAGCAACCTACTGTCTCAGCAGCTAATTGCAAGTTAAAAATAAGGTGTGGTATCTGAGTGCTGTTCAAAACTGTAGAAGTACTCCATTTTCCTGTATTTATTTGCAGATGAAAAAAGACCCTGACCTCAACAGTTTATAAAAACTTTCTGTCCTGCACTGCCAGTTGTCTTTAACGCTGAAAACCGAATTTTAAAAACTGTATGGATGATCCTTATTTTCTGAATAGTGAAAGAAAAATGTATATGTTTCTGTGATGAGAGTACTGGAATTAAATGTTGTGGTGACAGACTAAGCTGACTTAGCTGCTGTGCAGTTGAGTGATTTAACTATAATAGTTTCTCATAATAATGCTTTTTATCTGTAACATAGGGGATAAAGACACTGACAGCTGGGACCATGTGAAAATATAATTCTGAAGGGAAGATAAAGCTGGCTGTATATAGGTCTGAAATAAGACATGTCAGCCTTTCAAACCAAAGATATGCACCCTGAGAATAATGCTGTGTATTGAGATGTTAAGAAGTCAAATTTGAGTTCACACTACCGGGCCTAGAATTTATTTATTCATGGCAAAAGGCTGCACACAACTGTGTGAGCGTTGCGTGACCCTACAGTTGGTCATCCTGCAATTTGCTGCTCATACAGCACTGTGTGTGCTGAGTGTTTTTATGAATCATAGAATCATAGAATCATAGAATGGCCTTAGCTGAAAAGGACCACAGTGACCATATAGTTTCAACCTCCCTGCCATGGGCAGGGTTGCCAACCACTAGACCAGGCTGCCCAGAGCCACATCCAGCCTGGCCCTGAATGCCTCCAGGGATGGGGCATCCACAACCTCCTTGGGCAACCTTTTCCAGTGTGTCACCACCCTCTGTGTGAAAAACTTCCTCCTAATATCTAACCTAAGCCTCCCCTGTCTCAGTTTAAGACCATTCCTCCTTGTCCTATCATTATCCACCCTCGTAAACAGCCATTCCCCTTCCTGTTTACATGCTCCCTTCAAGGATATTTGGAGGAGCCCTGCTCCTCCAAAACTTGCCATTTACCAGACCACACCAGGAACAAACATGTTTTCCTGGTTTCACTGATGCCTGTGTATACCTGCAAAGCTCCTTCATGTGTATCAGGGCAAACCGAGCCTGGAACACCTTCAGCACAGATGGAAGCTATCTCTGGATCTGTCAGCACCTCAGCAGACCATGTTGGAATCAGAGCTTTCTTCTGTTTTGACTCCCAAAGTCCTGAGATGTTGTTTCTGTGACTTTTTAGGTGTTTTACTGTCTTTGTGTCTTTTGGTTGCCCAGCTGCGCTGTGTGCTTGCAGTGAAGGGAAGGACAACACTATGGTGTCTGAACTTGTCTATAATGTTACGTCACACGACCAAATCTCATCAAAGTGGAGTGCTGGAGCATTTGATCTTTTCCGGGTCTGTCCATGCAGCACCATGTTGTGCCGCAAAGGGAAAACAATCTCAGGAAGTGATGCTGACCACTGCTCCGGATGGAGGTTTGCATTCCACAGAGAGAGATGGCTATGGCAAATCCGGGTGGCTGTGCGTGCAGTTTGTGGGGCGTGGTGGTGGTGTTGAAGGAGTGTTTGGACAATGCTCTCAGACATAGGGTCTGATCTCTGGATGGTCCTGTGTAGAGCCAGGAGTTGGACTTGATGATCCGTGTGGGTCCCTATAGTGGGTTGGGTTGGGTTGGCCAAGCCCTGCTGGCAGCCTGCTCACCTCCCCTGCCCTGGCCAGGGCAGCAGTGTGTGAGGAGCAGGGCCCTCTGCCTCCAGCCCACCTTGTGTAACCTCCATTTTAAGCCTTTCCTGCAGGGGCTCGGTACCTCCTCACGCCCTGCTCCCACAGCCCGCACCCACGGAGGACAAAACGCAGCTCCCGCACAGCTCTTTATTAAGAGGAGTTGGTCGGTGGCGCCGCTTAAATCCGGCTTTGCGGTGCTTGTGTGAACGAGGGTAACAGGAGGCGGCCGCCATTCTCTGCATTAGCCCAAGGCCTCCGCCCGGCTCGCCTCAGGGGAAGGCGGCCCCTCGCGCCTCAGCCTCTGCGGGAGCACCCGGCCGCTGCGGCCCCTTTAAGACGCGGGGGCGCGCGTCACGTGGTGCTCGTCGGCTGCTGGGCGGCGGTGTAGTCCCTTGACCGGGGTGGCAACGTCGGCCGGCGGGGCTAACGGCGGCAGGTGGGACTACTGCTCCCAGGCGGCCTCGCGGCAGCGGGTGACGTCAACGGCCGCGCCCAGCGGGGTCCCGCGATGCACGCCGGGAGCTGTAGTCCCCCGCCCCACGCTCAGCGCGGCAGCGGGGCGCGAGAGAACTACGCTTCCCGGCGCACCCCGCGGGGCGGGTTCCCGTCAGCGCGAGGGGGAGCCCCCCGACGTAAGGGGGGATCACTTTCCCCTTGTGTCCGCCATATTGGACGGTAACTCTGGTCAGCGGCGCTGGGGCCGAGGGAGTCCCCGTTGCCGTGACAGTCGGTGCGCTCCGCTCCTCGGCGCCCGGGGTGCCCCGTGCCCCGGCCCTGCCCGCCCCCTCCGCACCCGGGAGCTCGCCGCGGCCCCGCGCCTCTTCCCCTCCTCCTTCTTCTCCTCCCCCCCGCTCCCTCCTCCCCGCCCGGGTGTCAGGCGCGATGAGTCCGGCCGACGCCAAGCGCGGAGCCAAGCGCCGGAAGAACAAGCGGGGCGGCGGCCTCGGCAGCAGCGGCGGGCCGGGACCCAGCGGCGGAGGCGGCGCCGGAGGCCTGGGCAAGGCCGGGGCCGCGGCGGGAGCGGTCCCTCTGCGGGCTGCGAGCCAGGCGG